>VWZV01007081.1:59967-313235 GCA_013397155.1 Irena cyanogastra | reverse complement strand
ATAATCTCTAAAAATACATCTCCAGTTGTGATCCAGTTTCTATTATAATGCTGCTAATTTATGGAATTAGCATTACTGCTGATGAAATTTATAATGCTGTATGTGATTATTGCTTCACTAATCACTATGTATTCCACTGCTGGCTGTATGTGAGATCATTAATACAGTATATGTATAAACATTAGGCTTAATGGAGTTAAATGATGATATGGAAAGGCAGGATGGCTAATTAATGATCACACAAACAATTAGTACTCTTTCTTACTTAATTCACAAGCTGTTCTATGAGGGGCTGAAGCCTTGCAGGGCAAAACTCAGTGCATCTCCTAATTACAAATAAGCCAGGGACTTGTGAAAGCACAGAATACCTCTTAACCTTCTGTTACTGTAGATTGGTTTTAAGCTTCTTAGCAAGATTTTTCCTGGTCAGAAGGTAATTTAAAAGAAAACCCTTTCTACCATCTTTATTGGTCACCTTTAAGACGGGACCTAGTCAAATTTTACATTTAAGAGACACTTAATGAAAGTGTCTTAAATGGTCCTTAATTGGTTGATGTGAAATGTCTGTGTTGGTACTTAGTGCAGTACTGAATTTCACACTAAAGGCTTATTTCTAGTAACCCTTAACTCATGCTGAGTGTACCTCTCTCCCTTGTGCATAGTCTCATCACAGAGTGATATTGCCAGAGTAATTGTCTTTCTCTGTTCTACAATTCTGAATCTTTTCCTCTTCAGTTTTTATAAAAGCGCAAAATATCTTTTTTTTCTAGATAATCTAAATCTTTGGATTGATTAAATGAATTCTAACTTAATTCTACTATAGGACAAGCTATAAAAAACATCTGTGTGAATTAAAAACCTTACATTCACTGTTTCCATCTTACACATAGACTTAAAAATAACAATTTGTGTCCTTTCAAGTGATATGGTTCAGTCCTGCTACAGAGGAAGACCTGTTGTGAGGCATAGAATTTCAAACAGTCCCTGTCACAAAATGATCAATGAACTGACAGAGAATTCCATGGCAAAAGTTATTACAGAAGTTGTCATTAAGTACCATTGTCTCCTTTTAATACAAGTCAGTGTCCATTATAACCAAAATATTGAGTGACCCATCCATTCAACAATCTTCTTGCAAATCACCTTTACTAATCAATACCAAGAACCAAATTAATTAAATTTAAAACATTGAGTAGCTCTGGAGTTTCACATATGAGTACATTTAAATGATCCTAAATTTAAATCCTAATGATTCATAATTCAGTGCTTTTCATTAACTGAAAATGGCTCAATAACTTTTATTACCTAGAGAAGTCCAATAATAATTTTAGGGCTTTGCAAGACAGTGCTGGCTCTTTAGGAACACATAACAAGAGATACAACTCTGAGGTGTCTAATGATGTACAATTACCCTAAACATCTTCATCAGACCTTGGGTTTCATTAATGGGGTACTACTGAGCAATCCAGGCAGCAGGCTTGGCCAAATAATGACTTCCACAATTAAAACAAAAACATTTTGATCACGCTATTCAAAACAATTCCAGGAAGATATATTAAACATAATATAGTAAGCATCTACTCAGAACACCTGGAAAGTGTTGCTTTTCTACTGCCCCTTGGGCACGAATCAACTGGCAGCCAAAATACTAGTAAGTTAAAATTTGTTTTCATAATTGTTAATAATTTATGGATTATTGTGGAGTTTTTCAAACTGCCTCTCGCATATTAAGCACAAATGTTTAAAAATGTTTAAAAAATGTTTCATATGCTTTCTAGGGATTCCTTCCGCAGGTGTTCTTGCTGAAGAAGGTTAATTTGGTAAACTAAAAATAGCAACAATTAAATTGTGTTCCACAACTTGTGGACAAAAAGAAAACAATACAACCATAATGTAACAAAACCAAACATGAGAATTAGGATGTGGAACTGTGTTGGGACTGCTACCTGAGTGCATCTGTAAACATATAAATAAAATATAAATGATTAGAATAAAAGCAAGAAGTGTGTTAGTTACTATTGATTTTCAAGGCAGTGATGATAACAATGATAACTGCAATTTGAAATGCTTTTCATTATTTGAGTAAAGTTTAAATAACTCCTTTATGGTCATTCTTCTACTAATTCACTAACTGATTTAAGCAAATTTCATTTCAATATGAACCTTGTCATTTGATATATGCCAGAGAGAGGAAGAAGAGAAAGAGTTGAGGAAATATAAACGTCTCATTTTGAAGAATTGTAACTCGCTCTTCCAGCAGAACGTGTCATGATTAAGTAGTAATGATCACTTTGAACCATTACTCTGTGTGCTCATCTGCCAGCAGAGATTTAAGCCACTTTCATGTCATACAATGGTAAATTATTCTGGCAATTCTATTAGTGCTTTATTTCCAACATAACTCCACTATATTCTAGGAAAAATAGTTGTTCTCGTTCTGGATTACAAATCTAAACAGTCTTGTATGGTTTACTTGATTGAATACGATAGTGTATTATGTAAAAAAACTACTGAGAATTTTTAATCAGGTAATCATTGACCCAACTGACTTAAATGCTTCAGACAGAGCTGTTAATGTCTGCTAGGTCAGTGCAGATGCTCTGCATGTGCTATTAACTCATAAACTAAACCTCTCTTTGAATCTGCTTAAAACCTATTAGGAAAACTGATTGAAATTCCTTTCCTGGGGAATTCCAAGCTGATATCTTATGTCTAATTCACTCCACGATGCAAAAAAGAAAACCTGAATACTCCCACATGAGACTTAAATAGAGTGATATCACAGGAGAGAGCTGAGGAGCTGAGTAACTTACTACAGAAATTTCACCTGGTTTAAACTCATTCTGTGCTGAAGACAATTGAAACTGGTTGAGGTGTTGAAGGTATTAAAAGAAATGATTGTGGGATATGGGAGCACAGAAAGCACATTCCCATCACTTCTATGTGTGATTTAAATATCCCAAGCCACAATTCATGAAAATTGCCCCTTTTTATGTAATCCATTGAGAAGAGAATGACTCCATCATCTTTGCAATTGCTCTTCAAGTGGCTGTAGGCAGCTATTAGAATCTTTGCCAGATTAAACAAGTGCATCTCCCTCATCCTGAGGGCTGCTGCTTTGAGTCCCTGATGGTCTGGGCCACCCTCCACTGGGTCCACTGCACTTTGTCAATCTCCTTCTATATCTGGAGGGCCTGAACTGGGTGCAGTGCTTGAGGAACAGCCTCAGCAGAAGGCAGCAGACATATGTAATGTAGCCCAGTTTGGGATTTGTCTTATTCATGCTAAGGCAGCTCTTGTCAGTCTTGCATCACTCCAAATCCTTCCCAGCAGGGCTGGCTGTCTCTTGGCCAACAGGTTCCTCATCTATATCTTTGTGCTTCACTTTCTTCATATTTGTTAGGTTTATGTCAGCCAGAGGCATTTTGTTATGTCCCACCCCTATTAAGTATCATCTGCAATTTGGCCTACTGTCTATTTACCTGTATCATCCAGATGACTGACAAGGACTTTTTACATAAGCAGGACTTTCCAAACCTCCTAAAATGAAATACTGTTCATTTGTTTTCTGTATTCAGTAAAAATCAGAATCAGCACATTTTTAGTGTGTAAATTTATACCGCCCAATACACATATACAAATTTTCCTATTCATCATACACCATAGTCACATATAGACAAATAAAACCAAATCACAATTTTGCCCATTTATGGGCTGTATCACTCAGATCCACCAAGACTGAGGCAATTCTAGGCATGTCATGATGTACAAAAGAGGAGCCTGGTGAACAACACAGTAGGGAAAAAACCCTGTCTTTTCCTCCCAGGTTAGGCAGAAGGCAAGCAGGCATATTCAGCATTGTAATTTTGGAGACAGGTACCTCAGATCCACCTGCTTGCTGAAGCTTGCCAGACCACTGCAGTTATTTTGCACAATTCTGTCACTTCAGCAAGCCAGCATGCAAATCCTCCCTGTTGCACCTTATGTGGACACACATGCCCAGTTCAATGTCAAGCACAAAACAGAGCAATGGGGGTTTCCTGTAGTCAAAAATAAAAGAGGACTTAAGCTTGAAATGTCTGGCTTTAGAATGCCTTCCAAGATCTGTCTCTTGTGGCTGTCTCAAATTCTACCAAAACTTTGTTTTTTAAGGAATGATTTTATAAAAATCATTTTGTACAGCAGGAAAATGGGAAGGATCTACATCTACCTAATCCATTTTAGTTACCAGTAAGCATTCATTAGTATTAAAATGTCTATTTGGCATTCTTTTTCCAATCATACATATATATTATAGACCAAACAGATCTTTCCCACAACACAACTTCTAAAATAAACCAAATCCTATTTAAGATAAAATTGCATCTCATTCATTAAATGTATATTAAAGGAGCATTTTAAGGCTTTTTTTTTCCATAAGTGGCAGATGTTATGAATAATAATCCATAAACCCCTCTGAATTCTAAAAAAATGTATTACATAAAACTCATTTAAATCTTTCATAGTGCTTGAACATACTGAACAGCGATAGTAGTAAAACACTACTAGCAAACCATAAGAATAAACTGAAATAAAAGGATAATACTTCTCCCCGTAGATCTCTTCACAACACTTTATGTAGGCTAAACAAATGTAGCTACCTACTGAATCACTGCAATTTCTGTTCCACCAACTGAAGTGCATGTAAATTTCTCTGAAAAAAAAGAGCAACATCTGCCCTTTAATGTGTCAGAGAATGTAATAGTTTCACCTTAAGAAAAAGGGAATCAGAAAAAATGACCTTATCCCTTTTATCGTTGGATATCTTGGGGGAAGAAAATGAAACAACACAAATAAAATACGGTTTAGTGGAAAACTAAACATCTTTAAAAATATTGTCCCAATAGATCTTAGTTTACAGTGGATCAGTAGTGCTAAAGGATGAAGACAAGAGCAAGCTATAAACTGCTTCAATAAAAGTCAATTAACCCCTGCTTGCTGCTGCAGCCCCTCTGCCAAGTGTGCAATGTGCAGCGGGACTGTGAGCTCCAAGAATTCAGCAGTTAAATGAACACTGCCAGAATAATCACCCACTGAGACAATAACAGCCACTAATGCATGTGCAGAACCAAATCTTGCGCTGGTTTGTGACTTTCAAAAACATGATGTATAGTACAACAGAAGGTATTTTCCAGTCATCTCCTGCTAATATCCCCAGGCTGGGAGACCTCTGGAAAGATATAAATCAGGCCTTGTTTATATTAGGATATTATACATGAATGACGGACACTTCTTGCTTTAAATTAACCGAACTCAGTGAAGAAAACCAAACTTACGGAGTCGAGATGACTAGAAAATATTTTCCTTGTTAGAATTTTAATGTGAAGGTATCACTTCTCTTCACTAAAGTTATTGAACTGGAATGAACTTCAAGAAAGCTAATGGTCTCAGCAAGTGTTTTTGAAATGCTAACTTTTGTTTAAAGATCAGCCAAGTAGCATAAGATGCTTTGCTACACAGCAATTAATTTTAGGTGTGTATCACTTCCCACAGTAATTCTACACCTTACACTTTCAAAATGTGTTTTCAGAAAGTCATGGCTCTGCCAAACCTGATTCTGATATAGATTTTACTTCATCAAACTCCCACAAAAAAATGAGCTATGATGGCACTATATTCTTTCAGTCACAAGTAAATTATCCCCTCTTCTAGACACAATACAGCAGTGATTTAATTTTGTACAGCAGTACTATACAATAGAAAGTGGAAATAAATAAGCCTAGAGGATGAATTGGTTCAGGCAGGATTGCATTACATAGCCATCTGATCAGGGTTTAAGAGCTGATTTATTGCCATGCATTGTCTACTCATAGCACCTAGTTTGGAATATGTTAAAGACTCAGGGAATTCCCTACCTGTAGTTTTGAGTACCATAAATTTCCATTTCATTTAATTTTAACCACTTTCATCAATAAAGTACTCTCTGATATCATCTGGGTATTGGTAGAGTGCTACTTGCTGAGTCACTCATTTTCCCATTCATCACTCCTTGATTTCCATTTGTATTTTCATCTGTGCCCTCTCCATGGTCTTCTCTGAGCAGTCCTGGATCTCGTGATACACATCAATGATAAGATATTTTGTAAGTTATCTGTAGTCTGAATCTAACCTCTCATCATGCCTGAAAGAGTCTATATGGAGAAAACAGAACAAATATAAGTATTTGCTTTAATGTTTTGAAATAGTCCAATTCTTCTTTACTTTACTAAAGGCTGATGAAAATTCATCACTGATGCCTGAAAATGAAATGCACAGTCATTAAGTTGTGACTATATTGGAAACACCACAACACCCAGAGACTGTGCAACTAAATATATACAGTAGAGCAAGCAGACAAGGAAATTGCAATTAAACAAGGTTAATATTATGCTGGCTCTTGCTAATTTAATGCTCACTACAGCAACAAATACAAGACTCTCTTGCCTCTCTCCCTCGCTGTTGAGACAGACAAGTCTCAGTTCTCAGAATACAGAAGAACAGTTTGTGATTCACATAGAAAAGTGAATTAATCTGGTGGGTATTTCACTCCTACAGAACTCAAATACCATACTCTCCCCTCGGATGTTTCAACCTGACCCCCATTTAGATCAATGGCACTTTATGTGTTTCCTACTTAGATCAATGACACCACATAAACGTGGCTGAAGGAATCAATTTCTTGGCACTTCTACACGTATTTCACAGAGTTAATGAAACATAACATAAAAACAAGCTACATTCTGAAACAAAGAGGTAACAATTTGGAGCACTTTCACTAAAAATCACAGATTTATCCTTCACTGTACAAAACACAGTAAAGTCTTTTCCCTGACTCAACTCCTGGTGCTTGGGATCCTTTCTTTGGAGTCTATTCCAGATTTATTCACTGCTCATCATTAATGGATAATTATTATGCCCATCAGTATTTACAACCACTACTTTTTTCTGATGCAGATACACTCTCCAGTTTCATCTTATACCAGAGAATTAGAATTAGAATTCTGTCTCTTGCAGAGTTAGACAGTAGGTTGAGAATTCATTTTCCTTGACCTCACTTAGGATCAATTTGGCCCAAAGAATTCAAAAATACTGGTGAAGACTGTAAAGGTGTTAATAAATCCAGTACAGTAAACTCTGACATCAAAGATGAGCTTTTGTCTCAGCCTAAATGTAGAGGCTAAAATGTTGCTCTGGGTAATACTTGCACAGGCCTCAGAAGGGAATAAGGTTGTAATTAAAAGCAGCATGTGACCTCTGCAAGAAATAACAGCAGAAGCAGATTTCTGCAGCTAGTAAGACAGGTTGGAACAAAAAAAAGGAAAAATATTTTTAAAATACCTTGTATAATGCTTTTATTCTGTTTTCAGAAGAAGTAAGGCAGAATATATATCTGGAAGATTGAGCATTTTAACCATTTTCTCTTGGGTAGAGATTTCTGGTGAAAACTTTGAAGATGCTTTTGCACAAGTTTTGGCAGATGATTAGGAATATAAGGTATGGTATTCAAGACAGTCTCAAGAAAGTCGTCCTTTCAGCAAATTTCAAATTTTTACACGTTTGCCTTTAGGACACACTGCCAGGGATTAGGTCAGGAAAGCACCACCATGGAAACTTCTAAATTCTTCCTGAGTGACTTACAGTGTATCCTCATCTTCTGTAGACTTCTCCAATAAACCTGGGATTCAGCACAAACCAGGAAAACCTCCTGGCTCATGCTTGCTGCTCCCTGCCATACAAACCATGGACCCCACATCAGTGCCAAGGCTGTGGCTATTCCTCCTGAGGGAACTTTCTGGAGTAATGGGAAGTTGCAGCCCCACTGCAGACAGGGCAGGAGCCTGGCTCAGACAGGTCCCAGCCATCTGCTAGAGGAGTGAAGGTAGCTCAGCACAGAGCTGAGCAGAGACAAAATGGCAGGGCAGGCAAAGAAAGCAAGAAAGATACATAATGAAAAAAACATGTAAAAAAATGCATCACATATTTTGGAAATTATAATAATATTAAATCATGTGGGAATGAAACCCAAGAAGCTGGTAAAACGTAAGCATGAAAAAGAAGAAATTTACAGTTCCTATGTTTTGTTCCTTTGTTGCCGTATCTAATGTCTTTCCTTATGAATTTAACATTCCTGTTCATGCTGACTGTACAAAGTGCTGCATTCTGCCAGCCACTCTGTTAAGCTTCTGTGAGAGATTAGTAAATTAAAAAAGTGAGGAAACAGGATAAAGAAACAAACTCTTCCCTGGTTTTTGTACTACAGTCATTTCCCCTTAGGCTAGAAACTTTCCTCTATGTCCTGTATTTGGGGACAACAACCATAAAGTAAAGAGTTAAAGGATGAAAGTAGATTTTGGAGAAAATCTAATTTGGTAGAGTATCAAGCAATATGAGATGGTTTTTCAAAAAGTGAATAATTTTCTTAATTGCCAGTGTGTTTCAGGGCACAAACTGGATTTCCAATGGAAATTTTTTAAGGACTTCAAAGACTGATGAATTCTTTGCTTACTCTTCAGAATATCTGAAGTTAAAAAGTAGGAAAAAGAATTCAGCTACTGGCATCAGTGTTAACAACCAGAATTATGACATATTTCCCCCAAGAGATATATGAAGAGTAGCCAGAAAAATGTATTCTTTATAGCACAGTGGAATGACCAAGCATAATTAGCAAAGGACTGTATGGACTTAGTTCCATTTAATGTTTAATAAATCATATCTTCAAAATATTCCTCTGGTAGCTGTGCCTAAAAGATGCTGCTAGCTGCAATTTTGGAAATTTTTTTCCTTAGATGCCATTTCTGAAAAGAATAACCTCTTTGGTACTGAAGTTTCACTGATGAGGTTGTGATGCTTAGAGAAGGATTTGTACCAGCACTACAATTGCTAAGGTTGTAGTGTCTGCTGGGACTTTACTGAAAGCTTGTAAGTTGTTTAGAACCCTGTTCTGTGTGGATCCAGATGTGTCTGTGGAAATTCCAGGAAATCATCTGGGTCAGATTAAACCCAAGGGAGTCAGCTGAGTTAAACAGTGCTTTTCCACAGAAACCCCAAACGTTTCCTAAAGAAGACCAAGTAATTTTGTTATAATCAAGGAAATCTGACAGCAATGATAGATGGGATCACACAAGCACCCGTCTGTGGTTTCCAAGGGGAGGGAGAAATGTTACTGGCAGTAGGAAACACACTTTCCAGATATCTGGAATGCAGATTAATGGTGTTGATTAACTCACATGTATCAATAGCAAATAGAAAACTGTTTCCAGCAGCCAGCTCGAGGGAGGAAAACTGATGACAAGGAGGACAAGAAGGACAAAGTGAACCTGAGTCATCCCCAACACCAGATACAGATGTGTTCCACTGAGAGACCCTCATAAGTTTTTTCTGCATCTTTCTCCTTGAGATATCCTATAAGCTGATTGTAGAATATGCCCCTAATTGTCAATGGACAGCTACCTTTTCAGAGCACAGGAAAATAGTTTTTCAGCCTCTCATAAATTGTTTCCTCCTATTGATTTTGTCTTGATTCAAGGGAAATGTAGTCACAGGATCAGAGCAAATTATTAGCCTTGTAAAATCTCTCAGATTTCTGAATTAAAATCCAGTTGGGAGGAGTAGTAAAACAATTCTGTGTCAACAAGTAATTTGGATTCCAATTTTGAAAACACATTCTCTTGTTTTATCTACCTTTTTTTTAATTCAAACAAAAATGCTCCTTCAGAATTATGAATTTGGGAATAATTAAAACACTCAGGGTAGGTCAAAGCATGTCTACTAGGAATCCCTTGAGTGCTTCCTTTTCCCTATTTTTACATAAACAAATTCACATGAAGTCTGAGAAAAAATGTTAGGTCATTTTCTTTCTGCAGATTTAACTGTTTCTACAATTATGCTACAGGTTTGTACAGCTGCCATTTTTGGTTTTCTCTTCCCAAAAGGGCAAATTGTATCAACCTTTTGGTTTTAGCTGCATGAGTTTTAGAACTACAAAACCAACAGACCTTTCTGGATTCTTTTGAAGCAGGAACAGTTCCCAGCATGCTGGAGAGCCAGCGGCAAAAGCAGCCAACCTTTGATAGCCAGTGGAGTGATAAAAGCACCATTTCCAGAACACAAAATGTTCTAAATGGGGATTACTTGGTATCTCCCAATATTGAACTAGATCTGATTAATACAGGAGAGAAAAACCCCACAACACCAAATCTCTTCATTTTACGATGAAAGCAGAACGCGTCTGAGGGGGAATACAAGATGAAAAAATTGTTTTCCTGGTTGATCAGAATGGAGAAAAGTAACAAAGTCATTGCTTAATTATGGAGCAAAACTATTTAACGAAATAACTAGGAAATAGGAAGTTTACTACTAGCACACACAAACACTGCTCAAAACAGTGATTCAGAAAAGATTCTTCAGGACTATCAAAATGAGTTACAATAGGGTGTCATCTTTCTGAGAAGATCCCAGAGAACCCCAGCACTGCATCAGGAATTCAGTCACCTTTGACTCCACACCCTGGTGCAAATGTCATTCCTAGACAAGCCTGTATGGAATTACCTATGAAAAGAAAATACAAATGGCATTTTGTTGAACTCATTTGGGGATAAACTCTGAGAAACCAAAGATGAAGTGATAGGTTTGTAAGACACCTTTTCCCTCCATACATTTTTGTGAACTGTGGGACCCATCCATTGTATAAGTGGAAATTAGATTGTGTTCCTCCGTAATGAGAACTGTGTTCAGGGGAAAAACCAATGCATCTTTTTGTGAGGAAGCCCTGTGTCAGCCTGATCTTATGTCTCCCCAGTTCAATAGAAATGATGGAGATACTGTGCCATGGATTAGCCAGGAATAGCTAGCACAGAAGTCTGGTTCTGTGACATGAGGGAAAGGGAAACCTTTTTACTGAGTAACAGTTTGGAAGAAAAATTTGCAAGAATCTGTAAGCTCACTGAGTTCTATTTCCTGCCTGTCTTCTCTCCCCTTTCATCATTTATATGCCCCTTCAAAGCAAGGCTTACAGGCTCTGTTTAAGTAACGCTTATTATGGCCTGATGAAGTTGCTTTGTAAAGTGAGATAAAAAGGAGAGAATAGCAGAGGTTACTGAGATGGCTAGATAGGCAATTATTTCTATTCATATGACTAATCTTGCACAGTAAGTAATCTTCAAAAACCACCATTTACCTAAATTATCTGAACCAATTAGCAAGACGGATATTTACTTAAACTAATATTGCGGAAAGCTTGCCCCTGAAAGAAAATGGGAAATATGTTCTTCATATACTGTCTTCAGACATACCCAGTATTTACATGATGTAGCCACTCTCCAGAGAAAATCAAATCTTTAGAAGCGATTTCTATAAAACTAGCAGGTTTTAATGTTACTCTTCCCTTGGGTCAGTCCCTGGATTAGCACTGGATGCTGTAGCTTCAAAGACTAAAGAGTTGACAGAATCATCTTTAACATCATCTTCTTCTACATCTGTATTCATTAAGAAGTTCTACACCTTGCAAATCTCTGTTTTCACCCATCTAGAATAGTTAGAGGCAGAGAAATAATCTAATAAAGTATAATTTTATTTTCTACTAGTACATAAAATTTTATGGGCAGCCTATAATAACACACCTAATAAAATCTACCATAATAAATGACAAGATCATACAATATTATCACTGACCAAAGGCAAGAACCAATAATTTTCCCTTCAGTCATTTGGTAAGTCTATTCATCAGCATGGTCATGCTGAGCACTTCAAGAATGCTTTATTCAGACATGCACTAAGAAGTTCTGACTGTTTTTCCACAAAGATATTATGAGCCATTAATTTCACATATTTCACAGCTATTTATTTTACTATCTAGAACAAGTCATGAAGAAGTTTATCTGATCCCATGCACCTTGTTCTTGCTACTCTGTACAGCCACCTGCAAGAACACAGTGAGTGAAAGAGGGAATCCAGAACAAAGATATATTTTCAGAAATCTGCTGTAAGAGAGCTGGACAGAGAGAAGCAGAGACAGCAGTTTGTTGTGTTTCACCACCTTACTGGGAGTCCTGCTTGGCAGGACTTGGCACTGGGGTCACCTTTAACAGCCCCATGGCTGTTCATGAGCTGTACAAGATTTGGAAATCCCAATACTGCCTCTCTGGCTTTTTTAGTTTTCTAAAGCATTTTATCAGTGAAATTTTCCAATGTAATGCTGATTCCCTGACAAGAAGCCTAAATTAGATTTTTTTTTTTCAGTAGGTAAGGCTTATTCAACTCAGCCCTGTAGATTTTGTTATAAATATTACAAAACCCAATATGATCCTTGCAGTACTGAGTTCTAGACTAAGGGTAAGTTACAGTGATGTCATTTCCTGTCTCTGAATTAATTTACTTTTATTTCTAACATTAGCATTCGTATTTATACATGTTTTCATTTTGTAGAAGCTTTTGCAGGAAAAGTACAGAAATTCGTTTTTAAGTCAAGATCTATATTAAGATGTCTTAATACATCTCTTTTTGGTCCTCTCAATATCAAAATATTTAAGATGCTTATTCATGGTCTGATTTTCCATCCCTATATTTAACTGGAAGAATCACAGTTGCTGCATTAACCCAGCATCATGTGAACTGGCTCATAAAAATGGATGGCGTGATCATATCTGGAATTTACACAGGACCCTATTCAATAAAGCATATTCTGTCCTTACTGTAATATCATCCTCCAGAGCTTTAAAGTCTTTCAAGTGGAATAAAGATGTTGCTATAATGACAGTGAATGTAATGAGATTAAATGTAGTTGGGAGTCAAGGTAAATGGCCTTACATCAGAAAGAATGTAGTAACACAGATCCTTATAATGAAGACAAAGGATATTACCAGCACATTTTTGCTACATTTCTTTGGCAAAGCAAGGCCACAGCAGGACATGCTATGTAATATGAATTCTGTGTTCCTTTCAGTATTTAACATTTAATAAAACCTGCATGCTTTTAGACATAAAGGAATAACTAAAAAGAAGTATCTTCAATAAGCATCGAGATCTCTGTTAGCAATGGTAACATCTTAAAAAAAACCTGACAATCTGTTTTATTTAGGAATTAAAAGAATTTAATGCAAGAAATTGCTTTAGAATTGGGATCATTTTTTCTTGTTAAATCAAAATAATCACAGGGGAGAATTCAAGGCCCATTCTGAGTCTGTCCAACAAAGGACATGCACACAGGTTTGCCCTAAGCTTGCACATTATTATGCAGACCTTTATTCTAACAGTAAAGCCCAACTGGTTCTGGAATTTACTTTGATTCTATTACTTTTAACATTTCTGAAGGAATTTATTAATAATTTTGCCCTATTTAACTTGAGATTCTACCTTTCAACACGTGAAATTAAAAGAGATGCTCGGAGTCTTATTTATCACAGAGGTCAGCAAGGTCACAGACTGTTATCAAGCAACTAGGGATCTTTGAAATAATATTAGCTTTAATGTTAGCAATGTCTGTCTTAAAGTGCTAACCTACACTGGGAAATAAGCAATAAAATATGGCAATACAGGGTTCTGAGAGATAAGAGTATTTCTAGCAATAGCAAGTCACATACCCGTGGTTTGTCACAGCAATGCTCATCTGTGTACATAGGAAACATAAGTTAGTAAACAGAATGTTCACGAAATTTTTGAGTGGTTGTTTTGCTCTAATTGTTTATTTAATCTATTAAAATCAATAGTTGCTGAAGATGAGCTTTTTCAAGAAAAGTAAATGGATTTAAAAGAGAACTTGACATCAACATCCCCTGATTAGCTTTAAAAACATAAACCCTAAAATCATAAAGGCCCACATTTCTGGAAGCCTCAGATTCCACACATTCCCTAGAAATGTACCAATGGTGGTAAATGAAAATTAGCTCTCTCTGTGCCTGTGAGTAGCTACCTAGCTCTGTAGGTTTTTATATGTGCAATGACCAGGAGATTCACACAGTAAAATCCCCAGGGATTGAAGGTGGATTGCTGCAAATCCACTTTAATCAGTTCTGCAATTTATGTGTCTGAACATCCTTTCCCATCCACCTGATTAGAAAGCAAGTTTTTGGGTAGACTTCTCTTAGTCAGCTGAAATAAAAATGGAAACAGCAGTATCAACATAAGCAAAGTGCACAGTGGTACATGTGCACTGCATGACAGGCATTTATTTAGGAGCTGCTTTCCAAATTAGTAATATGCTAATGTTTATGTTTTTTTCAGGAGACCTTAATTACTACCAAAAAATCATTTGATTGTGAAAGAAAAGCAATAAAAGAGAGTTTAGCCTTAACAGATTATAGTTTCCTACTGCTGCTGTGAGTATGGAGGAGCATGAAAGGAAAACCTCCCTCTCAGGTACTGCACAGGGTAGAGTCACCAGCACCAACTGAACAAACTGCCTTAAAGTCCTGATGCTGATGGCATCTTTGGTTAGCAAAGAAAAGAAACCAGCTCAAACCCTTCCACGTTTCTGTCTTTTTGATTTCACCTTCTGCAAGGCAGCTTGAAAGGTTTCTGTCTTTTGAGATGTTGCAAGATGCTGCATGAATTTGTTCTACCTATCCAGACAGAGCATCCATAGGTTGTTATGGACTACACTGGAAACAGAATGAAAGGCAATTCACCTTAGTAATCACCCAGCAAATCCTTCTCTCAATCTCAGCAGAGCTTGCAATTCACACAGCTTTATTTGACCCTGCCTGCTATTGAATTTTTGCTAATCCTAACAAAAGCCAAGTTTATTTTCTCTTCTCAGAATTGACATCACTTTCTTAAGGTTAACAAACTATCACTATGTTTAATTTTCAGTAGAGCTGCCTTATTACAGAATTTATGCTGTCAGAATAAACATGCTTTGTTGCATTGGTTTTCTTGTCTATGAAATGTGACCTCTGATGGTAATGTAACTAAAACCAAGGAATTTTGAGAGAAGTGTAACACAAGTGTTAAAGCTCAAGAACGTGGACGGACTCATCAGCACCTCGTATGCAGCTAAGAAAGCCTAAACAATGTCCTGTTCAAATAATTTATCCAAATATTTTACAAATGTTGTCAACACATGAAAACATCAGCAAAAACAAGTCTGACTTTTGTAGCAGCGCAGGAGTCCTGAAGTCCCTGTACATAAATCATTGAGTGTGAAATCAATTTGCAAAGCCCAAGTTCTGTATGTTACTTGAGTCTTCACCAAAACTTGCCCTTGCAGAGACCCTCCTCTTTTGAAATTTTATTGTGATCAAAGCAAATTGAAAGAAAAGAATTACAAAAGCCTGACCAATCCATGTTCAAGTGACATGAAGTACTGCAATGTTATGGAGCCTGAAGAGGATTTTTGCAGCACTGTTTATGTCATCTTCTGTAAAGAGCCCTTACTGTTTGCAGTCTTTCATAATAAACTTAGTAATTTGAAGCTGTAAATAAGTGTAGGTAAGTGTTAATAATGAAAGAACAGCACAATTTAGGAATTCAAAGATATAGTCAGGGCATTATATATACAAGAAGCTCTGTACTAAAAATTCAGGTGCCAACAGCAAGGGAGGGAAATTCTGCCTATCTTTAAAATTACAGATGAAAAAAACCAGAGTACAGCTGTAGCAATAAAATGTTGTTTCTTGAGAAGTGAGGATCTGAGGGATACACCTCAGATACACTTGTTGGAAAAATCAAACTTTGTAGGAGCTCTTTGGAGGTGAGAACACTAGCTCAGAACTAAGTGCAGAATTTCCTCTACAGCTTCCCTTTCTCCCCATACAGCTCTTGTCACTCCTCCCAGAAAATGCTTCAGAAATTTAGTTTAGCAATAAAAACACTGGGAAGGTCTGAGGAGGGGTAGATTCTGGAATATTCTTATTTTTAATTTTTGGTTGTTTCTCAGAAACCATGGCAATAGTGACCAAATAAAAGTGAAGATTATATTAGACATAAAGAGAAGTGACTTTATTTATATCACTAGTGTTTGCATCTATGAAGGTTTCAGCAAACAAAGCCTATTATTACTCTGTTCCAAATTATTAAATGCTTTAAAATCCTGGCATGTTTTCCTATTTTGTAAGTAGGAAACAGAGGTAATAATATATTCCATAAAAAAGTAAGATTCAGAGAGCTAAATCTGAGCCTTATTGGGAAAGCAGCATGTGGAATAAAAATTGCCGGTAGTCATCAGTTGTGTTTTATAATGACTTTAGGGAAAAATTTTGAAAAGAAGAGAAAGAGAGAGAGAGAGATTCAGTACCTCCTGTGTTGCCTGACGTAAGTCTAGAATGAAGTGACTCATTTGTGTATTTTCTTTCTTTTGAACCTGGTGAGTGTTTGTTCCCATCTCTGTTCTCACAATCATCACTGCTATCTCCACTTTACTGGGAGATGTACATTTAGAAATCCATAATTTTACTCCTTTTTTTTTTTCTGTGCTGGTGGTCATTATCATAAAATTAACAAGAAAAGTATTAAGAACTCTCACTTCTTTCACATACAAAGAAGAAAGCTCCTTGTAGCAAGATCTCACATTGATCCTGGCAGGGCTTCATTAAGCAAAGCTCAGGAAGAGACAAGCAGGTTGGGAAATTGTCTATTGAGTAAATGATTGGGATAATTTTTAAGAATTCAATAATTTTCAGAAATTGTTGTTCAAGTTTGCTTATATATTTCCCTGTTACCTTTACATAAACTGAAATTATGAACAGACAGGATAAACACCGACAGGAAAGGGTAACTAATATGGCACTGGGGTGTTCTTTGTGGCAGCAAGGCAAGTGTTCAGTAAGATATATCTACAAAACAGCCTGAGCCTTCTCAAGGCTGGTTCTTTCCAGTGTGCTCTGCATGTCAGAGCAGGTGAGACCCACAAAGTGCTCTGCAGGATAAAGTACACTCAGGAAATACCTCAGTAAGGGTCAAAGGAATCTTCATAATACTCATGAAAATGAAATGGGGATTTGTAGATCTCACTCTGAACATTTCAATTCCTGCAGCTCTGTTGGATTCCATCTAAGGAACAATTTGACTTTGACTTTCCTGTCGGCAAGTAAGTCACTGACATGCTCTTGCAATTGTTTGTGAGAATCATTTTAGACTCACTTATAAATGTGTGCCTGATGGGAACACTTAGGTTTATGATCAGAAGATTCATGCCAAATGGTAAGAACCACACAAGCAAAGCCTTGTCTGCTTTGAAGAGCTTGTGTAGCTTTTACTTTGGTGTCAGCAATAATACAGAACGAGATGGCAAATCCCACTGGAACCAACACAACCTCTGCGCATCTGAATCAGTCAAGTAAAGATACAAAGACTTTGAAGGACCCCATAACTTTCTGATAAATGCCTAGAAATTTTGTAGTGCCTCAAATAGTGAAGGTATTTTATTCTACTCCCAAAGAACTGCTTTTCAGGATGATTTTAATTTTGTTAGGTATTTGTAGATATCAAAATAACTAGAAGTCAATATTTAAGAAACATTTTAGTATCTCCTATAACAACAAGATAAAAAGCAAAAGACTAGTTGTTATAAAGCAAAAGACTAGCTCTTATTTTCTATTTTTCTCCCTTTGATTGGAAAAGGAACAATGATACTAAGCCAACAGTGACATTCTGAATATCATCAGGTTTATATTAGGGAACACTTAAAATACATTAACACATTTACAAAAAGTAAATGTTAGATGTAATTAATCCAGCAGCCACCTGTTTTTTGAGTATTCTATCTCATGATGTGTGCCAGAAGGACCAACTGGTAAAATGACTTGCAGCAATGTATATTTAAGGTTTTTTCTTGTTTGTCTTGATGTCAGAAGATCAGAACTGCTGCTCTTAAAGTAGCAGCATTGCTTCCAAATTTAGGATTCATTTAGAAACCTTTCAGATTTTTCTTACAGTTTGCGGTTTAATTTCCCACAGATTCATAAATTATTTCTGATTAGTTATAGAAAGGTATCAACACTTTCTGCATATTATTTCAAGCAAGACTTTCTGAGGGTAACAGTCATGGCCATGTTAAAATTTAGGAAATATCAGGTCAATGAAAGTAAGTTCTGACTAAAATCTATTATATTTATGCTTTATGCATGTTTGTGTGTCTGACCTTTTCTCTCATTCTAGAAACTTCTGCTGAATTAGAATGAAATTCTGGCAGCATGGAAATTACACTGGGTTTTGCTATGCATTTTAGTGATGTCATATTTCACTCAGCCTTTTTATAGCTCAGCTCTCATAACAACCAGTTATGTGCTTTGCTCCAGAAGGAATCTTTGTGTCTTGTGGGCTCTGAATCTGCCCTGCTGTCAGCAGTGCCTCTTTCACATGAGAATAGAAGCCTCCTCATCCTCGAGCCAATAAATCTCTGTTAATGGCAAAATAATATTCAGCCCCAAACTTATTAATCTCCATATCACTTTGGAGCAACAACTATTTCCCAGACAACTGGAGAAATTTCATATGATTTGATTAAAACATTAAAAATTCACCTGTCCTCCCCCAAAATCCCCAGAAGAAAGTAATGTCCACAAGCCCATCATCATGACCAATAAGTTGAGATTAGTACAACATTGCCAATGTTTTATAGAAAATATATGATATTTGAATCATAATTTTCCTGTAATATGTTGACTATGCTTTCATAGAGATCTCCTAAATAGTCCCACATTAATTATTCAAGCAGGGCAAAATAAAAAGAGAAAATGGGACACAGGCTGAATTGCAAAATGGGAATTCTAGTTTTTCATCATCTGCACTTCTTCACAGTTTGGCCTTTGTTGTGTGATTTGTAGACACAGAGTCAATATTGTTGCAGGAGCCATATGTTCCACAGGGAGTGCAGGAGGCAACCCTGACTGTGAGCAAGTGAGATGATGAGTTACTGTATTTTGAGTAACTTCTCAGGGAGCACCCCCACTGAAACCCTGTGAGGATGGGGAGGCCCTGGCAGAGGGTGCCCAGAGCAGCTGTGGCTGCCCCATCCCTGGGAGTGCTCAAGCCTGGGCTAGAGGGGTCTCTGACTAACCTGGAGGAGTGCAAGGTGTCCCTGCCCACAGCAGGGGGTGGAATCAGAGGAGCTTTAAGGTCCCTTCCAACCCAAGCCATTCTTTGGGTCTAGGATGTACATAGAAAACACAGACAAATTATTTTCCAGAATGAATAAATATCTGGAAAAATGCTTAATTCTACATGAGTTTTGTTACAGGAAAAATGAACTAGGGAAATAATATTTTAAAATCTAGGATTCATTTTAGAATTGAAAACTTCATTTCAATTTACAATAAGATTTCCTTCACAAAGCAGGACACAAACAAGCAATTCTCCACAGCTAGCAATCTACATTCTGTCAGCAGTACATTCATTTCTCACCTGAATCTTTTCTGCAAATTCCCCAGATCAGGAAGGATAAAGGTGAAGTTCCAGAGCAATGTGAACTGAGTCTCACCTTGAGCAATACACAAGCACTCCTTGTCTTTGGCACCCAAAGCCAGCACCATGGCAAACACAGTCTGCTAACAAGAACATGTTCAAACTAATGGAAGGACAGAAAAGTACGGGGAAGAATTAAGGTACTGTTCAAAAGGAATGATATTGCAATATTTCCCTCAATAATTAAGATGTATGCCTAATGTATACACTAAAGTCATGCTGGATGTATACACTTGGTATGCACATCCCTAGGACTAAATTTATCCTCAGTTATGTGGTGAAATAATTACACAGTATAATTTATGCATTACAGTAAGTATTAGAACTTAGCCTCATTTTATGTTCAATGTGTAATTTGAACAACTTTAGCACATTGTATGATTTACTTCAAATGGAAGCTGCACAGAGCTTTAAACTCTGTAGCATATTTTCAACTGAAAATATATTTACACTGAAACAAAGTTCATTCCTTTAGGTGACAAAGGAAAACAGAACTATGTAAGAGTATTCCTTTTTCAGGAGTTGATTCCCATGTGTAGCTCACACTGACACTAATCTTTTTGTTCAATAAGTATATTTTCCCTTTTCTGGGCTTCAAGATAGTGCAAGGCTGTGCATTCATCACTGCCACGGTTTTGTGTGTGCATTTCTGTATTCAAGTTGGTCCAGTATTTCAAACCCAAAGCACACAGTTATATTTAAAGGGTTTTATATTACCTGTTCTGGAGTAAAGAGCAAAGAACATTCCTATTTATTTCACATTCTTTGTGATGGCAAATAAACCAACTCAAGAGACTACATTTTAAATCAAATAAATGTATAACCTCTTAGGTGTTTGGAAATTACACCCTGTAAGGCACTAATTTCTCATATGTCATCAATCAAAGAATGGGTAACAATTAAGGATTTGAAAAATGGCTACCTCTTTCTCTCATGTCTGTTTCTCTCATATTCTGAGTTGCTGAGTTATCTAATCCTAATTATTGCTTTGTATACTACTACCTCAAACACACAATAACTAACACCAATTCTAATTTTAGCTGGGAAGTGCCAAAATTCCAGAGTGTGGGAAAGATGTGCATAATTATTTTAGCAGGGGTTTTTTGCAGTCAATACAAAATACAAAACCAGTCCTCACTATTTCCTTTTTCAAACTAAGCAGAAATCGGGTCTTCTCCAAGGAGTATTTCAATATCAAGATTCATTACTATGTTTGCTGCAAACCCTAAAACATGGCAACTTTTTTTTTATTCCCAAAGCTATAAGAAGCACTTAACTTCTTTTAGTTAATTACAGGTGTTACCTACAGACAGAAAAGAAAATCCCAAATCGTGAACATTTCAACAGTTATAAATATATTGTCACACCTATGCAGGTCTAAGATACAGCGGGTGAAATATCCCTCAATATAAAGTGCTACTATATAACACGTAACTGTTCTATAATAAACATTTCTTCTTGCACACACAAATGCATAAAAGGTTTCAACTTTGATAAATAGAGGAAAAAGTATCAGTGTTCTATGCTGCTGAGAAAAAGATGTTTTATTCGGTTTGGTTGATCTCATCTGTGTCAGCAAAAAAGCAGTGAAGTATAGAAAAAAAGCACATTAAATGTCTTAAATTGTTTTGTTCCTCTCTCTCATTTCCTAAGTTTTGCCTGGGAATGATAAGAAAATAATAATCATACAACTTAAACACCTAAAGATATTTCTGCCAGGAAGCAGAAATACTTTGCAGTATATATAGATATTGTACTGTAAATACATGCTGCAGGGTAATCTCTTTTTTTAAGAGGAAAACCACCTGCTATGTGTATAGCAATAAGTGACCAAGAATAACTGCTCCAGATACAAATCTCAGTGTACATTAATTAGTACTGAAGGTCTCAGCAGCTATAGGTTAACTTTGCAAACAACATTTCAGAATTTATGACAAATTACTGAAGTATTCACCCTAGCTAACAAGTATTCTTTTGTTCCTGGTGGCAGGTAGCACAAATATGAAGTGCTGTCAAAAAGAGACTTTTTCCTCAGCCTGGCTCAGTATTGACGTTTTGGGTTGTTGGCGTTTTAAAAGTTTTTTAAACTTTTTCTCTTAGAGCAGCCCAGAAGCACATTTTTTAAACATTTTCTTTTTAATAAGCTATACCCTTACAAGCATTTTCTCCATTTCATTGTATAAATTTTCTGCTTAAATAGCACTATCAGAAGGAAAATTGTAACCTCTGAATAGTTTTGACAACAATATATCTTAATGCCTTTTCTCCTTGTTGCTGTGTCACTGATCAATAGACTCAAATGCCATGCATTCATCAAGCTACAGGGTTTGATTGCAAAAGCTGTCTTAGCTCATGCTTATCTCTTGTGTCCTACATGCCCAGAAATGTCACAGAGGAGGAAATCCTAACCCTACATATGGCAGCTTCTGTCAGACGAACAGAGGTGCTGACTGAGGGGTGTTTTGGCATTCTTTTGTCTATCCTGAATAACTGGAGCCACAGTCCACTTCAAGACAAAGAGAAGAAACAAAGACTCCTTGTTCCTTGAGCTTCTTTTTCGGTTAATTATGAAATCAGCTGTTGATTTTGCAATCCTGATCTGCAGTCTAATTCAACTTCAGCCTCCTAATATTGCTTGATATTCATTGATACCATTATATTTGATACTTATTTATACTATTATATTCTACAAATAAATCTCCCCAGTTTCGGATTTTAGAGAAGCAGAGGGAAAAAAGTGGGGACACATACACACACACAGATTTGTTTGTCTCAAAAGTTATTTAGACAGAAATTAAAAACTGTTATTGTGTAAAGCCAAAGAACTACAAGATGTAAGAGTGCTGCCCCATTGATTTGTCTGTTTATCAAATGGAAAAAGCCCTCAGAGCTTCTGAAAATTGGCCATTTTCTCCCCCTCAGCCTGAGGATATAGACAAAAATAACAGAGAGGAAAATATAAGCATTAATTGAGGGAATTCTAGCAGGTTCTCTTCTTCTACTTGATGTTATTGTTCAAGTTATTACTAAAGCCCAGATCAAAGGAGATTTAATTTTTAATGGCACTGAATATTCTTCCAAATGCCTTATTTTGCTGTGAGAAAGTTAATGACATGTGTGAGTGCACCTCAACAGTCTCACTGATCTCTGTAGGAAAGCCGTTTAACCTTTCTTTCTCTCCTCTGTCAAAATAAGCAAGAACATGCATTCATGTGATTCCTAAGAAATAGAAAAATTATCGTTTTATTTATCAAAATTTACCATTTTGATTAATATTCTTCTAAATAACATTGTCCATCATAAATAATTTAAAAGCTCATATGCATTAGAGAGGATATAAACTGAAGTAGTAGCACAGAGAAAATGAACCTGTTAAGCCTATTCTAAGATATTCTTACAGAGCTAGCTGAGAGTGCTATCAAAGGTAACAAATGTTACGTGGTTTAAGAATTAGGGCAAAACAAATTGAGAGCAGCATATTACATCTGTTTCAGCTGGCAAGAAAACATTTTGCTGCTTTCAGAACATGTTTTATGTGATGCAAAAACCTTGTCAAGTGTCCCAAGGGGGGGGGTTGCAGTTTTGCTTCAAACTGTTGCCAATGAATAAATAAGGACAAAAGTCCTTTTCCATTTGTGCAGCAGTGAACACACTGTCAGCACTGAGCTGGCAGCAAACAGGACACTTCTCCCACTGTTATAAGACACAAGTGCAACCAAGTGATTTACAAAAACATTGGAAGAATTCTTCCAAACATGCAAATATTTATAAAACAATGTGAGCAGTTCGGAGAAGTCACTCATCAGGCCCTGTACCTCTGCAGTTAAAAGCCTTAAGCATCTTCAGTGAGAGATCCTGACCCTTGGACAAAAGAAAAGCTTGTCCTCAGCCCCACCAGCTGAACTGTGGTGCCCTGCCGTTTTTCAGGCTTGATTCTTACACCAAGGAGGAGCAAACCTCCTTTTGTGTGTGCTTTGTGCTTTTCTGTGTCCCAATAATATTCAGAGTAGACTTGAGCACACAGCATCACCTTGCACTTACACTGCAGTTCCTGCATCCTGCTCCACTTCCCTCCCTGTCCCATTCTGCTTTGCAGCTTGTCTATGATTTACATGTGTTTATTCATTGCATCTTCATTTAAACTATTGACTGATAAGAACACTGGATTAGAATTTAAGAGAGATTTTCTTATTAATTTGCTTTAATTTAATATTTATGCAAATTACTCAGAAAAAGGAATAGTGTCCAAAATTATATTATACTATTTGAAAAAGAATTATAATCAATTTTCTTTCAAGAATATTAGTTATTGAAAAGTTGCCTTCTTTGAAGATAGAAGAACTATTTATCTCTGTTGCTTCCTGGTAAAGATGAATTAATTTGGTTGTTTAGAAAAAGATTTTCACATGTATGGGGAGTATATTCAAATCTTTGTTGTTTTTTATTTTGATGATACAAAATAAGCAAATTCTTTTCCTGCATTCTGATATCTAATTGTATTTCCGGAACCAACTTATTTGAAGGCAATGAAATAAATGACACAAGTCTTTTCAATGGAATGAATGTATAAGGCTTTTTCCAACATAGTAGATTAATCTTTTTGATAATCTCAATGTTCTTTAATTAAGTAAGAGATAATTGTACTTGCATTTTCTTATTAAATTAGCCCTTGAGCTAATATTTTTTCAGTTTTGAATATTTCAGACGTAAAAAGGGATAGGACTTTTATTTTTGTTTTTTATGCAAGAGTAAAATATTTTTATTTGTGTGAGAAACATCTCAATTAACATAAATATAGTTTTCACCAAAGGTTCTCAAATACTCAAAGGCAACTAAACTTTATGCTCTGTTAACAAAGATTAATGATTCCAAAGTACACCGAGAACTCCTCTTGCTGGTGTTCCAGACACTGCAGTTGCTGGGGAAAAATCTTTCTGCACCCTTGAAAGGCTGAGAGGGTCTAAAGATGGCAAAGACCCACAAAAACAAGAGCAAAGCCAAATGGTGGAAGAGCTGGCCCAGAGGGGTTGAGCAATCCCCTGTCCCTGGAAATTCTGGGGACACCTGTGGATAAAGCCCTGAAACCTGAGCTGTCAGGGTTAACACTGTTTGAGGAGGGGGCTGAACAGAGATCACCAGGGGTCTCTTCCAATTTGAAATATCTTCTATTGAAACTCGTCACTTTTCTTTTTTTCCCTTACATTTTAGTGATGTTTCCCACAGAAGACTCCTGACAAGGTAAATAAGAAGGGGCTTTAAGGCTGTTGTCAGAAGATCTCACCCTTTTCCTGTGTGAGTTACAGACAGTTGGCCTCTGTCACACTGCAGATGTGCAGCAGGGGGGTTGGTCTGTGGCTGCAGATACCTGGGAGCTCAGGCTGGGCTTTCTTCCCATTATTGTTGCAAATCTCCCACCACCAGGTTTTGATTCATAGCCTTACCATTACTATTCTTAGTCAATGCCTTCCAAGGAATTTTTAAAACTGAAAAAATTGAAAACCGTTTATCTAGACAATTTCAGAAAGGAATTAGCCTTCTTAGTGAGCAGAGCCTTATAAGCAATCTCTTTTAAAAGCTAAATTCCAGCTCTCTCTGGAGACAGAAGTGAGGACACTGATTTTTTCACAAATTAGTCATATGGTGCTCTGCACAAGGCCATTTTCCAGACTGAGTCAAGTTTATCAGAGCACTTTCTTGACAACCTTGCCTTGGAGAGAACAGGAGAATTTCCATAACAGTGGGACAACAAATGTGTTTTTTAATTTTTCCAATTAAGATCTTCATTCTGCAAACAGAACCCCAACTTTATTTACTACAAGAAGTCTTAGGTGACAGGAGATACAGAAATGTTCATATAGAATTCTGATTGAAGAAACTAGAGATTTATGTTAGTTTGAATAATTTTATTTCATTACTGGCTATATACTGAGATCGCTTCTGAATTTTTGTCAATAAAAATATCAAAGGTCATTTGTAGCAGATTCTCTGTGCTTGGATAGTTCTTTTCTCCCCTGGAAGCTAAAACATTATTTTATAGATTCATGACAGGGCTGGAAGGGACCTCAAGAGGTCATTTCATCCATCCTCTGTTCCAAGGCAAGATCAAACATATTAATCTTGACAGATATTTGTCTAGACTGTCTGTTTAAAAACTCCCAATTACAAGGATTCCAAAAATCTCTCCAGGCAATCTATTCCAATGCACTGCTATCATTACCTTTAAAAGTTTTTTTACTACTAACTGATCTTAATTTTCCTTATTGCAGGTTAAACCCAAAACTGCTTGTTCCATTGTCAGTGACAATGAACTTAGATTGTTTCCCTCCTCCTACAGATCTTTTAAAAATGCAAATTTCTACCCAGCCATTTGCTCCCATCTTGTCATCCTGCCTAACACAGTACCTTGAATATGTAAAAGTTGGACTATGTTCCAATTTTTTTCCAAACATTATTTTGGGCAATTTTGGTAATTTCTGTGTCTGTTGACTGTAGATGTTCTGCATCTGCTCACTGGCTTAATCCCCTGCATGTACCAAGGAAAGGTGGACAAAGAAGTCTTCAGGCTTCTCAGAAGGTTCTCCCTAAATTCTCCTAGAAATTTCCTTTCTTCCCTTTATTTAATAAGCTGGTAATATTTGATGACTGTGATATGTTTCTTACCTGATTAGCTGCACAGCAGCTACCCAGAAAGTTATTAGTTCCTTGCTGGCATGGGCTTATTCCCTTCTAAGCTAATGGCAGTGAATCCAGGATTTACTCCTAAACATCCTAAATAACATCCCTGAGGTAAAACTCTGATGCAAAGTTATTTTTTCTGTTCCTTCCATGAATATACATAACCCAGGACAGAGGAGGATACAGATAATCACTCACATTTAAAGCCCTCAATTGTGGATATCAATACAGTGGTTTCAGAGATGTATGAGAAGAGTTAAACAGTGAAAGAAAGCGGGAAAGAGTTGGTTTGGGTTTATTCTTTGTTTTTAGAAAGTTTTATAATTAGTGTTGGGGCATACTGGGCACTGAATTCATTTCCTAGTATCACACATAAAAGCAAGCTGAATTCCTCTCAGTGCAAAACCAACCTCAAGCTACCTTGACAACAAGATAACAATAACCCTGTAATTTCAATTGTTCACTCTTTTTTTATGTGTTCTGTATCTCAGTGAAGTCTCATCTTCCCAGCCCAGTGCCATAGGCTAATAATCTGTAACAAAACTCACCCTCCAAAAATGTCAGATATAATGAAAAACACAACTTCACAGATGAGAAAGTTGGCCCTAGCTAAATCCTAAGGGCCCTAGCTCTCAGATTCTGTAGGTTCTGCTGTTTCATCCTCTAACCCTGAATTAGAAGGCTGTGTGAAATTGAACTGTTCCTTCTCCTTTCTACTGAATCACTCATTCCTCATCAAAGAATAACTGACTTCCAAAGATTGAAAATTCCATCGCCAGTTGAGAAAAAAATGACCCCAGCAGTTGAACCCAAAACTTGACCACTGACCCTAATGATGTGCCAAGTGACATTTTTATTGATGAAGACATGGTTCTTCAATTGCCACTTACAGAATTTGAGTGGTTATCATTCAAAAATTATACAGTATTTCCTCCCACTTAGGTAGGAATTGGAATATTTAGATTTGTGATTAAGCATGGAACCTTAACTCTAATGGCCTTTGATACACTACAAGAGTTGAAAAGTTTCATTTTGATTTGTGTTAAAACAATTATTTTTTGTCAGCAATCAAAAAAAAAGATCATGCCAAACCACTTCTTTGCTTTTGGCTTTTTCCCTGTCTAATCTAAACACTGAAAATGTCAAGTTTTCTCACTAATTAAACATGTCTGTCTTAGACTCCATTTGTATCTTTCATCATAATGGTGCAGAGTTCCAGGGAGACATTATATATTCATGTTTTCAAATATAAGATGTAAAAAATACAAATATAAATTTAATGCAGCAATCTCTTAATGAGCAAAGCAATTATGACATGGTAGAAATGAAGGAATTAGCTTTCTAAAAAGTTCTCAGTATTTATGGGCCCAGGGCTTCAGAGTCTGGTTAAGACAAGTTTTTATGCAGATCCTCTATAAAGTAGAAGGAAATATGAGTTATTAGTGGAAGTCAGGTAAAATGTGCCCAAAAAGAGAGGATGGAATCACAATTAAATTTATAAGATAAATGATAAAATATTCTATGTTTGAGACTGGGACTGAAATCTTGTAGGAAAAGATTCTTGATATTTCAGTTCTACTGTCAAAAAAATCAACAAATCAACAAACAAAAAGTATTACAACAACAACAAATTCTAGAAATTCAAAACTTTAGCAAAAGAAGTTTTTGTAAAGTCCAGGTTTAAAAATGGCTGAAGCTTCTCGGTGCTTGTGTAGTATCTCCTAAATTATAGCAGGTGACACATGCATAGCATGAATTCCCATTTTTCTGCTTTTTGTCTTTTTTTTGAGGTCTCTGTGTGGCCAGTGATTAATATGATCAGTAAACTGAATTTAACAAAAATATCAGCTCATGGAAAACATATATTGTTAGTATTTTTCGTAAAATAATGAATAACCTATGAAATGAGTAGAGTGTATTTCAGATGGAAAGGAACTGTAATCACAGAATAAATTCAAAAGGTCATCAAATGTGCAATATGAGCAACTGGGAAAATTAGATGGAGAAGAAACACAAGTAATTTTAACATTCCATCAAGCAGAAAGGATCAGAGTAAAGCATGGAGGGTCAGCCTTGCTCCTCCCTTTAAGGGACACTGGCTCTCCAGGGCCAGCTGGAGGCTCAGGCAGGGCTGCTCTGGCAATTGCACTGCTCTGTTTTGCAGAACTGTAAGCTCTCCATCCCAACGTGCAGCACAAGGAAAAGGCCACCTGTATGTCAGGACTGTCAGGACAGAGTGGGCTGCTGAGCACACTCAGGGTAGCCATGAACCTGCACAACAAAGTGAAAGCACAGGGAGCCCTCTGCACCTCCCAGGACGTGGCTCCTGACAACACCTGGGATCAGACATTTTCCTCCCTCACCTGGAATGAGCTCTGCCGTGAGCTCTGCCTCTTCCCTCTTGCACCGTCCCACACTGCCCTGCCACAAAGACCTTCAGCTGGGGAACGTGTTCAGCTGATTTCACAGCACAGCTCAAAATGCAGCCTTTGGAAAATCTCAAAACAACAAGCATTTGCTGGCCAAACATGCTGTGGAAAACTCAGCATTTTGAGCAGAAACATGGCGCATAACTTAAAGAAACATATTTGGGGAAGGTACCAGACAGACAAGTATTGCCATCTGGAGCGGCTGTAGTCGTCTCTAGGGCACCATTTCAGCACTGAAACAGTGCCCCAAAACTCAGTGCCTTTTAACCTCTTAGACTTTTCTGTAAGAGTCCTTAAGAGAAACTCAGCCATGCAGGAGCAGAACCATAGCACTCAAAGCAGAGCTGTACCCCTGACACCTTTACCTTCCATTCCCATTCCTCATTGGTGCTGCCCAGTGAGTCCCAAGGGAACAGGGAATGGCACTGGGTTGGGAAGATCAAGCACTTGATGAAATTAAAATGTTGCAGACTTAGCAGGCAATATATGGGTACAAAGAAAGGTACAGAGCTATGCAGTTGTGGGAAGAAAAAGAGGGAAAAGATGAACTGAGATTTAGCGCAAGAAATGAGATTAAAGTGGAGTTTGGGCAGGGCTAACAAAGGATTTAAAGGAGAAATTACATAAGCACTATTGAAAGAGAAGTAACTATTTTATAGCTGGATTATTAATGTTAAGGAAAACCAAATCATTCTGAGAATTTTAATCTTAAAATATTTTCTAAACCACCACTCATCTAATAGATCTAATGCTAATCACTCAAGCATTAGTTCTCAAAATCTATTAATGGCTTCTTATTGTGATAATTAAACTACTAACATAATTAATCTCTTTTTCTAGTACTGGTTTCATCTTTAACACCTTCTTTATATATTCATACTCAATCTTTCTCACTAATAAGTATCTCTAAGAGCAGCAAGAGAGTCACTCAAATTCTCAGTTATAAATCCCATTTATGAGGCCTTCATGCCTTATCCTTTCTATTGACTGTTTTCTTTTAAATCCTTGCCAGTTTTAAACAAGCTGACATGCAACGCTAGTGTAGTTCCTACACTCCTCTAGCCACCTTTCCTTTGCACTACGTCAGTCTCATCCGATTGGAAGGTCACTGTCCAGTTTTCTTCCCTCTACCCTTATCAGTTTTAAGTTCTTTTAGCATATAATTCGCTTTTGAAAGATGTATTTTTGACCCTTTCAGTGGGAGATGTTACTTCAGCTTTTCATGGATATGGTTTATTTCCTCTACACGATCAATATTATTCAACAGTGTTCTATTTTCTTCAAAATATTTTTACTCATATGAATCACATGCTTTTCCTCTCTCAGGATTTCTCTGGTTTCTGATTTAATAACCTTAGTTGGCAGTGTAAAATCTCCCATCAATAAGATTCTTTCCCAGACATCTCTCCTGAGTGACTACTCTCTCTGGTGCCACCTTCTATTCTGACTCCCTCTCTTGATTTTTTTTTTCAAATTTTTTTATTTAACATTTTCTTTGGGCTCCATTTCTGTCCTCAGTAACCATAAACACTTTGTCTGAGAACCATTTTCTTTTGTGATCCACTCCTTCAGCACAAACATTCCCAGCTATGCCCATGAGGGTTACATTAGTAACTTCTCACTTAACACTAATCTCTCGCCCTCCTTCAGATTCAGCAGAGCTTGAAAATGACTATTGACATCAGCTGCATCTGTTCCAATAGTAACTCAGGGAAATTTCAGTGGAGACAGGACTCTAACTTCTTAACTTTTAATTAAAATGTAGATACATACATTCAGCTCTCTGCACCACAGATTTCTCCAGGATAAATTCTGCAGCTCCAGATGAAAACTCTCAGGCTTTTCACTAACACAGAGCCATCTAATTTCTTGAGTGGTACTTTGATAATCTCTCAACAGCCTCTTTACAAAGAAGGAACAGTGTTTTTGAATTGACATGCTACAGCTACAGCATATTTTATTGCTACAATAAACCTGTAGCTATTAAAGAAATTAAACAATGACTATGATGTGCTTGAGCTTTTAGCAAGTGCATGTGGGCTAGTTATTTTATGATATCTGACTCAGCTACTTCTGATGAACTAACCAGAGAGAATACCCATATTGCTAGGAGAGCACTTTCAGTAGACTCAGAAGAGAAAACAGACACAAACTGAACTTTCCTTTCCTATTCCCAGGGTCACTAACCTAGTTTAAAGTGATGTGACATCACTACAGAAAAAATAAATCCTACCTGAACAGAAATTTTACCCTGTTTATTACATCTCAGCAAGAACCAATCCTGCAGGCATATATGCCAAGGTGTATCTGTATTTATGTGAGGAATGCAAAAAGCAGTAGGAATGTGGAAAAACTGTCTCAATGAGTATTTCCATAACTGTGATTACAGCCAGTAATATCTTGTGGTGTTTTTTTTTTTTTTGAAGGATAATGAGTAAAGCCATCCAAAAAACAAAGTGAGAGTAAATGACTGGTGAAATGTCCAACTTCTTGTCAATTTTCAATTATCACCCATGACTTACATCCGTTTATATGGAATCAGGACAGTTTTTTTAAGTAAGTAAGAACAAATTAAACAGCACATAAGGAAACATAACCTAAGACCTGAGACACCAAAAGAATAGAGGTGAAAAATCAGAAAACTGTATTACCAGAAATTTAGGAAACACTTCTATCCTAAAATTTATTTTTAATAGAATTCTTTATGATCATATTTTATTCTAGCTGACACAGTGATGTTTTAATTGACCTTCTGCATATTTGTCTTTTCTCTCTCTACTTATTTATGTTGATTGGGCATGTAGGGACGATAAATGATGAATCAAATTTTCCCATAATTACTTTTGAATTTTTTACTATCCTCAATATACAAAAGCCAAGGTCACCGATGTTGTCACTTATTGGTGATTATAATAGGGCTACCTTTTTCACATCCTAAAATCTGAATCTAAAAATGGAAAAATGCCAACTATTTAGAGAACTGAAAGGCCTTAAACAAATTTCTGGATGCCAGGCTTTGCTTTGGGAGGGAAAAAAATTGAACAAAACCTGTCTCTAAGGAGCTATGAACATCCTACAAAAACTGTCTCCCTCATTGAACCCTTCCATGTTTATTAGGATGTCTGCTCACATGCTCTGAACTTTAGTGTGCTGATGACCTTACTTACAGGAGCAGCCAAAAACTTCTGCTCCATTTCTGCTTGCACTGATAAAGGAAGAACATTCTGCACTCAGAATTACATGCTTTGAAGATACTAAGGCAATTCAGAAAGAAAATTCATATTCCAATGATAGCTTGAACATGGGAAAAAGTCACTACAGCAATAAAAGAAAGGCAGGTAAAACAGTTGAATACATAAAATGTCACCTATTACAAAGAGGTTACCTCTACCCATAAGGGTTTAGAAACTACTGCCATAAAAATTGCCAAACTTCTATTTACACAAGGTAAAAGGGCAAATTTAATGGACTGAATTATGCCCATTAATTTGTTTCATTAGTTTCATTTTATAGCTTTGTGAAGATTTTAATAGAAGATTTAAGATGTGGCATGAGCTTAATATATCTGGTATTTAGCAACTGTGCAAAACAGTAGATTCATTTCACAAGGCTTCACAAGGCTTCACTCCTATAACAAAGTTGGCCTGCATTTGGATACATACACACAGAATTTTTATAATTCTTCTCAAACAAAGCAGATTTTTCAAAAATTCTCTACCACAGTAACAGCTAGAAAGCATTTAGTATGTGTTAGCGAATATTCTAATTTAAAAAAAAACCCTTTTCATCAAGCAGTGAGGGCAAAGCAACTATTACATGTACTTTTTCATCTTTGAAGTGATAGGAAATGACATTAGAGTCAGGTGTGGAAAATTAGATGCAAAACAAATTCCATTAACAAATTGGCAGGATTGACTTATCCTTCAAATATATTTTATTACATTATAAATGTATTTGAAGTTCCATGCCCATTATGTGATATGCTTTACTGTTATGACATTGTGAAGAGAAAGTTCCTTCATAAAACATGACCACCATAGGTTTTGTAATCCTTTTCTAACCTTTCCCTTAGACATGTTCCTTTTGGAACAGTTTCCTTTAGACAGATATTCTCTCATGAATTTAAAGTCCCAGGGATCGTATTGCAGAGTTTTAGATACTAAAACCCACGTAAAGACTTGAGTAAGATGAAGCTTTATTATTTGGAACTAAACTCTTTTTTACACAGATGTTTATGCAGTATTAAGGCACTGCAAGCTCCAACTGAAGTGCAAGCAGCTGTGATATATGTGCCCCATTTATAGTATATGCAGATCATTTGTCAGCTACACTAGCAAATCTAATTAGATGTTGTATTTTGTATTAATGTAAAGAAATACATTTTTGTAGTGCATTTTCTTCCCCGAGGAAGTGTAAGAATAATACTGTTTGTGTTACCCACATTAAAAAGAGTTATAAAATAAGTACCTATGATAATTTGAATAAGAAATGCCTAAAGATTTATTATTCAAAAGCAATGGAAAGAAGTTGTTGGATTTGATTATCAAGAAGTTACCATTAAAAAAATCACAAACAATTAAACTATCAAGGGAAAGGATACAAATTATTGCATGGGGATTTAGAGGCATAGACATGTAATGCACTGTAAATTAAAGTCATTTATAAGGTACTACTGGAAACCATATATAAAAACAACTGCTTAGTCAGCAAAGGTGAGTTAAATTATTTGCCACTGCAAGAAGAAATCCATGGCATAGCTCACTGCATACTCATCAAATGTTGGCTGTCTTCAAGATATTCAAAACTATTAATATGTCCCAAAGACAGCCACCAAATTCATTGTCAGTGCAACGCTCAGCCACTTTCTCTGCAAAGGTAGAAGAGGACACTGCCAGAAGTCTCACTGTGTGGGTACACAAAGTTCCCTTAACACGCCCTCTGTGCTCCCCCTCACTGGTAAAAGGTCAGTTATGGATGGTAATGATGGCAAGGAAGGTGCTTTAGGGAGAGCAACAGTCTCACAGGTCTGAGAGATAGAAACAGGGACTTTGTGAGGGAAAGGTAGCTATCCTTCCTCAGTAAGGATTGCACATCAGGATATCTGGTATGTGTGTTAGAGATCTCTATCCAGTCTTTAAAAGAGTCTTGGTTTTGTTTTAGTTTTGCATTATGTCATGATTTAATGCAAGTGTGTATAGCAATATGTATCTTGTACCGTTGCCCTAAAGTGTTATGAATTTATACTCACTAACAATTCAATTTCATAACAGCATATCACTTATATAAAGATGCTATCTGGTGTCATATAAAGAGTCATAATGGAAAGCACAGCAAGAATCGTCAAACACCTTAAATATTATTTAATTTGTATTGATTAAGATATAATAAAAACGATGCTATGTTCTTACAATACAGGGGAGAGAAAGACTAAAAGAAGTCATTCTCATGGGCTCAAGATTTGCCACAATTAGAGTAATTCTCAAATGTTCTCTTGTTACGGCTGCTTCAAGTTTTAAAAATATTCTGAAAAGCTGTGGAACTATGGAGAATATAAAATATATTGCATCTTAATTTTTTTTCCTGAAAGCCTTATAGAGTATAATCACACTTGTGAAGACATGGAACATATGTTTTTAATTGCCTTGCTGAAAATTGCAAGAATAAGGCAGTCATATTACATAGCAAGTGATATAATGGTTACCATGGTTAAGGTCTGCAGGCTTTTTATATTGAATGCTAAATAGTTAAATATCTGTATATAGTCCAACGAGTGGACAGAGCAGGAAGAAATCAGCCACATAAATGTAGGTTTCTTTCTCCTCGTTTTAACTTTTTCTCCTCATTTTTAACTTTCCCTTTCTTTAGTGCTGTTATCCTCCTCCCCTCCTTTGAAGAGGAAAGTGAGGGTTATTTTTGCCTCTAAAAAGAAAAATGATAAAGTGAAGATTGCAGGTTATCTGTAAACCCAGATTTCAGTTGGGTGTGATAAGGTCTCAGTATTTTGTACACATTTTGGTTCATTATTAGTGCAATGTTATTTCAGGCAGTCATTATGTGTTACAGGTTTTATTATTTGCCCCCGATAAATATTATATCAAAGCAACAGACAAAAGTCTTTAGAATGAAATCAAAACAATTCTGCTTATGGGTGCAGCAGCATTAAAATACACATCTTCAGAAGAAGATCTAATCTATGAATTTTGTGGTCAACCAAAGAAACTTGTCAAGCAAAGTGGAATAATTCAGTTATTTGAATAAATAACTCCTATAAAGGAGACCTTCCACATTTGACTGTAAAATACTATTAGAGAATGTCTTGTCTTGCCTTTCAGCTGTGCTGGCACAGGTAATAAACTGGAAATAACATTTACCTCCATGCAGTTATAAATTCTTAGGAACTCAAATCATTTATTTATTTAGATGGTGATATTGGAATTTAGTTGCCTTGTTTCAGACACATGAAAGTTGCTTGGAATCACTAAAAGCCGGATATTGCACTTAAATGATTTCAAATCACTTCACATGCAAATTAAGTGTAAAGGGGAATATCTCATTTTCAGAACCGTCTATCCACAAATTATCCTTTTTGAACAAATATTTACAGTCCTATGGGATATAAAGGCTCTCACATTTGATAGCATTTTCTGAAGATGAATTAATGATAGGATACATCACTCATCCTAAGTATTGGCTCTTCAAATTGCTACAGTTACACAAAATGACTCATGCAATTGCAATTTGCCTGGGTCTTTTTTTGTATGTATCATGGAAAACAAATAATCTTTTGCTAAATGGTGATTTTCTTTACCTTAGACAATATTTACATTACCATTTTTGGGTTTTTTTCCTTAGAATATACGCCTTCTCTATAGATGTGCAAGTGTTTTTGCAATGCCCTGCCTCTACAGCCAAGATTGATTTGTGGAGAATGGCCTGGCAAGCAAAACGAGGGGAAGACACTTTTTAAACCTGTCATGGGCATTTCTACATCTTCTGTGGTATTTGAATTGTGTGTCCTTTCTGACAAAAAGGCCATTGCCTGCTGTGAAATAGATCAATGGGTGATATTGTGCAGTGATTGCTATTTGTTTAAGAGAAATCTCACTGACTGACCCACTTCCTGTAATGCACAAAAAATAAATGACAGAAGTAATATTTTTGCTCTTGTTTCACTTTCATTCATCTTATTTGATCAGCACTGAACAAAAGTGACATCTCATCAAACCCAGAAGTGTATTTCTGCACCAGGTTCATCAGAGGGTGGCATTTAAAACACAGACATTGCAGGAACAAATGTATTTGCTGGTTCTGTCCATCGATGTAAACCTGACCTTTATCCTGTAGATTTATTGACATCGCACTGCTTTGTATCATATTTTATTACTATTTGGAAAGCCTGGAAGGCCCTCCCTGTGAAACCACTCCTGATTTCAATCTGAAAATTTTTGCATCTGTAATAGATTTGTCTAAAGATTGAGAAAACTTTAATATGTCTTAATCTTACATAAACCAAAATGACTTAACTACACTTTTTAAAATTCCTCCACATTGGTTGGTGTTTTGGTGAGACCAATTCTTAGTGACACCAGGCAAGGAGAATAGCATCACTGAAGAGTATTTTCCTACAGTCCCTTTCACCACCCCACTATGCTTATATGTCAGTAATCATGTTCCAGAAAAGAACCTCTTACATATAGTCTTGTGATTAGCATTTACAAGCTCAAAACAATCAAATAAACTCCCTGTACAAAACACAAACCAGGCTTCAACAACTACATTCCTAAAGTAACAATGGATTTACCTTGTTGTGATGCAGTATATTTTGTTTCTACAATCACCTAGGACACACATAAGCCCCTTAATAAACAGGGTATTCTAAAATTCTTTGGATTGATACATAACCATTTTGACTATAACAGGTATACAGATAACAGGTCTGTAATTAAATATTTTGTTCTGTGTGGGAAAATTTTGATGTAAACAAATAAAAATTAACAAAGCAAATTTGAATCATGCTGAAAAAACACATCTTTCCAACTAATTGGCAAAATAATGGTTTGTATTTCTTCAGTATGTTCTTTTCCTAAATCCCCTGGAAGCTTTCCAACAAGCCAGAACACTGAAGCACCATGCTGCTGAGCCCTATGTGAATCACATCTGTGCCGTTGTTTTCAGCCTTCTAGGTTTGAACATACTGAAAGAGTCAATGCTTGGCAGTAAAGCAAATAGGCTATTTTCCTTAAAGAAAGAAAAATCTATTATTCTTGTGCTGAAGTCTGAAATCCTAATATTTACCCTCGCCTAAATAACGTGTAATTGAGCGCTAACATAAACCAACTCCAGATTTCCCCCAAAACCATTGTTTCCTTTCTTAAAAATAGAATTGGAAAGCAAATGAAAATCATGTTTTCATTCCTGCATTAATTGAGGATAAAAGATTAGAGCTCAGTCCTTGAAGTCAAGAGATAAATATGGGAAGGGTAGCATAAAAGAGGCATTTCCACTTGTCTGCTGTGTCTGAATCTGCACATCTGTATCCAGGTAGTTGCCTGAAATCACTTTACAGGCAATGGAAAGAAATGGGCATTTCCAGAGGGCAATTTCTCTGCCATATAATAAAATCTTTATTTGGGATACAGTAAACCAATGCATCCCAAAAGTAAGTACTACATGAGCTTTGGGTAAAGCCAAAGGTCACACACACTGATTTCAGTGAAGGTCTGAACTTACATTTTTTCCCTATGAGTGAATTTTAGAGGTTTAAAACAGATTTCCCAAGCAGCAATTTAAAATAAACAACACCACAAAGTCAGAAGAAGGAAGGTACAGATTTTTCTACACACACACAAAAGTCAGTTTCTCATTAACTAGATTTAGATTTCTCTAAATTTCTTGATTTTTAGATTTCCCCAAAAAAATATAAGCATAAATTTCAGTCTATATAACTAAGATATCCTGTATTTAGTCATAGAATATCACAGAATACATAGATATTCACGGACTATCTGAAGTTGGAAGGGACCCACAAAGATCTTTTAAGTTCAACTCCTGGTCCCTCACAGGACACCCCAGCAATCCCCTCTGTGCCTGAGAGCATTCTTCAAATGCTTCCTGAGCTCTGTCAGGCTGGTGCTGTGCCCTGAGGAGCCTGCTCAGTGCCCGACCGCCCTCTGGTGAGGAACCTTTTCCTGATATCCAACCGAAACCTCCCCGAGACAGTTTCATGCCATTCCCTTGGGTCCTGTCACTGTCACACAGAGCAGAGATCAGCGCCAGCCTCTCCTGCTCCCCTCTCGAGGAAGCTGTACCTGCACTGAGGTCTCCTCCCCTCATTCTCCTCTGCTCCAGGCTGAGCAGACCAAGCACCCTCAGCTGCTCCTCACACAGCTTCTCCTCAAGGCCCTTCACCATCCTCATGGCCTCCTTTGGACACTCTCTAATGGCTCAATGCCTTTATTGTGGCCCCCTTTGGACACTCTCTAGTGGCTCAATGCCTTTCCTCTGTTGTGGCCCCCTTTGGACACTCTCTAGTGGCTCAATGCCTTTCCTCTGTTGTGGCCCCCAAAGCTGCCCCAGCCCGAGGTAAGGCTGCCCACAGAGCAGGACAATGCCCGGCCTGGCCTGGCCACGGTGCTGGCCCCACGGGCTTGGTCAGCACAACCTCTGTGCCAGGGGCTCACTCCGTGTGCTTATCCCGCTGAGTACGGCACATTTCATCCAGCAGGAAACAGTATTGAAAGCTCTACCGGAATCCCAAAAGATTACATCCACTGGCTTCCCTTCATTAATACTGGCAGTGCTTTTCCCTTTGTAGATACCATGGGAAACAGAAGAAAATGTCACCTTCAGAACTAAGATCAATTAATAAAATTTAATATTTAACTGGTTTTATGGAAAGAAAACACAAACAGCCCCAGTAGTTCATGTAGAGCCCCATCTAGCTGGAATCAGATAGAAATGTTTCCAGTTTTAAGAAATAGTATCTATTGATTAGACAAATTACTTTTGAAATGTTTCTGTGTTTTTTCAAGAAAGATTTTTGTACCTTAAAAAATGAATCTTATTTTGCTGTAAATTCTGCTTTTTAAAATTCAAAAAGAATTTTCTTTCTCACAGAGAAACTTCCTAAAATGCTGATCCAGATGAACCATTTATTGCTCTAGTTTGTTTGTTTGCCATAACAATAGCAAATGAAATGTTTAAGACTAAGACTTCCATAATACACTATTAAAATTGAAGGTCAGTACCTTACTCCTGGATGATGTTCTCTGTACCTAATTAGAATATCTTGTCTATGAAGGAGCAACTCAAGTGATGAACAAAAGTCAGTGTAAAGGAGATAAACTAGATGACTTGACTGCTTATCTCCAGACTCATTTGAATTTCTCTTTCGACCTCTTACAGAGAAGCAAGGAAGTGCTAGAAGTGTAGTCTGTAAAATGTGATAAACAGGAAGAGATAAATGATGAAGAGATGAGAAGAAGGATGCTGACCATCTCTGCTGATCAATGAAACAGGAAAAACAGATATATTTTATAATTCAAAAACTGCATTAGAACAGAAAATAGCTGCAGGAGTCATATTCACATATAAGGAATATGACTTGCAAAAACAGATGCTTTCTCTATCAGCTGCATTCTGTATCTAAAAATGAGTCTTTAAACCCTTCTATTTAGTTTACTGCCTGATTACCATTACAGGTCTAATATTTGTCACAATTACATTCTACGAGTAAGTAAGTTCAAGCCCATTTTCATGTGAAATGCTTATGGATGTCCAGCCAATTAGATGTGACCATGAGCTCATCACATAAAACTTATTAAGTAGCAAAGTTAGTTCAAGTGATAATGATATTGCCTGTTGAGACTTGCTGGGGGATCCCTGAAATGGATGTTTTAATTATGTTATGAATATACTGTCTAGAGATCACTGTCCTTGTGTCTACTGAAAGGCCCAGCAAGCCTATACAAGCAATTCACGTTAGTTTGTCTAAGGATCCAGCAAAACATGAGCAACTTTCACCCAATAAAATGTTCAAATTATTTGCCTGCACCAATTTTTCCTACAGTTAATATGCAGCTTCTAGAACATGTTTGTTAGTAGAAATGTAATTTGCTTGGGCAAAACTTTCATCCTGACAAATGTTCAGTTTTTAGTGTTGGAGTATTTCAGGTTTTGATTAAAATGAAAAAGCCACTGTACAGTGTGTTTTGCCTGCTCAGGTCTCTGTGGCCTCTTGGAACTTTGGGGCAGGTTTTAATGCTTTGTTGCACTGTCCAGAGAGGCAACTGGCAAACAGCAAAGAGTGGTTGGGGCACAAGCAGCTTGAGAACAATTTTAAAAAGGGGGGGAATATGCTTAAGCACAGGTGTAGATCAACTGAAATCATATTTACTTTTACAAACTTCCTTATCTTCATAGAACTTTAGCTCTGACTTACAGTAGTGATTATGAAAATCATTAACAATCACCATTAATTTTATGAAGACAAAAACCAATCAATGTGAAAAGAGAAGTCTTTTGCAGACAGCCTTGGAGAGACACTGATTTTTACTGCCAGGATAACGTCGTTTTCTGCAACAGCCATATATATTTTTCTGAGGATAAAGCTGGATTTAACAATGACAATATTTAATATGGACTTAATCAGCCAGCCTTACCTCTAGTATATAAGAAAGTTGTATTCAATTGTCCGCTCTACTGCTTTTTCTAACATATCGCATTTGAGGTATACTCTGCAAACAGCCTGACAATGATTCCTTGGTTTGGGATCAAGAGTCAAACATTTGCAGATGCTATTTTATGTCCTGGCTCAACTAGCAGGGAAGGGTTGTGAGAAGCAGTTTTATCCTGGCCCTGATAAATCACCTGACTAAGCACACTTTTTGTACTGGCTGCAGATGTTTACCTGACTCATAGATTCATGAAATCTGACAGAGATGACTTTGAGGTCTCCATCTATACACCTGATGTATGCAAATACAATTAATATATTAAATATAAATCATGCTGGGGCAGTAATTACTAAATTGCTTTATGTTTGCAGATATAATGCCAATAACATTTATACTACTCCCTCAGACTGTATTTTCTAAACACTATGTGAAATTATTCTCTAAAAGTAGGCAGTATTAATAATAATAATAACATAATCAAAAAGGAAATTGGTTCTTTCTTACTGAAGGACAGAATCACAAAATGGGTGATGCTGGAAAATATCACTGGAGATCCTCTGGTCCAACCTCCCTGCTTGGGCAGGATGCTGTAGAGCACATTAGTCAGGACTGTGTCTGGTTGGGTATCTCTGGGCAGCCTGCAAAGGTCATTTTAAAAATCCCTTGATTCACACATGACCATTTACTGTGACAGGGAGGTGGAATCCCTGCACACGCGTATGATGCAGAAGCTGTTTGTCTCCAGTTGCAGAACTTGTCTTCAGACAGGAGAGGGCTTCAAAGACAATTCACCATGGAGTATAAACACACAAGAGCATCAAGTGCCAAAGATAAAAGCAACCTTCTTACCTCAAGAATGCTGGCAATCTAGTATGGTTTTGGTCACTTATCTTTACTAAACCAGGCTTTCTTTCACAGAAAACTGCAGTTCCAAGACAAACAGCAACATTGATAACTAGAAGGTAGAACAAGAGAAAAATAAAAATCCCTGATGGTAGGAAATAATTATATCCTCAACAAAGCAGTGTGTATGTGCTGTAAATAACTGCAGCACTTCTCACAGAAAACCATTTCAGTATCTGCTGCTTGGAAATGAGGTGGACCTGGTCCCCTAGAGACACTGGATCAAGCAGAAATAACCAAGCAGTTAAGAGGATATTTAACCTACAAAACAGGCCAACGTTTACATTTCGAAAATCCCCAGCCTGATCCAACCATTGTAACACAAGTTAATTGAAAAGATCAAACTTTAAAAATCCACTTTAACTCAAGAATTAAGGAGGAAAACAGTGCATACTTTAATACCTCATACTATTCAAAAGCAAGGCAGTGTAGGAAAATACATCCAGCAGTTTAAAAATGCTGTATCTCTGCATCTTCTACTATTGTAGCAGTTTTTTCTCTTCTTAGCAAGGCTAAGGATCAATGATAGGTATCCTTAAGAGTCTTAAGCCCAAACATCCCAAGAAAGGAAGAAAAATCTATTTAATGTGGCTCAAGGGGTAGGAATAATAGGATGCAACAGAGCAAAGGCTGGATTTGGAGAGGAAATACTGATAATTAGATGTATCTGATCACGTAACAGTCTTCTAAGTGGCCTCGTGAAATGCTGTCATTTAGGGTATTTTAAAAAGGATTAAACACGCTGTAAAGAACTTTTCTGTATTGACATAGGAACAGACAAGGTAATGTTGCAAGTAAACTTTGTTTATTTAGAACTTTTTTAATTCTATGACTTCTAGATTTTATTTGCTGGAAAATTATGGTTTTCTTCATGCTTTTTTTTGCTGTTGCATTGTTTTCCTGCCCTTCCATCCTTCCTTCAATTTCATTCTGACATGTTTCACTTCATTGGAAGACACTAGACTTTTATAGTTTTCAGGAGGTTAAAAGTTGTATGTATACAAACTCAAGGTTCGTCTGTCTGGAAATTCATTCAGTAACTGAGAAGAATAAGTTGGTTATCTGTAATTTTTTTTTTTTTTCTCTAAATAGCCCATTCACTTTACTTTAGCTAATTGGTATTGTCCTGCTAGACTGCATGGATTTAAATTGAAGGAGGCTGTCACAGGGAAAGGAATCTGTAAAGAAAATTTATTTAAAAAGAAAGATATATTTCAAAGAGGAAGGAAGCTGCTCATCTCAAAATATCTGCTTTTGTCTTCAAATATTTCCTCTTCTCTCCATGTTCTGCCCCAGAGACTCATAAATACCCTTACTAACATTGTACTAAAATGCTCTAAAGAACAAAAATCACTGCTACCAGCACTCCTTGTAAACAGCTGCTAATATCTCAAGAAACAAAAAGTCTATCACTATTTTGTACAAGTGCCTCATTGCAACCAATATTACTGGCAAACTATTTCAGAGCCAGTGAGGAAATTAACACCAGCATTAAACTCTGATAGTTATAACAAGATTAGCTGTAATTTAAAGAAAAAGTATTCCAGAGGAAACCATGAGGAAGCACAAAGAACACATTCTTATGATCTTAAATTTCTTTTCATCCTTAGACAAAAGGCAAAGAAATTTTCCACGTTTTTGCCAGACCTGAGGTTCACTTTGGGACACTTATCCTTGTTTTTTATTTACATAAGTTACGTACTTGGATATATCCAAACTGTACCTTACCATTCTGTAAGTTCAATTTACAGACACACTTTCTAAAAATAGACACAAAACATGCAAATATATGCGTATGCAAATTTTTGTCAAATAGAAAAAAAAGAAAACCTAATTAAAAAGCAAAGTTGTGCATGACCAAATTTTAAAATTAAGGCTTATGTGCAGGTGCACTCACATCATAAACTTAAATTGTTGGCTTTAATCTGCACAGCCACACGTGCAAAGTGCATATTTCTATGTGGAAATGGCTGTGCACAAATCTAGAAGTAGCATTTAGCACAGTTGTAAAAGCTCTGTGTCTTTTTTAATTGCTTAATTCAGACTCTTATGCCCAAATAGTTGTGGAAGACATAACAGATTCCCAGCTAAGGAGAGCAGCATAAATTCACCAGCTGGATGGCTAAGTCTAAAAAGAAACTGAAAGTATGTATAACACTTAGTTTGAAAGATAAGAATCCTCTAGATGAACATGTTTATTGAAATTAAATTGTAAAATTCAGCAACCTAGAATTATTGTGAATGTTTTTCAGTCTAATTTGACTTAGTCTTACATAAGCAAGTGCAAATCATACAGAATAAAACACAACCTGGAATATTTTTTTCTTTAAAGAAATATTTGCTTTTTTGGTGTGAAAGATCGAAATATTTCAGATTTAATATAAAATGTAGAGTAAAGTTATATAGGAAGAATAAAAGCTCAGCAAGATTCAGCGACTTATTTACTCAATGTCACAGAGTAGGTCAGCATCAAAGAAATCATGAAGGTCCCTCTATGCAGCACTTGTACATCAATTTCTGTGTTTTGCAAATCAGTTTTACACCTCAAAATTCCAATCCAAAGCTATGGAGCTAAGTGAAGCTAATATGTCACATCCCTCTGGGATGCTTTTGCTTTGGTTCATCTCTAACACTGCTGGGCAGACTGAGAGCAGCACCTCTATTGGAGCTGGCAAACAGGACATAGGGATGGCTGAAAAATGCCATTTCACAGGCAGAGGGATGCTGCAGCAGCTGGGGGAACAGTTAATCTGCGTTTGGGATCAGCTGTGATCCGTTCAGGGCGAGAAAGGCCGGAGAAACACCGAGCGCCCCAACAAAGAGCAGGGGCTGCCCGGAGCAGAGGTGGTGCTGTCCTGTCCTGCAGGGATCACTGACCCATCCAGCCCAGAGCAGAGGTGGTGCTGCCCTGTCCTGTCCTGTCCTGTCCTGTCCTGTCCTGCAGGGATCACTGACCCATCCAGCCTCACCTCAGCCCACAGGAAAACCCTCCTGAGCCATGACTGCACTCCGCAAAAGTTGTTCATGACCACTGTCCTGCATGGGGGAAATCTGATAAATTAGCATAGGGAAGAGAAAGGAAACTCTCACACACAGGTATGGAATCTCTAATTTCCTAATTCTTAATTGTTTAGAGACTTTTAAACTATCTAACTACTCTAGAAAAAAATATGTGATTTTCCTTTAGGAGGGTGAAATGGATCATAAATACAAAGTTACAGCAGAGACCCTGACCCTTCAAGAATAAACAAAGCTGTATAAGCAGCATTAAATCAGCATTTTGGGACTGGTGTAGAACATGTGTTTCTTACAAAAGCACATAATTTAATAAAACAGCATAAGAAAATCTCCTGGAACACAGTGTGTGTTACTAAATCAGAATAAGGGATTATCTGCTGCCATGCTATTTGATTAAGCATTAACAAGGAAAAACAGCTTTTCAGTGCCCAGTGATAAAGATTAATCCAAATACAAGATACCATAAAAGAACAAAACTCCAGCAAAACCCTTATTGACAAGTTTCAGTCAAGCAGTTTAATCCAAAAGATGCAGGGGAGCAAACAGTAAGAAAACAAATTTCTAAGATGTGGAATACTTCGATAGCTCTTGATCAAGCCAAATTCCTATAATCTTACATATTTTATTAATATTTTACTGGAGAAAGGTAGATGCCAGACTTTAAAGAAGCTAACACAAAAATACTGATACCTAGAAAATATTTCCAGGAGGTCTCTACAGTTAGATACACACAAAAAAATAAATGAAGTGAATTAAATGATCACAATCCAATCTTCGAAGTCCCTCAACAAATGTAAACTTCAGTGAATACAATTCATTAAAACCTAATTACAAAAAAATCAATAGTGCAATTTAGCCCAACCCAAAACTTATTGTAATGCACTAAACATTTGGAAACTCAGGTCTTTATGAACAGGGCTGAAGTGACATTTTATATTACATTGCAGTGTCTCTGTAAAGCAATTAGCACAGGCTGCCTGCCTTTACTCAGAAAGGATATTACAATAAGTAGCTCTCGTGGACAATAAGTGCATCTGCAAACACCCACTCTCAAGGATGCAGTGAAAAAGGAAATGGCACTACTAACAATAGCCTCATAAACCCAATTTAAAAGAAAAATCAACTATTCATACCCCAAATACATAGTATTCAGAGTTCACTATTTTTATTGCTGTTTGGGGAATTAAATGGCCACATTTTACTTTTAATTATATACCAGGAAATCCACTGACAATGATAGAAAAGGTATAGTTTGGCCTATAGACTTTTTTACAGGGAAATTGGACAGAATTGGTTCAGAGGGACACTAATCAGCTTTTACTATAATTATTTTAATATATAAATTTTATAATATTTTAAAAACATTTTAAATTTCTTAAAATGTAAATTAACCACTACTATAGCATTTTTTAAAAAATTGAATATGATTGAATAGTATAGAAAAATAATTTTGTATCACAGATTGCTCTAGAGGGCTCTGAAACCACACATTCTGACCAGTCTCTCCTAATGTTTGAGTTTACAATTTTATTCTGTATGTCCTTCTCTCAGGCTAAAAGAAATTATGCCACATCAGCTCCAAGAACATTGAAGCCACGTGAATACATGTAGGGACCTGGTTCTTGTCAATGCTTGGCACAGGCTGATTTATCCTCTGGGCAGCAACTATTTCAATTGTTGTGGTTATGACATGCTTGGGTAGCACACAGAGAGGCCACACAGCCACCAAGCAGAACATAAGCAAAATGAAAATTGAAATAAATGAGGAAAATCACACTATTTTCTTTAGGATAATCTTCTCAGGGCCCCATCAATAATTTTCATCTGTTTCACCTAATCTTCCAATGGTTTGGGGGTTTTTTAAAGATGCTCAAGTTCTCCTCAGACAACCAAGGCTGCTCACCTGACACATTCCATCCTATCTGATCTATGCCAGGGGAAGAAAACCCCAGGAGAAGGCGGCACCATACTGGAGGTGAGGAGCTCCAGGCAGAGATCTCCCATGTTCTGGCACAGCCATGAGGTCATTCCAGCAGAGGCTGTACCAGATGTCTGATATTTATATGTACATTTATATTGCACTTAACTAACCTAAGAGATCACACACACACACAAACCCCAACAAAACACCCCAGGCCCCCAATGCAGCATCATCCTTCCATAAACTTTACCTACTTTATATCATAAGCATGCTTCAATATCCAGTGAGAGCTGAGGACCTAAAGAACCTCTAATAAGGAGAAATGAGGATCTAAAAATGATGCATAGTGACAATGTGCTAAAAAGGTAAAAACCCTTTCCTGTTCTGGCTATAATTGCAGTGAAAATAACACATAAACTAATAAGCTATAACATTTGGAAGAAGCGACTTACAAGGGCAGAGATAACAAAAACACCATTAAAAAAGAACTCAATAATGTTGCTAATACTTCACAGAAGAAGGTCGAGTCCTTCAATAATTCTGGATAAGTACTCACCAAGAGTTTTCACAGCAACATATTGGCTGCAGCAGTAGAGGCACAGTGTTAAACTTTGAGTCAGAAGATATATTTTAGTGGGACTCCATCACTGCTCAAGGAGGGTGTTATAACAAGCTAAATTTGTGTTTGGTAGCAAAGATAGAAATGCCATATACCTAGGTAAAAGGGAATTGGGAAAAATGCCTCCTCCTCACAAAGTTCCACAGGCAGTATGATTTCTGTCTGGATTAAATAAATACTGAGCTGAAGGACTGAGTCTGTCCATGGGCTAACAAGCTCATATATGCCAGCACAAATTCATTTGGACTCTTTTCACATGATTTTGGGTGCTTTCATTGACTTTTCACTTCCCTGGGTGACATCAGAACTGCATACAGAAAATAGCCTGACTAAGGAGTATCAGTGACCTCCCACTTCCAAACAGATTGTTTATTCAGACACTACATTAGGCTTCAATATTTACACTACAAAATTAATCAGAGAAAACAATGGATTCAAAATCAAATAACTGAAACGAATCAGGCAGAATGAAAAGAAAAAGCTAATTAGATTTTGCAAGCCATTTTTGTTTCTGAAGAATATAGTTATATACACTATATATTTATTATACATTTATACAGAACTCAAATCTGAGGTACAAGCAGGGTTAAGACATTAGCACTTGAATAAAATAATCAGCAGTTCCTCTGAGTGTATCCTTTGATAAAACAATAAACTCTTCAATCTATCAGGAAGACTCTGCAAGGTCTTTAAGAGAGCTTTGAAATGTCAAGGTTACATTGCAGAGGCTGCAGAATCCTGACTTAATAGGAACAGAATTTATTATTTTTTAACAAAACATTAATAAAACACCTATTTAGAGACCATCTGATGTTTTAAAATGAGTTATTACAGAATAAAAGTTAATAGTGCAAATAGGATTCCAGCCTAGGGCATATCCTTAAAGGATGATTCAAAGGATGAGCCACAAAATATAGCAGAAAAAATTGCTCATGTTGCCAAAGGGAACTTGGTAAGAACATGGTTCTCCTGAGAAGCTTTCAAAAGATGACACTGGCCACAAGGGACTTGAGCAGTGAACATTTTTTGACTGGACATGTCCGGGTGTGCCTGCACCAATGGAACAGGCAGAACCAGTCCCTCTGCCCTGCTGCACTGCACGGATTCAGTCATTCAGGATTCACCAGCTGGCAGGTGTCCAGAGGCTGCTGGGGATTTAAGTGCCAGCATGTAAACCTCCACAGCTCACAGCCACTGGAAACTAGGAAATGGAAGCTGATAAATTCAAAAGGCAATATTAGAACCAAATCTTTAACACTGAGTGGTGGGTTTTGTCCAAACATAAATAATTTACAAGTTTAGGACCTGTAAGCATTTCCCTTCGCTGCCACCCAGCCAACACTTCGTTCTTCTCCCTTCTGCTTTCTCTTGCACAGCAGCTTACCAGCTCTGTGCATTTTTTGTGACCCAAGAACTTGTAAAGAAAGAGAAACATATTCCAGAGCCTGGCAACATCACAAAACTGCTCCCAGTTGGATAGCTCCCTGCTCGGCCAGAGAGATATTATGGATCACCTTCTTCAGCCCTGCTGATGCACATTGCATATCTAAAGTACTTTCTGCACTGTGCTTTTGCACACAGCCAAAACAGGGGGCAAACCAGTCAGCACACAATGGTGAAGAGTCCCTGAAAGAGACAGACAGGGGGATCCACCCCAAGCAGCTCACTAAGCCTTGCAGGCGCACACGATCTGGGACAATGATTCAGAAAGAAATATATCAAAGGAGAGACAATCACTACAGGTTTCAGGGGAAAAAAAGGCTTCTAAAGAAGGATTTGGAAACAGAGAATCAGCTTAGCAATACAGAAAAAACTGGTGGTTTTTTACAGTTTTCAATTTAAATAAAAATAATTCATGTTCTAAGGAGACTTAAATTTAGAGAAACTTGGTTTTATTATGTTTGCATTAAATCTGTGTTAAATTTGTTTAGTATCACATTGTAGAGTTATGTGAAAACATTTTGTACTTCCCATATGTGAGCAGTGCTTGAAATGTTCAGGCACATAATCTATTAGTTATGGTTTAAAAAAATATATATATACTTTGAAAGGAAAAGAAAAACTGTAGAATAATCAGAAGTCGTGTGACACACAGGGGGGCCCAAAGAATACAGCTCATGACACCTCCAGTTAATGCAGTATGATATAAACCATAAACCTTATCATACACCATAAAGCACTACAAAGCCACCAAAATCCTAAATGGTCCTAATCACAGCTTCCTCTAGAGCAGTGATGCAATATTTACATATTTCTATAATTTGAAGATTTTTTGTTGTTGTTAAAATGTGGAAGTCCTTTCCAGTCTGACTGCAAGTCAACTCATTTGAAACAAAGTTTAATTAAACATGATTCATTGTGCTTTCCAGGTATTTTACGTGTGCTATGGTAACTATATGATTATCAAACCTCCTGCTTCTGAGGACAGAATGTATTTTCACAAAGGTCAGCTTCTGTCATGAATATATTTTAATTGGCTATCATTTGGAGATAAAAAATATCCCCATTGAAAAAAACCTGTTAAGAACTACTGTTAACTGTATTTGTCCCTTTCTCATGCAGAAAATATTTTCTATATTTATTTTAATTGACACATAAATTTTTTCTTGTTCACTGAATTTGCTTGAACTGTTTAGCTCAGCTTTAAGGCAAGGTCCTGCCTCAGATTCTGCTGGGGCTGCAGTCTCACCTTAAACTGCGTTCTGAATTAGCCATACTTTGACAAATTTATTTAAACTATAAAGATTGAGCTAACATGGAATCAGGGCTACAGTTCAGCCTAGCACCCAAGAATTGAAATATTTAAGTAATTAATATAATTTGGACCCAAAATTTTATTGCATTCAATATCCTCACTAGCTTGAGGGTCATTTTCCTGCTTGTAAACCAGTCATCAATTATTCTTCCATTGTCCTGAAAATATCCCAGAAATCATTGTATAGTCCTCTGTGTTCTGATAGTCAGTGAGTTTGTCTTTTTCATACATCTATTTATTGCAAAAAGTTAACCTTAGACTGGAGGGCTAGCAGATTCTTAGATACCTATAATTAGCTACATTAATAATTTCAAGTGTAATGATTATTTAACAATATTGTATTAATGCTTTAGCTATTCCTCAAAAATCAAAATGTGAGGAAGATTACTCTGAAAGTACGACACAGGGGGCAGTCTAATTTTTTTTAATCAGCAACCAGCTCTCTATAAGATTATTCTGCAACTAATCATTCTGCTGCCAGCAGCAAAATAAAACAGACTCCCCTGAAGTAAGTTTGTCTTGGTAGGGTTTCAAGATAACAGATTGTGACACAAACCTCCTCAGGTTCATACAGTTGCACTGTTTTGCCTTTTTGAATAAACACTTCTGCTGAAATGTTTATCCATTAAGCATGCAAAGAACAGTTTCATCACAAGCACAAATATCTTTTTCATGTAGATGAAGTGAGCATATACACACTAAATCTCACAGACAACAACTCCTTCGTATCACAAGCAAGGCTCAAAAAAACTCGTGCAGAGCTGAAAGACTTATTTTCATGCTTCCATGATAAAAGCTATCACCAGATACTGGATAGCCACTGATATTCCTGGTTAATTGGTTTCCTCTTTTAGACTTTACCTGCAAGCAACTTATTGCCTATAATTCTATATCCTTTAAAACATTCTCTCCCTGAAATCCAGAAATAATACCATATACATTTGCAAAATTATTCCCACGCCTGTGATGACAAATTTATTTTAACATTTTGAGGAACCCACCTACAATCCAGGCCACAGAGGCAGCACTTTACTGCTCACAACTGATTCCTACTGAAAAATGAACTCTGTAGCAGTTGTCTCTGAATGAACTGAGGCACAGTCCTGATGTTCAAACCCTCACAGCAGTCTGTACAAACTGACCTCGCCCGTGGCTTGTTCAAGAGCTGTCCAGCTCAGCCAGCTTCTTTATCTGGGCGATGTTTGGGCAGAAATGAGTATCTAGGACATTTTTCCAGGAGTTGACTTCTCTGTTCCTAAGCATTTCTCTAATCTTCTGAGTCCATAGTATCACATTCATAGGGCTTATTCAGAGATGCACTTTCCTATTTTACAAGAGATATTTGGTTCCCCCTGTGTTTTTAATCCCCACCCCAAGGCAGCAGCACTGATTGTAGGTGTGGGGTCTGCCCCCAAAGCACCTGAGTATTTGCAATCATGAAATAATTCCTCAGTATTTTAACAATGTTTCCTTTCACCCCACATTCTCACATGAAGGACATCTTCCTTCCCCTTAAAATGTCCTAAAACATTTCCACTGTCTCTCCAAGATTTGAGAAGTTCATTCCCCACTACATTCCAAGGAGGATGCAGCTCTGTCTGTCTCTGTATTTATGCTGAAGCTGATGTTTGGAAGAACAGATGGGCACTGTTTGAGTGTTCTTACTTGGGAATCCTATTTCCTTTCCAGAGATTACTTGGCTTTTTAAGAGGAAAATAAGTGAAATGAGAAGTTAAAGCAAGGGGTTGAGCACAGCAAATGTGTGAAAAGGCCTAAAAAACATCAGGGCTAGTTCTAGCCCACATTAAAATCCTATGGAAAAGTCATGCAAGTTGGCAAAGTGTTACAGAAGCATTTTCATCTTAATTGGAAAAAGAATCAATCATTTCCTTTGTTAACCTATAATCAAAATTCTAATATACTGAAACAAATTTCAAAATACAGGGATATAAAATAGTTTCTGTCATCTGAAAGGTTTTTAAACTAATTAATGTGCCTACCAGTTTTGGTGTTTCTGTGAAATAGGGACTGAAAGTTAACTTTGGGGAGGAAAAAATAACTTATTGGCTTCAAGGACGGACTAAAAAGAAGGTGGTAATAAGTCATTGTCACTATTTTCACCACTGAGAAAAGCAGAATTACCAAATCCTTTAATTTTTTTCTCTAAAATACCTATGTTTGCTAAAAAAATGGCCATATGATTTGATTTTATACACATATCAAGAAAACAGAGCCACCTTTCAAAAATGCAGTATTTTAAACAGCTATTTCTTTTCAAAATAAATTGTCAGTTCTTGAAGATTTTGGAGGTCAACACTTCCTTGTGGCTCTGTTTGTTCGTTCAGTTTGTAGAAGAGCACAGAATCTGTCTCTGGCATTTAATTAGGGGAATGTAGGCACGAATGAACAAGAATTATTTATTCTTGTTCTTGTAAAATCTTGTTTCCCTATTGTTATTCTCAGATAAACAAAGTTAGTCCTACACCTTAAACAAAAGTTGTCCCTTATTTTGCAGTTCTGCCAGTGCAGGCTCTACTGACCTTAATAAATGTGTGCCCTGCTGCAAAGGCTCACTTTAGCAGACCACAGAATGTGGTGAGCAAGACTTTTACCAGATCCAGAGAAAATTCTGTGGGTCTGAACCAAGCAGAGCAGTACTTGAGTGACAGGAATTCATCCCATCTGTTTTACAGAGGGCTCAGGGCAAGTGAAATTTACAGCTTTAAACTACCTATGACCCTAAGAGGGATTTCAAATAATTCAGAGGAGCTAAATTTTGTCTGTAAATTTTTCTCTAAAATTGGACAAATACCTATTCTAATCCTATTTCTATAAGCCAAAGCTATGGTTTATATGACACTGAAAACACCTAAAGCCAAGATAAAGCAGGACAGTGCAGAATGGGATTCTAGGAAAGATTTTAACAAAATCCAGAAATGCCCAGAATTCACTAATGGGAAATGCTGAAAGAAAGGAGAGAAACATCTGTAATCTCAACATTTATCAGCATCTAGCATGTTTATCTCTCCAGACAAATCCAGAGTCCAGCATCCATTTAGACAGAGAAGTAAGGGTTTTAGTAGCAATCACCTTTCCCTGTACAGTGAGTGTAGCTCTGCTTGTTTTCCCTAGGTAAGAGCTCTCTTGATCTAGGATTTTAAGTGACTGTCACATCTAGGATCATTACTGAGATAATTGTTGTAGATGATGCTCAATTTGCTGAAGTTCTCAATTATTTGATGATAGAACTGAAAAGGAGGATCCAAACAAACCCAGAAAACAAAAGCACAAAACAAACTAGAAGAGAAAATGGCCTTGCTATCCATATTTAATGAAACAGTGAAAAGATCCTGCACAAAGACTTAGAGAGTTAAATTGAAAATGTGTGTATGATAAATGGATATAATACTGCCTATGTAATGGGTTTCCTATTTAAATTTTGTGAGGATTTAATCAGTTGGGCACAGCTGTGCAGGATGCACCATAAACTATGTTGAAAAATATGTAGACATGTACATTTATCTGCTACAAATTAAGCTCACTTAGAGGTGGTCTTAATGGACCATGTAGCAATCATTACAAGCATAAATTTTAAACTGTCTGTTTCCAGTGAATTTGCTTTGAAAAAAAATTAATGCTCATCCTTAGTGGAGCACAGTAATAAATGGAAGTACCCTTAATCTGTTAAGCACTAATAACCTACCAATTATTCATTATGAACCCCATGCTGTGTAATGTATGTCTGTTACAATTTTATTAGCCATTCTTTACTTAACCTGCAAAGGTGCAATTTTTATTTCAGCTTACACCCTGTAATTATATGATGTTTTAAGTGATGTGCCATTAAATTTACAGAATGCTCTGTCCCATTGGTTTATTGTAAAACATCTGTACAGTAGAGCATTGTTACACCTCGGGATCATTTATGACTTTCAGACTTTCTCCTTCTATGAACAGCAGCAGCATCATCCACCATAGAGATCAAAAAGCAGTGGCTTTGTTACAATGCAACACTAAAAATAACACAAATTTTTTTAACGTGGCAAATGGATAACACTGCAATCAAAGTAAATCAGTGACCCAGTTGGAGCTGACTAGAAGGTTGCAGCAGTTATATCTTCTCCTACAGGGATTGTCACTTGGAGTCACCTGTGTGCTATTCTGGTGCTCAGAGAAGCAAAGGGAAACCAACTCCAGTCACTGAGGGGCCTTTCTCACCCAGATACTGCAAGGTTCACCAAAATGAAGATTGCCAAACCACAAAGGAGGAAATCCATGCTTTTCAGTAACTGCTCTGGGTTTGCATCTTTTCTGCCCTGCACCAGTCAGAAAAACTGTTTGTTGCTCTGGGAAAGCAGAAGAATACATCAAGTTTCTCAAATAAACCAAAGAGAGACTTGGAAACAACAAACCGTGAACTCAAGTGAGCAGTAAGGTAAGATTTCATTGTGGACAAATGATGTTTCTCAATCCCATTCATTGACAGAAACTTTGAAATCCTGAAGATTACTTCCTTTCATTATCTGTTTTCCTGAATATTAGGTGAAGAGCGTTTTCAGAGGAAAAAAAAGAAAATAAAAAAGAAAAAAACAACCAACCAAAAAAAGCCCCCATGAAAACAAAACTTATTTTTATTTAGGGGGAATCAACTCAGGTTGTCTAATTCTTTTCTTCATAAAGACTTATTTGCCAGTTCCTTTTTTGATACAACTGTTCAAATTGCAGGCTGCCAACATGCTCTGCTTTGTCTTCAGTGCATTGGCCAAATATTCCATCCAGCTTTAATCCAAACTGATGAGGACAGGCTGTGACATTTCCTGCTACCACCCTCTCAGAAGCAAGGAGCTGCTAGCTCTCCTGCACTTACAGTATTGCCCCAGCTGACACTCCTGGCAGCAGAATCAATCCGACTGAAACACGAGAGGTGGGGAAGCAGAAATGGCAACGCACGAGGCATCTCCTGCAAAGTGCAGGCACAGGGGGTGGTGTGTGCATGGCAAATGGGATCATTTAAGTATGCATCAGTCAAAATAGAAATGAGGACAAAAAAAGAGACAACTACATGTGGAAGCAAGCCAGAGAAAACTCTTTGATTACATGAGAGGCTAGTACATATGTTGTATATATAACGAATACTTTTTTAAGTTCAGTGCTTGACTCAGAGACACTGTCACATCAAATTCTCTACATTGCTCTGAAGGATCCTTGCGCTGAAATGTCAGCTGGTCATATCACCTAAAGGGAAAAAGAAATTGCCCTAACATTATGCATAGCAATTCCAATGCTCCGTGCTCTATAGCACTGTTTTCTAAGAATAGCTGTTTCAAAAGGAAACTTCTCTTCAGTGTGAGCCAGAGGCAATTGAATTTTACCCTGAAAGTGGCCATAGGCTTTGTAGAAACATTTAGGAATATTAAATATTCATGTATTTGATTTAGCAGAATTCAGGACAGTAAAGGCATCCACCGGAATGCTCCAACGTAAATATTTTTAACATTTACCACGACAACTTGAAGTATGGATATTATGACAAAGTAAAATGCCACAAAGGAGAACAAATGATTGGAAAATTCCCTTTTTCCTCTTGTAGTTAGTGGGTGTTTATGAATTATTTTGCATCCCCAAATGGCAATGTCCAGGACTCTAGCCTTCCACTGGTAGGGCTGTGCCCTGCAATGAACTGTTCTACATCCAAAGTGTTTTCGAGTTCAATTTCCTGTGTTCTTCACCTCCTTTCACCACAATCAATTCCACAAAACAGTCTGACATTTTTTCAGACCTAGCTCTACATCTTACCCTCTATCTATCACTGGTATAAGCAAACATTTAAAACAGAATTTCCAGTGAACTGTGCTGCCTTGCACACCACATAGGGAAGCACGAGACTGGATGTTGTAGGTGTCACAGAAGAAATGGTGGAATCCTATATTGCCATGTGATATACAAGAGAAAAAAACCAAGAGAAATTCAAAAAGGCACTGTCTTGACTTCACCTAAATTATTGTCAGAAACACAGATCTGCTGTAAAAATACACTGCATTGTGTATTTTTGAACAGAAAAAGCATGTTTCATTAAGTGCTGTTTAAAGCACTGGATTAAACCCCCATATCAAGGGGTTCCTTTTCTAGAGAAAGGCATTGCATAAATTCATAATTTCATACTACAGAATCCACGATATACTGTCTGTCACTGACAACACACCTAAACATGGAAATGGGATCAGGAATTCTGGATCTGGATTTCTGTTTCAAGATGGAAGAAGCAAACAGAAATATTGCTGTCATAATAGAGCATCATTATGTCTACAAAGTCTTAAATTTACAGATGTAAAGATAATCTAAAGCACCATGACACAGGAATTTAGAAATTTGTAGACATAGTGAAAATAAAATCTCATGTATTTTAAGTATCAAATGACTACATATTATATAATATTTTGATGCATGAAAAAATTGTACAGTTCACAGAGAGTTTAAAAATAAATATACTACATTTTCTTGGCTAAATTAATCTACAGTTTACAGTCAAAACAGAATAAAGCATTTAAAATTTGGTAATTAAATATAATAAAAGGAGATAAATATAATTATTTTTAAAAGTGGCCTTTCTATATATGAAAGATTTTGTATATAAAATGTGTGTGTGTATATATACATGTAGTAAATAAAAAGCTTTCAGAAATAGCTAATTAATTGTAAACTTAGGAATGCTTCCTTGGTAATAACACTGGAATGAAATCTTCAAATTAAGGGAATGTGGTATTTTTGAGTTCTTGCATCCAACTTAAACATTTACATTTCTTATCTTATCAGAACAGAAATTGTATTATGATGGCATAGATTGTATTTTACTGGATTAAGAGACCACATGAAATTATATAGTCTGCAGTAAATATATATATATATATATATATATATATATATACAGGAAAATTGGAATTGTAGAGGTCAGAGCAGCCCATGGTTTTTCCATATTTATTTCTTTTAAGAGGACAGATACCAAAGTACCCAAAGTCCCTAAAGTACCTGGCAAATAAAATTACTAGTACTGCTAGCTTGCTCTCCCGCAGGAAGCACTATGCACTTCCTCAAAGCACATGACTGATGAGCAAAAAAATGTTTCAAATTAAATATTTCTGAGACCCAGACCCAAGGCATTGTGCTCTCAACATGTGGCTAAAACAGCAGCAGTGCTTTGCTTGCAGGAGATGTGCCACTACTCTGCATTCTTCTCCCAATGTCTCTTTCCCTAAGTTTCAAGGCTTTCACTCTTTCCCTCACCACTTCATCTCTAGTGCAGTATTTCATACACACGATGTTCTCTCCCGTTTCATCTGAGCCAAGCTGATAAAACCATATTAACACCAGGATAAACCTGTATCTCCACCTCTGGAGGAGGGTTTATTCTGGATTTGCTGCCATCCCATCTCCCTCCATTGCACCCAGTCAGGTAAGAACACTGGCAGACCAAGTTGTTAACTGTCTGCAAAAGACATGGAGACTGAATTTATGCTAAGACCAAGATATTGTTCAATCCCTGCAAGGAAATGTTTTATTTACCATTATGTTCAGCAGAATTATTATTTTAAAATATATTTTTATATATATATATAACATGATAACAGTTTTTCCCTGTGCAATGTAGCAGATTAGACTGCAAAAACCACTTGCCCCTGAATCAAGAGTGACATAGCCAGTATTCAGTGTTTGGTTTGAACTGTGCTCTAAACTGTTTGCTTTCAACAGGCAGACCACCAAGTGGAGAACTATAGTCTTCTAAAAATAAAAGCCCTTTCACTATGTATAAAAGTTTCCTGTAGGGTATTGTCTACAGTTTTATTGTAGTAGAGGAATAGAAAGAACAACTACAGTGATATCATACGATGTCAAATAAATAAAATTGAAAATTATTCTGTTTCAGTTTTGTATGACTGCATTCAAAACTATCACCTAACTAGGTAAGTGTGTCAGGGCTATAGTTTGGGAACAAATGCACGCATTCCTGGGACATCACTGAAGACAAAGAATTTGCTTTGGAATATGAAGAAATAAATTAAGACTGGTCTTTTGTAGTGCAGCAAAGGCAGCCTCAGTCTAACAAGGCTCTGCAGCTCAGCTGCCAAACTGTGGCTGAACCACTGCTCCCAGCCATGGACACTGCATGATTATAAGGACACCAGACAGGCTTTTCTTCTTTCTATTTCTTTCATTCTTTTTTTTTTTCTTTTTCCCTTAATGAAACTTTTACTAAACTGTGTCTGAACTAAGGATCATTCTGGTTTAACTTTCAAGACAAAGTTAACAGTGCCCTCACAAAAGCAGAAATTCATGTCTGAAAGTGTGGCTACCTTCTGGCCAGAAAAATCCATGGACTGAGAGTCAACCCTGTGACATCAACTCTCCATTCCAAAAAAATACCCAAAAAACCCCAAAAATAAAGAATTCAGCAGGTTCACATGACAGTAAGTCTCACAAAATTTGTTAAGTTAAGGTACACAGGAAAGGTATTACCACACATCCACAATTTTTAGTTTCATTTACAAAGCAACAAAAGTTAAAGAGCTGATTGAGTTTCTGTTCTTTGGTACTTCAGGGTTCAAGAAGTTGAAATTATTTTTACACATCTCTTGGAGGATTTTGCCACCGAAGTCCAGGGAACACTCCAGAGCAATAACACTTCCCCAGATGCTTATGAAGGTCTTACCAGCTATCATCCATGTCTGTATGTATTCCAAACTCCCAAAGACAAGAGTGCTTAGCTTCTGCTGCTCTGTCTGCTCACAAATGACAGCTTATCTGGAGAACTTAAGAGAAAACAAAACCCAAGAGAGAGAAACACAAAATGAGCACATTGCCACCATCAGATGCTCTCAAAAAGACAAACTGAACTCAGTGTTCACAATCAAGTGTCTGAGAGAAGCTGTATTTAAGCTACTAAATAATCTGAAAGAATAGATTTGATTTCCAAAACTGTTTGTAATTTCCACAAAGTGGAACCAGGTAGAGCATTTAAGAAATGTTTCAGAGAAAGTATTGTCAAAACCACTTCTAGTTTCCTAGATCCATTCAAGCCATGGACGTGACAAGCAGAGCAGCTCATCATCTTTCAGAGTAAAGTTGCTGTAATGTGGTTAAGTGCTTGCCTGGTTAAAAGGGCTGGCAGATGCATTTTGAGTTGCACTCAGTTCAAGTGATCATTTTTATTTAATTGAAACAAGGTTAATGATCAGCACTTTAACAGCAGAAGTTCCAGATAAGGAAAGCAATAATCAGTTATTGAAGCCCCAGTTCTTCAGAATACTGAGAGCTGAGAGCACCAGTTATACTTTCTGTGCCTCTGTCTCGATAAGACACAGTGAGAGAACAGAATTGTTGTTTAAACCACCTCCAGCTGAAGTTCTTTCATCTGCTTCTTGGTATCCCTAAACACAGTTCCCAATACTTTAAAAATTGTCAGAACAAAAGGTAGTTTGGTTTTTATATTCTACAGAAGGCCATTAGGACTACCACATCTGTTCATGCTTCTGCAGTAAATCAACAGAAAACATTTTTCTTCTCTTTCAAGAATTTTAATGTTTTTTAACTTTGTTTATGACACACAATTTCTCATGACTTATTTAATTCTTAACAATTTTTTCTTGTATTCCTAATAATTTGAGATGAGTTGTATGAATTTTTTTTCTACAAATTAGCAAATGATGAGCACTTTCAACTCCTGGCAAGCTGCTTACAGCACAAGTCAATAGGCAGCATGCCAAGAGAGTATTAAAACACAACTACTTCTAGAGTTCCAGGCTTCTTCCGTCCTTCATGGTTACTTACATTCACAACTTGTTTAGCAGTATGTGGATTTATGGCCAGAGAGGCTGTTCTAACTAAACCTGCAAATAATAGACTTGTTGAAACTGTGGAAAAGCAGAAAGAAACACCAGCCAAAACATACAAAGTCAGCAAAGATGAAGTGAGAGTAAAACCATCTTTGTTTTTCCTTGTGTGACCTTAAATAACAGTTTCTGTCACAAAAGAATTCCTCACACATTTAGATAAGAGACCCAATCCACACCCATGAACTTAATTTAATCTACTAGTGGGTGGCACTATTAATGTTGGATGTAAATATTCAAATGCAGAACTTAAAGACCAGATTGAAAATTTTGTCAGGATTCACCACAGTTTGATTAGTATGAAAGTCTTTTATAGATGCTTTGCTTTTCACCCTGAAAAAGTTCATGTATCAGTAGCAAAGACTAAGTTTTCATACAGAATGTTGTTCTAAGACCAATAGCAAAGGAGACAATTTAACCATGCTTGATTGCACTTATTTAAATGCTGGTGCTGCTACTAGCAGTATGAGTTTAAAGCACATGAGTGCTTTAAGAAACATTGCCTTCTCAGCAATACTGCAACCAATGGCCCCCATTAAACTAAAGCTGATATACAAAAACCAAGATTTGTTTGTAAAAAAATCTGAGCACCCTCACACCTAGTTCAAGTCATGGACAAGCAAAAAGCACCCAGGGAAAGAGGGAAGCTGCTGCCTTTGCTCCCAAGGCCATCCAGTGTGATGCTTATGCATCCAACCATCCAACAAGGGACAGGATATGAGCAGCCAGGCATCAGGGGGTTTGGAAAAGAAATGGTGTTTGGGCACTTTTACTGCATTAACTAAGAAAAAGGTCTATTATTTATAGTCTGTACATGACTATAGGTTTAGCACACTGTTAAAAAATAAAAGCCAAATTTCATTAGTTTTTGAATCTCATATTAAGCAATTGGTACCATTGATACACCATCAATAAATCAGAAATCCTGTTCCTGAGCACCACTGGAATTCAAAATTCAGGATTTTGCTGCTTGGGGGGCATAAGAATGCTACATTTTAGGGCAAATAGAGGATATTAATTGTAATTTACCTTTGAACTGAAACAAATGATGAGTTATGGGAGAAAGCAATTTAGAGCAGGATAAAATCATCACACAGTAGGTCTGTGTGGATTTTCATGAATGCTGATCGTGATTTTATGATTATAAACCATCACAAAGTTTTACACTCTTACAGCAAAAGGAGGAAATACATTCTGAACTATATTTCAGTGAGTTTTTACAAAATATCTAAAATTCTATGTTCACTTCATCACTTTGAAGAATTTCAATAAGCTTTAGGAACTGAATACAACTGGACATTTCTTCACTGGCAGACCTGAATGTCTTCTGATTTTAGCTAAAAAATTTCCATATATCAAGGAAAGATTCTTACCACTGAAAACACACATGAAACTGTGTGATAGAATATTTTACACTGACTTCTTTCCCCAGGATTAACACACATATTTTAGACAGAATTTGTCTAGCCTTCTCACACAAACTATAAGTGAAAGCAAAACACAACTGAATGACCAAAATTTCAGAAGCTCATTGGAAGTCTGACCACCCTCCAAGTATGCACAAACCTTCAAATACAAAGTTAGACTATACTTTAAAATAAAAAGTCCACGAAAATATTTGAACCATTTTCCCCCAAGTTATTTCTATATCAAATTGTAACTACACAGACAAGATGACTGTTAGACAAAGAGAAGTTTCAAGGTTATGGAAAATTTTTGAATTTTGTCAGTGAAAAAACCCTCTGCATCAAAACATTACATTTTGTTATACAGTTTCTCACATACTGAAGAGCAACAAGACCTCCTGCCATATCTGCTCCCACATTAAAAAATGTCAAATTATCCAGAAAAAACAGACTAAGTAACACAACTGAGGACAGTAACTCAACCCACCAAATTTTTATCAATATTTTCACCTGGAAATCTTTCACCTGCATCTTTGCTCATATCACCTAATCTGGTTTTATACATAAAAATGCTTCTTTTACGCATTTGGCAACACAGTATGTCAACAGCCATTTGGAAGTACTCGAGAAAATATCCTACCACCAACCCCCTGAGCCCTGGCAGGACTTCCAACCACAACAGCAAGAGTAGTATTTTTCAGTACCTTGAGGTTAAGTTAAAAAGATAAATACCACATAGGAAGCCCAAGTCACACAAATATTAAAATCCCTCTTTGTTTGTCACTCTTCTCAAGCACAGGCTAATATCACTAAACAAATAGCAGGAAACCAATGGAGAATTCCCTTCAAAATCTCAGGGTATACGGTGGCAGAACTAAGAACTACAATTTCAATTCCCTTCTTGGAACAACACAAACACACTTATTAATAACAATCATGTATTTTTGGTAGTTTAGAACTTAAAATATATATATATATTGTTTCTTTATTCAATTTCAGTTAAATTAATTTCATAACCTGGTCTTTTACCTGCTTAAAAAATACCCAGCTGGACACCATTTAGCTGTGTAGTACACAAGTTATTTTAATTTTCTCCCAGTAAGCATAATGTACTAACTTATGTGCAACACTCACCCGCTAGTATCAAGACACATTACTAATTTATTTCTAAAGATCAACTTCTTTTTCATTAAATTGCATTTATCTGTGTTACAATACACTCAGAACTAAACTTTGAGCTGGATTCAGGTAAATCCATAGAGAAATTATGTGAGATAAAGGCCAAAATGCAGTTCACAGTGCACCTATTTTTGAGTTGTAGGCAAAAAAAATCAGCAAGGTCAAACAATGAAGCACTGTCAGAGGGGATTTGTTCCTAATGCACCCAGTACAACAGTTCTGAAGATTTTACCTTGGTTTTCTTTCAGAAGTGAAATTTTAATTTATTTTTTTATAGCAGACAGTGAGTATGATGAGATACACACTGCTCACAGTACAGGATTTCACAGCCTACTGAACAGGCAAGGACACAAACAGACACCTAAAGTTTAGAACGTGCACAAGTTTCTCACAGACCTGGGGACAAAGGCCCTGCAAGTTTGATCTTTTCTGTATCATAGAATAACTGTGTGGCTTCAGTCAGCTCTCTATTCCTCCATGGCACATATCTATTGCAGATAAATAATAATCCCCACTTAATCTCAAAAGCAGGTAATTAATTAGTTGCTATCAGCAAAGTGCATTGCAAATATTACACACTACAAATACTACTGTTTCCCTTCCCACAAACTCAGGTGATGTCCCACTGAACAAACATACAGAATTTCAGGGTTGTATTATAAAACAAAACAAGAGGGCAAAACTGTCCTCTTAGAAAAATGGTAGTTTGGAACGGATGATAAGAGTGGAACGTGACATGAGCACAAGATTGTATGAGAAATTCCATCTCCCCATGATAATTCTTCTAGTCCAGGTATACATTTACACACCTAAATATACATGGATTTGCAGTAATTAATATGAGGTCTTGAGATGAGGTAAGAAAAGCCAAAACCACTTCAGCAAAGATTCAAACTCTATCCATAATTCATATATTTGTGGAGAATATTTGTTTTCATAACTGCATGACTTCAGGGGAGATTGCAAGCTGTCTTTTTCCCCCTAGTTTCCAGGGTTTTTTCATTTGGTAGCATCTCATTTGTATTATTTATTACAGAAGTCACACATTTTCCATCTGGATACTACCACAGAAAAACAAGACCCCTCAAAATAATGGCAGAATGCACACAGGCAAAAGTAGCTTTCTATTTAAGAATATGGGGGTTTTTAAAGGGAGGGAAGAAAGGCCTGTGTGCAAAACAAACAAATATCAAAATACCAATTGATTATTCCTGTATGTGTAATGAATTCAAGAAGCTGGGAGAGGAAAAAAAAATCCAAGTAGTAGACAAATCTTTGTGCTCCTCATTTTGAAGTAAGCAAATAAAGGACTTCTGGTTTCTCTTCCCTTCCTCAGTTCTGACCAGTATGTTTCAACTTTGTGCTTCCCACATGTTTAAGTTACAGTCTCAACGTTTCACCCCTTTTGATGTATGTAGAGCTGGGAACATGCATTTAGAGCATGAAACGACTCATCCTTCAACTTCATGCTCACTTTTTGTCCCCCTTCATCTCCACACTGGCACTGCTTTTTTGTTAGTCTGAAACATGAACTGAGACCTGTATGGAAGACTACTGCACGTGTAAAGCATTTAATGTACAGCCAGTATCTATACCTTCCCCCAAAATAGATTTCTACATGTTTGTAATGAGTCCCCCTCAGTTTGGGCACTGAAACATATATTCTTCTCAATTTACTAATGAGCTTCTATTCCACTCCCGAAGGACAAAAGGAAAAATCCTCATTTCATTCCCACCAAAACCCGCCCACAATTATTTCCACGACAAGTAGCTGATATCCAGAGGCTGCACCCTGCTCGCTCTCCGGAATGCGCAGCGGCAGAGCAGAGAGAGGGACGGACAGACGCCCTGCCGCCCACGCCAAGGGCCGGGCCAGCAGCAGCAGCGGCCCCGTGCTGGCCCCGGGCACGCTCGCTGGCCCGTGGCTCCGAGGGGGCCCGCGGGTCTCTCTGCAGCCCAGGCAGGGCCAGCGCGGGAGCGGCGCCAGCAGCGCTGCCCGCTCACACCAGCGGGGATCTTTGTCAGGTGCTGTGGTGTAGTCAGGAACGCCTTATTTACAGTCAGTGAAAGCAGAACCTTGAATATCTCTGCTATTTCTATTCTGTTACAAAGGTATGCAATCCCTTCGCTTGGGTACAATACACATTTCAGACTAGATCAGAGCAGGGTATTACTTCAAGGCAAAATGTAGAAATTAGAAGCATAAAGAAATGGAGCAGCTGATACACATTTTAGCTTAGCTGTTGAATCACAAAATGGAAAATAAATTCTGACTATCAGAAATCTTTTCTTTGCCCTGAAGTGAAATGGCTGTTTTAAAATTATTATTATTTGCCTACACTTCTTCTGTAAATTACATCAATTTGAAATTGAAAAGGTAATTTTTAATTTTAAAATAAAAATGTTTGAAAATAAGTGCAAGAAAGCAAACGAATACTGAAATTTTCTCATTGCAGCCGTAATGGCTTGTCAAGCTCAGCCAGCAATGAGAAGTAGAGAATTTCATCCCATTCAAATAGCATTCTTTGAAAAAATTATTGTTGATAAACAAATTTATTGCACTAATAGATCATTAAAATCTCAAAGTCAGTATTTTCATAGGATCTAAAATAGGACTAACCTTTGTTTGGAATACCTGTCAGAAACAGGATGGATGTCAGTGTCTCCAACACAACATAAATTTAAAAGAACCACAGAGACAGTTACCTGAGATCATAGGGCATGATTGCATTCCAGGGGTCTGAATATAAACCATCATTCTCTCTCCATCATGTCCACTGGCCCACAAGGTCAACCAAAACTGAGAGCAAGCATCTAAATCAGTCTCAACTCTCTGGCACTTAAGCACAAAAATGGCACAGAACTGTCACTTGGAGACCTGAAAGCAGCCCTGACACAAACACAGAGAGAAACCGAAATAACACATCAGTGGAAACGGTGCTGATCACAATCTCTGCAGAGGAAGCCAGCAACTGAGCAGAGCAGAGAAAGGGAGCTCTGGGCAAGGGGCAGGCGCAGGCTGGAGAGGAAATTTCCAAGGCACACTGTGGAGATGTGTTTGCACAGCTCACAGAGACTCAGCTGCTGCTGGGGCCACCGGGGTGTCACCCCCTGGACCTTGCCAGTGAGGGGATGCAAAATGATAATGCTTGGAAATCATTATTGCTATTGGGAAAACTGAGCTTGAAACTGCCACAGTTAAAATGAAATCTAACCTGGAAGAGATGATGGCTACAACATGAAATGGTTCGGGCTTCATTTCTGAGCTCCTTAGGACTAAATTTATGTGTGTGTGTGAGCTTTTTTTTTAAAAAAATGGAGATGTGCAACTGTACAAACTTCATGCTATAACTGCACATGTAGCACATTCTATGGCATTTAAGGCTCATTAAATTCTGGCTCTTGTGTCATCTGCCCTTGGCTTAAAATAGTTTTGAGCCTTTTGTCTCTAACTTCCTCTTTAACAGAAGATGTTTCTGTCAATCTCTGAGCTTTCTTTATTTTCTTTATCACATCAGTTCCACAGCAATACCATAGGCTCAGGTTACAGCTCTAATCCTCCACAATTTTACTTTCTTCACATTTATTCAGAGGAAAGCAAAAAGAACTGAATAGTTTATAGAAACCCTCTACGACCAAGTAATAATGAAAATCATTTCAGAACACATTTTTTAAAAAAAAAAAAATCCCAATTAAATTAAAAGTAAAATTTTCAATAAGAGTTCCACTCAGTTTTCTAATAAATATAAAACTCTAGCTGTAACAGAAGTATTTTCTGTGCAAAGTCTAGGAACTGTAGGAAGGAACTGTTTTAACAAGTTCAGAGGAAACTACCAAGCTCATCAGAGGGATAAGGCATCTCTCCTAAAAGTAAAGGCTTAGCAAATTAGGATTGCTCAGCCTGAAAAAGAGAAAGTTTGGGGTGACCTAACTACAGTCTTCCAGTACCTGAAGGGAATAGGACAGGAAAGACAGAGTGCAACTTTCTTCCAAGAGCAAGGAGTGACAGGACAAGCTGAAATTACTTCCCACTGGCAGAGAGCAGGTTTGGAATAGAAATTGGAATAGGTAGATAGAAATCCTTCCCTGTGAGAGTGGGGAGGCCCAGGCACAGGCTGCCCAGAGAAGCTGAGGCTGCCCCATCCCTGGAACTGTCCAAGACCAGATTGGACAGGGCTCTGAGCAACCTGGTCTAGTGGAAAGTGTCCCTGCCCATGGCAGGGGGTCTGGAACTGGATAATTTTGGGGACCCTTCCAACAAAAGCCATGTTATAATTCTGTGATTATTTTTTTTCTATGCAACAGCCCTTTAACATGACTAAAGAACTGACAGAACAGAATCTGATACATCTCAAGTTGCTGTGACATGAAATGTTTCTTTTTATAAATCAAGAGACTCATCACAATAGCAATATTACATTGCCAAAGAAGCTTCCATTTAATTTAAAGCACGATCAAAATTCAGACACTTAGCGAAATCAAGAAATATCACATCACTGCTGTCTGCTTTCAATAGCTGTTCAAAGTTATTGGGAGGCAAAAAAAGAGACTGTCTTATTACAGGTTGCCAGTACAGATTTTATGACAAATTTCTTCCCTGCTGTAAAGAGTTTATGACTGAAAAGGTACAATGCTTTATAAAATGAAGCATATTTTTCCATGATAATAATTGTTAAGTTTTTCCTCAGTGCTCATACGCCTCCAGCTTATTTTGTGATGATATAACACCTGCAATGGATTAAATTTGCACTGTAACTGCAGCAGAGAGCGTAAGAAATGTCACTTCTCATTAGCCTGCATATAAATCTGCCTTTTTTGGTAAGCAGTATAAAGGAAAGACCACTGAACCGCTAGAAACTCAAAGCATATGTTGTTCATGCAAAAAGGACACTCAGCAATATAAGTCTTTTCCGTGCTGTTCTCTTTCAGGACTGGAAGAATGTTTTTGGAAAGAAAAGGAAATACACAGAAATGCATTACCATCAAGTTGTAGTAGATTTTTATAATTGCTTGCTGACACAGCTGAATAGTTGTAAAATATCAGAGAGTAAATGAGTTGATAATGTAAAGCAGTAATTAGGATTTTGTGCATGCTTATGCTATTTACATATTTTAATGCTTTGATATTAACATGTCAACTTTAATAGTATGTAAATGAATTCCTGTGTGTGAGATTTATTCTCCTTAGCATCAGACATGTATTCATTGACAGCAACTGTAAATTTCCTTTATTTGTCTTTTTAGAAAGACCTTCCAAGATCTTGTACAAAATGTTTTCCCTGTAATGCCCTGCCCAGCTCTAATGGATAGAACAACCCCAACTCCACGTATCACAGTGCTATAAAAACACATACACACAACATCTTTGTGCCTGAAATTCCACAACAATGTAAATAAAAAGAGGTTATTCAACTCCATGGCTGTCTTTGCCTGTCTCTAGGTAGTGCTGATGCTCACTAACAATCTGATAGAACAGCGATGCCTCAAAAGGCAATGGCAGACCCCAAAGGCATTTTAGAAGATTTGGGATTAAACATAAATATGACTTTCAATTTTTTTTCGACATTTCATTGTGTTCCTGATCAATCTTCTTTTTCTGTTGAGTACATTTCTGGAAAGTTTTCAACCTTCAGATGAACAACACAATTAAAAACAAACAGCTGGAAAACAAAGGTATGGTGTGATTAAGAAAAAAGTACAGCCTGCCATCAGTTATTGCTTTACAGTGCACTGCAATTCAGTTCTGGGTGTACTGCAGAACCTGCATAATACAGCCAGAGTTGCCTGGCAACAAACAGGAACTAGATCAGAAAGGAGCAAAGGTGTGAATGAATAAACAGAAGTGACAGGGACATGTGAAAATGCTTAGCAAAACCATGTTCAGTGCTAGAATGTCTAACCAGGCTTTCACAACATTTCAAGGGGAACATTGAATCAAATCCTCCTCACCATTAAAGTGAGATTCATGCACATACTGGATCTGACAAAACAAGCAGAATATAATATATGGAGAAAAGGCAAATTAATTAATATTTTGTCATCAGTTTAGATACGGATACGGAATACATCCACAGATTAAATACCCAACAGTAACCTGATTAGATGAAGCAGAATTGATCAAAACTCCTGGCTCAATTTTAGATGCCCACCAGGCATCCATTTTGGTGCTAAACTCCTGGAAACCCAAGCACTCACACATTGAAGTTGAAAAACCATTGATCATTATTTGCGCTTCTTTCCATTCAGGAACTCCTAGGCTGACACATTGACCTGTTTTGGAACTTTGTAATTTATTTATTTGCAAGATTCTTTGGTTATAACCAACAGCCATTTTGACATCCAAGGTCCACAATGCACGACTGTACTTCACACTGAAAAGTCAGTACTGTGCAGAAGTATTTTAGCCATTTTACAGCATCACAATATTTTATTGTGAAAGCAACTCCACTTTAATGTGAATACATAATTGAAGAGAATAGATAATTAGATATGACAAAATCCTGAAGATCCAACCAATATTGATTTCTCTGAAGACTGTTTTGAAAAGGAACACATTTCATAGTGAAAAACTGCAAAATTATAGTTTGATATATTGAATATACATGGCCAAGCCCTTCATCTGGCATATTTCAGAGAAGCTCCCATAATCCAACAGAGCCAAGCTACTTTATCACAACTGAGGGTCTTACTGTTTTTCACAAAATGATGCTGAAATACCCAGCTAAATCTAAGTTGACCTTTTTCTTCTCTATAGGTAAGACAATGTGATCAAGCAGAGATTGATTAGTCAGAATTACATTGACGTAATGTTGGGGCACGAAGTTGCATGAGGTCATCTTCCTGAACAGATGGTCTAGAGATATTGGTTTTAACTAGCACATGGTTGAGTAAATAATGTTTAAGTTTTCTTTGAGAGCCTGGGGAGTGAACCAGATAGAGTTGAGTGAAATACCTGTGCCTCCTGCCCACATCATCTGCTACTCCCAGGGTTTTCATTTCCTGCACTGTTTGTGCTTTATCACACGGCTCACTGGTCAGGCAGTCTGTGCCCTTGGTTCAAAAAGATTTTATTGGAACATTGAGAGGAATGTGCACTTAGTTCCAATTTGTAATTTTTTTTAAAACACAGGTTATTCCTTACAGGTAAAATTGGACAATAGACATAAGTGTGTGGATGAATTGCATTTTTTCAGTCAGCACAACCAATTTTATATGTAGAAATAAATGACTGTAATACAATAAAAATCTACATGATCACTTGCATGAACAATTTTGTTTCTGTTGAGATTAAATGCACATGTGAACACACAAATTTTTTAATTCTTATGTTTGTGCAACATAGACATGTCTAGCCATATTTGTTTACAATCTCAAAGGGAGTGGTCCTTTTATTGTATTGTTTTCTATATCATTGATTAGAGTGAATTAAGAGTGGTTGATAATAAAGCTCAAGATTTCTCTGATACTTTTTAATTCTTTGAGGAGGAACATCTCTTTAACTAAACAGCATCAACATTACTGATGTTTTCTGATTAATGTGTGTTCTATCACACTTGCTTTTCATTATAAAAATTCTGGGATTGTCATTGTTATAATATTCAAATGGTCATTTCATAATGAAAGATGGTATATTAAAGATAAAAAAATACAGAACAAGATTCAAAATCAGGGTAATGATTTACAGACAGGTAAATGAATATGTAAAATTAAGATAAGCTTGACTAAAAATTAGTTTCTCTTTTGCTGCATTGCATAACATACTAGTATCTTAAAATGACCTTCAAATGCTACTGATTCATGACTACAAAATATTATTCTGGGCAAACACTAAAATAAGGTCCAAAAGTATAAAAAAAATGCTATAGAAAAATTAAGCAAATAATAAAACATGCTTGTGCAAGCAACGATCTGATATGGCAACAATATTTAAAATAAACTGCTTGTATTACCTGTGTGAAAGGAGCACTCAGATGTGTAGGTCAGCTGCTTATTCAGCTAACTCTTATTAAATATTTCCTGCCCCCTTCACCTTCTCTCTTTAAAACCTGTTGACTGCTAGCACAGACCTCCACATTTCTATTTTTCTGGTGTTTATAAAAAAGGCTAGAAAGAAAACAATAAAAGAAAAAAGCAGTAATACTGGCATTCTGATTTATTTCATTTAAGCCAGCCTTTGAGCTAAAGAAGAGAGCAGTCTCATACTCCAAGAAAAGAAAAACACATACAAGCCTGGCAGCACTGCCTGTACAACTTCTTAAATTACAAATAGGTCTATCCCAAAGAATACAAACCTCATTCTCCAACTAGGCTTCTGTAAGGTAGCGAAAGGTGAAAAGGGGGAGGAGAAAGGGGTACAGGCAATGTTTTATGTATGAGAGAAGATTCTGCTGAAAAGAAACCAAAACAAATATTTCTAAATTTCATCCCATCTTCCTCACAACAGCTCAGTATATCTTGTTCTGGGCTGACTGAAGTTCATCACAGAAACTTCCAGCTCCCTCCAATTTTGTCCAGAGGTTTCAATAAAAGGATAAACTTGTTGTTTTGCAATGGTGTTTATGGAAAATTTGCAATCTAAAATTCACTTTAATAAACCCACTTACACTACACATAAAACTATGCCATTTGCAATAACCCACTTTCACTTGGGGCACCAGAAGTTGTAAGGTCATTACTAATATTATTGCAGACAAGTGTTTTTCTCATGTTTTATGACTGTAATGTCATTCCTATTTGACTTCACTGACACCACTCATGGCAGAATTGCTTATGACATAATTATGGAAATACAAAGCTTATTATTGCACAATAGCCTTACAAATCTCATGCATGCATCATTATGCAAATTTGAACAGTGGAGCAAATGTTGTTGATATCAATATATCCATACAAGACTAAGCTAAATAAATGAAATATAGTCCAATTAGTAGTTTGGTGGGCAATCTTAAATAAAAGGAAATGCCCAAGGGAGGAAAGAATTCTTAAAAGTTATGGCAAAAATCTGACAATTTCAGGAAAAGAAAAGATTTCTATTCAGTTGATCCCAAGACACTATAATTCAAGAAGTGATTGATGATATACATACCAAATTCTAAGCTCTCTAAAGCTACATGTCAGATAATTTGACTGAGATTTAGGAATCTGAGCTTAGCTGGTTTTGTAGTTACCCCAAAAGTTAACAGAGAGAGAAACAGGGCAAAAGAGAACAGAGAAAGATCTCCAGAGTCAAGTAAGCTACTGGAGATCTTTATGCTAGGGTGATGTCAATTACCTTCTGAAAGTACTTACTTCTCTCCCATGCCTACAGGCAGAACTTATAGCCTAGATAAATAATGAACATCTTAAATGTGCTACGACCTAAATGCCAGCCTATATACTGCATACATCTAACGTGGCAACCCACATGTCCTATCCTAACTCCTGTGGCCAGGCACCTCCTTGCTGAGACTGGGCAAATCCGTGCCATAGCCTCCATATGTCTTTATTTGGTAGAGAAATCTCTTGTAGTTTCTGGTGGACTGTATTAATTCAAGCAAAAGTGGATTGGTAGCTGAATTTAAACCTCCCTAGAAGGAAACTGAATTTTGAAATCGAGGAGAACCTCAGTGCATCCAACTCCCACCAGTCTGATGCCAATCCCAGCAATAGATGCCCAGACCCTGGAAAGGGTTGGCAGATCAACATGAGAGCGTGTGAAGGACAGCACAAAGGAATTCCAGAAACTCCAGCTAGTAGGTCATCTTCATCAGGAGTCCAACCTAAATGGTTACGCAAATGCACATGGCGCAGGGAATAAACCAGAGGAGCTGGAGACACACACACCTGCAGGTCAAGGGCCTCACTGGCCTCCCAGAGCCAGCCACACCAAGCTGTGCAGTGCAGGTGACACCCTGGAGGGAAGGGATGCCAGCCAGGGACTGAGAAGTGCACCTGGGAGACCCTCATGACCCTCAACAAGGCCAGGGTCCTGCACCTGGGATCAGGCAACAACAAGTCACAGGTACGGGCAGGGCAGAGAAAGGACTGGGAGCAGCCCTGAGGAGGACTTGGAGGTGTTGAAGTACAAAAAGCTCAGCAGGACCTAGCAAAATGTGCTGGCAGCCCAGAAATCATTACTTTTCTTTCTCTTGGCTGGCTGGCACAATTGATGTGTTAACCTCCTTGCCTAGAAACCAGAATTTATCTTGTCTAAAATTGCTTTAACAATAAAACGCTGCACCAGACTACATTTTCTACAACCTGTTGTATCTGCTAATTCCACCAACTAGAGCAATGCCAAAGCTGAAAGCCTGTAAAGGCTTAATCAGTATGTTTCCTACACTCCTGCAAAGCAATTTAGATGATTCAGACAGCACTAGTGTTTCACCATTGCTGAAACCAGTGGTATTGCATTGGCTGCACAAATTTTGCAAGAAATCTTGGCAGAGTTTGCTTTAAACATCCTCTAGAAGGTGACAAGGTTATTGGGTGTTATTTCTTGATTTTTTTCCATTATTTCTTGCAATTATAGGAGATTATATTACCCACCTTCACAGTCTAATTCACATCTAGTCCAATTCTTTGACTGAAATTCTTTGATAGTGGTTTCATTAGCCAAAAGTACTTTAAAAAGACCCAGAGGTATTTTATTTTTTAGGAGAAATGGTTTTTCAGTGTCAGGTGAGCTTTTCTCTATAGCTTCGTTTTAAATGAAGTTAACCGTAGAATATCAGTGATGGCTCCCTCTTTGGCCCTTTCATCTTGTACACAAATATTTAGGTGTAACCTGGAAGGGACATGATGTCCATGTTTTTCTACCTATGGTTCCTCCTACTGCTCTTTGAAATATGGGGATGGGGAAAACGCATCCAATAATAAAAAAGAACAAATAGAAGAAATTGCTATCTGATATCTGCTTCTTCTTACTGACATTATATTTTCTCCTTCAAGTAGCAAACTTGAATAAATACTACAATTTTCAAGTAAACTTGTGTACAGTTGTTTACTGCATAATGGTGTAATATGCAGTGTCAGCTCTGCAGCTCAGCACTGACCTTTTTCCACTGCAGTCAGGATATGAAGGTGAAGACTATATTTAATATATTTTCCTATTAATAAGCATTAAAGATTCTCAGATGCTGGTCTTTTTCTAGAAAGGATATAAACAGAAGGCAACTTTTCTTGTATTCTGTAGTTCAGGCTTCACTTCAAAATCTAGACTGACATAAGACTGGTTGGAAATAAGAAGGATGCACTTGCAAATGTACCTGAAATCACTTCACTCTAGATTTGATAGGAATGGTTGATACAATGTAAATACTATATTGAAAAAGCCTGTATTGAGGGGTTTTTTTCAATTTATACAAATTATATTGTGTGGCCTAAATCTTCTCCCTCTCATTCATTTTCTGTCCAGAACTTTCCCTCACAAGTGAAATACATAATGAAACATGATATAATTAAGATAAAGAAGAAAGCTTCCACCATCAGAGGAAAAAAAATAAAAACAATCAGAACATGTTTCATTCTTACTGCTTTCACTTTTACTGCTGTGACTGTAATGAGACCCACCTAAGCACCAGTACCTCCACAGAAGCACAGCTCCCACACCATTGGCACAGCCCTTAACCCCTTCCCTACTTGTGGCTGTTTGCCAAAGTCCTTGCCTTAAAGATGAAAGTGCTGGTCGGCCCAAAGACACATTAAAAATATTCCACTGCTGTTGCAAATAGTTACTAATTCATTAATAATCAATCTGGAGGTTATTGTTATTATTATTATTGATGTCCTTGCTGTGTAAGTAAAAATTACATTAGCTATTCAAGCAATTGCACCTCTATTTTCCAACTCAGTATTTTTCCTGGTGTGAATATTCTCTTTCCTAAAGTGTTCATCCTGTATTGGTCTCCCTTTTATGCAAGTCTTAACTGTTCTTGGTTAGGCATGTAAATGAGGAGAGGGTGTTCTTTTTTAATCCAAGGTAAGTAAATTAAATGTGGTGACTTTGCCTGTCACAGCAAGCAGCCATAAACCTCTATTATGATACACTTGAGTTGAAAAATCTCTCTTGTCATGTCAGGGGAAAACCCCATAGATTTCAATAGAGGTAGAACATCACTCAGGGGGCTGTATCTCATACCACAAGTAATTCTATGAATTTCTATAGTTATTTTTGACTCACTTCCATATGATTTACCTCTACTAGTATGACATATAATGAAACAAAATGGGGAGCTATATTCCTTTATCTTTCATAGCAAAGCAGGACATTTTGAAAGTAATATACCATGCCCCTTAAAAGCTGTATTCTTCTTAATTCTGAGTACATAAGTCATGTATGTTTTAATAAAACCAGTTTTACTAAAATTATTTTACTAAAAATAGATTATTGGGAAAACTTAACATTTTTCCATGCAGAAAACAATGAACTGAACGCTTTGCAATATATGTTTAAAATGTTGAAATTATTTTAAAATATTTTTTATAAGTTTCTGTTTGCTTTGTTAATTATTGATCGTGGATGGCTACTTTCTATTTTCTATTAAGAACATTAGTACATGTGTTTTAAATCTTTCATAGCATTTAGGATAAAAGGAAAGAATGAATGATCCTTCACAAATTAATAATTTTTATTTTGCCTTTGTTCCTGTAGGTGAAAAAAATATTTGTGCATATTATCACAAGTAACTGAAATCAGGAGACAAAGTGAAGGAGGGAATATCAAAAGCTCTAATAAGTAAGGAGACTTCTCTCTGACCTGTACAAAATCCTGACATTCTCAGTGAGATTACTGTCAGACTATAAAGTGAATAATCTTTTTGTGAGAGAAAGGAAAATAAAGTCTTATCTGGAATATTATCTATAATACTGATCATGACCTTTGTTTAAAAAGTTGAGCTTCAGATGGAAAAGTGTCAGAAAGGGCATCAGACTGAGGAGGTGAATAGGTAGTTTGAAAGAGGTTAATAAAGGAACTCGTCTCACTCACTCCAGCAAAATGAAGGCTGAGGGGAAGTTGATGGCTGTCTCTACATATGAGGGGAGAAAAGCATCACCGAGAGAAGAGCACTCTAAGTTAATGAACAATGGTGCCAAAGGACCAAATGGAAGCAAGGAGATTGTGAATAAATTCAAGCCAAAAATTAGAAAAGGACTTTTCAATAATTGAAGCAGTGAGGAAGCCACTTGCAATGATGCCTTATTTGCTGACCCGCTCATCACACACAACCAGGAATCAGTCTGTTTGTTGGGTAAGGTCCTACACAAATAACATAAGCTAAATCCAAAGGCTCACCTAGAGAGAACCTTTTCTAAACCAACTCCTCCTACTCTTTGCAAACCAAATTGCAAAACATTCAGGCAATCCTAGGATTTCACTAGATCAAACTTTTCATTCCTACTCCACCTCAGAGCTCCTCTTCCTCCTTGACCTCTGTCCTGGGGAGCAGATATTTCCACCCACTGGCAGCTCTGCTGCCATGTGCAACAGGCAGAGAAACCTCAACCTCCAGAAGCAATCAATGACTTTTCAACACACACCCCAGCACTCTCAATCCAGTTATGCTGCAGAAGCACTGCAAATCTACCTCTTCATGAAGTCAGTCAAGTAAGAGCAAGCAGAGTTCATTTGCACAGGCTCATCACAAACACAGCACCTTGCCAGCTGGGAACCTCAGCCTGACAGACACAACTTCACTCAAAAACATTTGCCATCATATCCCTGCTGAAGGATCTTTCCAGCTTAATTACAACTTCAACCTGAAAAATTTGATCTAAAAGAAGCTGACAAAGCAGGCAGTCCTTTTTGGATTTGGAAAGGTTTGAGCAGTGTAAACAGCAAGTTTTTCACAGCCTCTCCTTTATCCTAACACATTTCTATACATTTCTTTCTGTGTAAAACTGAATTATGACTTTCATTGGCCTTTGTCTCTATTGATGATTTGTGATTAAAATCTGCAGGTATAGTCTGTAACACATCAAAAAGTGTCTGTAAACACATCAAAAAAATAGGGCAAAATGTTGGTTGTATATAATCAGGAGTCATAGGATAACATTAAGAGATACTATAGATACTCTGTTTATCAGCAAAAACTCAGTGACACTTAAATCTGTCAGTCTATCAGAAAGTCTCACAAAAAATGCTACAGAAATTCCATCACTGCAAATTTGAAAGTGAACTTTGCTTGATGCAGTGAAGACTATTTTGGAAGGACATTGACAAACTCCCTACAGTACATCTCTGCTCACAAACAGCATAAGGTTAGCCGTCCTCCTGCAAAAATACCCTGAATTAGAACCAAAACCACCATTCCACACAAGGATGTACTCAGAATCTCTTGAAAGGAGACATCTATGTAGGAGAATGGTGCCTCCTAGTCTCTTACACAAAATGTGTTTGCAAGACCTTCCCAAAGATATGGGGGGCCTTGTTTAAGTAAATGAATTGAATGTATTTCCAATACTTCAGACAAATGTCCTGACTACGCCATGGCTCTCTCTTCTAATGCTTTAACAAACAGTGAAAATGAAGTGTTGAAATTTATTTCAGTGAAAGAGTGATTGACTTCTAGCTCAATGTTTTTACTTTCTAACACCAAAGTTTGCACTTTCCAGCTGTACAGACATTTTCTTTGCAATGTTATCTCAGGACGGTCTAGATTATTAAACACTGGCCACCTTCATCCCTCATCTCCTGCTACTAAAAAAAGACTTGCATCTTAAATGTTAATTATGCATTTGCAGGCAGTCTAAATGACTCAGGGGACTGAAATCTGACTCTAGCTTTTCATCAGCAGGTCATCAGTTCAGACCTGACTTGGATCAGCAGTGGCTGGAAGCTTCAACAATTCAACAGCTGTTTAGATGACCTATATGAAAGAATATAATATTATATGCAGCTTTGAGTGGAAAAGAATTCACATCTTAAAGGCATGTTCAGAATTGACATTAATTGGGATCCATGCTATCAGACACTAAGAGGACAGTGGGCCTGGAAACTGAGCTCTCCTGTCTCTGCAAACTCCTCCACACTAAGGGTGTAAAACCTGATGATGGAACAAATGGTGATTTTACATATATATGTATTTATTATTATTATTATTATTTTCATGGCTTCTCCTGGTTCAACAGATCAAGTGTGTTCATTGTTCATTAATACACTTAGTTTTAAAATTAGGAGTCAGCATTGTAATAGGCTCCAGATAATTATTCTGTGCTTGATAACTGCCCTTTTGTGTGCAGAGCATAGGCACCAAGAAACCATCCTTATCAGACTTCTTCAGAAAAAATACAAAACCAGAGATACATCAGACTGAATACATTGAAACAGGTTATCAACACTTCAATTTTCCCTATTCATAGGCTCTCTATAAAATGCATTATAAATCTATATATTCATGTTCACTGCTCCATTATAACCTGTAGAGAGTTGTCAGAATGGAAAAGCATTAGAACTCTTTTCCTGGGCTTATGTCAGAATTCAACACTTCTCTGGATAAAACAAAATAACAATCCAGACATTTATTTACCAGTTCTAATAAAAGTAAGCAGCATTCTTTTGTATTTGAAATTCTGCCCTTGAGCAGTGTGAAGAGCCAAAATACAACTCATGGATTTCTTCCACTCCCTGGGGGCAGGGAATCTTTCCATTGGTGTACAAATGGACGAGCTCACACCCCCATGAACTGCAGAAGCAGCCAAGGAGGGGGGATCACTCATAAGGCAGAAAAGCATTTTGCTGTGCTTTATCAATTCTCAGCTTGACAGACTCCTCTAACTTGTGCCAAGAGCTGAAAACCATAGATTCAGCATAAAGTCAATAATTCCTCCAAGAGATGTTCTCATTCCTGGTTTGTGTAGATCTTGTAACTTAGCTCAGAAACTCAGGATCTGCATTTATGACCCTGCCTCTGCACTCTGTTTTAAGTATAGCTGAATGTACGATGTTCAGTCCTGGGCTTGTAAGACGCCAGTCACGAGTCTATGCACCATTTCTGGGAAGAAGGAAACAGTTTAACTATGAATATAAACAAACATCTGATGCGCGTATGCACTCCTGAGGTTCATATAAACACAAGATTTCTGTGCAGAATCCCATACTCAGAACTATAGATCCCATGTATATACAAAATATGCATTACCTGCAGCATTATCTCTTTTTCTGTAACTTGGAATATTGGACTGTCAAGTTTTGTGAAATAATTCTTATAGTGTTTAGACTGAAACAAAGTCCAAACAAATATTTTTTGCTTTGAAGCTGTTGTTAGGTTTTATGTTTTCAAATATCATAGGTGCATAACCTGATATAAGAATTAACTGTCAACAAAATTACTTTTTGTTTACATCGGATGAGATGTATTCTTAATTCTTCTGCTGAAAATTATTAACAATATTTAAAGAGCTCATAAAGCCAGTTTTACCAAAAACATACTGAAGATAGTAATGGATATCAGTCCCTAATCTGAAGCAGACAAAACATTTAATGACCCACAGAATTTGTAATGAAATCTCCTAGTAATTACTGACTGAATACAGTCCGCCACATTTTCTCACACATTTACCTTGTGTACGGACAAGCTGGATGGTGGAAGACACCCCTCATGAGTTCCTGCAGCTCTGATATGAAACCAATGCTTCCTATGAATAATTTTGCACTGTCCCTCAGTATTTGAGCACAAGGGCTCACAAACCTTTGTATCTGTAAACCAGTGCATCTGTAAGTTCTGGAACCTGGTGACCAATGATAATTTTTGAAGACCAGGTTTTTCAGAACCTGGTAGGAAAATGGAGGAAATTAGGTCTTGGAGCTCAGCTACCTTCACTGGGGAGGCAGTTACCTTGTAGAAAGTGGAAGCAAAACACAGGAAACCAAACTGCTTCATCCTCTGTCATCAAAAGTGAATCACTAAAGATAGTGAGTGTTAATCATCAGAGATGTTGTTCTGTTTAATTTCTTCTTTTCTGAGTGGCTGACAATGTGAGGTTGCATACATTTAAATACACACAGATCTTGTCCATACATGCTTTCAAGTCAGGGAGAAAGCCGGGGAGAAGTGAATGATAAACAGTCTTTAACTTTCAGAAAATAAAAGCAAGCCCGTCCATACGAAATAAAAAAACCCCATTGTCTTGCTGTTTGAGCATTTCACTACTTGGACTTGTCTCCAGTTACAAAACCCTGTGACCGGGGAAAATTGGAAAATTATGTAGCTTTAGATGATGTGCAGCCAACAGGAGTTGGCAGAATGGAACACAAAATGGGGCTATACAGTGGGCGGGACGCCAGTGCAAGAGCGTCCTCTCCTGAACAACAGGAAATCCTCCCCAGGAAGCTCCTCAGTCACACACATACTTCACAAAAGTTGGATTTTATCCCCAGGTATGGCATACCTGTCCCCAGGCTCAGGCAGTCAGAGCTCTGCTTGCATAAAAAGTTAAGGCCCTGGCCCTTTGGCACATTGCAAATTCAGAAAAAGGGGGGTTACACTTTCTGACAGAATTTGGAAAGGTTTTCCTTAGTTAAATTCACAGTTTTAGCATATACATTGACATATCACACAAAATATGATGGTAACAACAGATTATAAAAATGTTGACTAAATATGTAATTAACTTCAGGGTTGGAAGTTTTGTTGTTTTTCTTAAATCTAGCAAACATCAGCTGGCAAAAAAATTGCATGCCTTAGAGCTTCTTCAGAGAAAAGCTGTTCAAGGTTTGTTATTTTTAAACTCGGCAAGGCTCTCAGCTATTAGCAACAAAAATAACAGGAGTCAAAAAGTATCTTTCTTTCTATTATTGTCATGTTAAAAATGGAAGTATTTGGGTTGGTTAATAAGAAGATTCACAGCCTAGCAATTAACTAAAACTATCCCATATTATGAGATATGGGACATAAATAGAATCTAGCTGCTCCATAAAAACTGAATTTAGTATAGAAACATTCCATGTGTAAGCTTGCCTTGACACTTGTTCTAAGAGCCCCAGTACAAGATAGAAAGAAAAGCAGCACTAGAGAGGAAAATAGAGCTCTCCCTGCTATTTTAAACAGAAGAGGACCTGATTTTTCAGTGTGCTTTTAAAATCAGTAGTACCACCACCACTTGGTCCTTGACACAGGATCAGGCCCTTAATATGAATTTCTACATACTTAGGTTTCATATACTGCTCTCATTATTCATTTATTCCCACCTGCTTTCCACCCTGTATCCAAGCCATCTTGCATATCAAATCAATAACCTTGCTTCTAGCTTAAATCTATTAATACTTCTCCAAAACTGTTTGCTCTCCAAAAATCTGTAACGCCTTTATACGACACAGACCCTAGTAATTTTTGACAAATTGTCAGAAACATAAAAAACTATGTTCCCAATGTTTGATCCTCTCCAGCTTTGATCTCCCCAGTATCTGCTTTTATGCTGACATTATACCTGTGCAAAAGAATTAACAACAAAAATACTTAATACTACCTCATTATTAGCAAAATTTAACATCGTAAAAAAAAAAAAGTGAGCAGTACTGGATGCTGAACAACAGAAGCGATGCACTAAGCTAACACTGCAGTGAAACCTCTACAACCTCCTCGTCCCAAAAAATTTTATCTAGGCAGCAAAGAAAGAATCTCACTCAGCTGCACCGGAATCAAGTGCACCGAGGTTGGCCAGATCTCAGATGTAACTGGTTTTTTCTGTGCTTCTTCTGCTTTCCTTTCCCTGCAACTTTTCGTGTAGAAACTGGATAATGCTATATACATAGCACATTTTACTGACCCTCAGAACCATCCCCTTGATTTGCATATATTCGCATTTATACAAATTTTAGCAGCATGTGTAAATTACTGATGAGAAGAAAAGGGGATTGAGCCAGTGCATAGGGAAAGCTCAGAGGGAAGAGACACAAACTGACAATTCCACTTAATTATTTTTTCACTATGAATATAAACAAAAATTGAAATTAATTGTCCAGATTTTTTGTGGATTCTTCCTTACTGGATCTATTCAAAGCTTCACTGGACATATCTTCAAATACCTGCTTTGAGCAGGGAAGGTTGAATCTCCCAAGGCCCCTTTCTACCTCAGCTTCTCTACAATTTTACTAGCATATGTTTCTATATTTCTATGAATAAGTTGGTACAGCAGTTAATACAGCAAGTGCTGTGATTATAGGACCTTGACACAGATATAACATGAAAACAGCCTTAGTGAACACAAAAAAGCATTAGGAGAACTTACTTGTCACTATGAAGGTGCTACCTGAAGTTAATATTTAAGTGCCACTTGGGAAAATTGCTCTAGCTCACAAAATATAGCTCTATTCTACAAAAGAAGTGCTAGAAAAGCATATATTCTATATTCAGATATCAGAGTAACTTATCAGTCACACAAATCAGTATTTATATTTCCAAAATAGTGAAAATACAGCTCTAGACCTGAGCAATATTACAGTGAGAATTTGATTCTTGCTGGTTTAATTGAGAGAAATACGCAGCACTTGCTAAATCCATCTCCAGGATCATCTCAGTCACTTCCCTCAGGTTCCTACACCTCCTAAAAAGAAATTCCCATGCAGTGGCAGTCATTGCTCTTCTCTTCTCCCCTTAGACAGTCAGCAGCCACCCAACACTAAAATATCTTCACTGCCTTTTGGATTTATTTGGCTGTGTTCAGACTGTTTGGTGCTGGAGACCATGTACTTTGTTTCCCTGTAAGATTGCCTTCTGGCAAACACTCCCTCTAAACTGCAGAGCATTCTTGCCTTCTCTTCCATCTCTTTTCTCCAGATTGACCTAAAATCCATAGAAGTGACAAGAAAAAGTTTTGCACAGAACACAGAGCTAATAGAGCAGGCTGATAAACTTTGATCATCCATTTAAATAGAGCACCAAGGAACAAAGGTATGGCTACTTCTCAAGACAAAGCAATTTTTCAAGAGTGAATTCCAAGCAGGTGGTAACTAAGCAACAGCTCACCTGTACAGGGACTTTGATCACTTGACAAAGCAGATCAGAGCAACACAAGGGAAAGAGGACTAGAGATTACGAAAAAAAAAGAGCCTTTTCTTGGCCTATCAGAGAGAAAGATGGAAAATAGCCTAAGAGATGCAGCAAAAAGGAGCTGCTGATGGTTTGGAGAAGAGAGTAGCTGAAGAAAGGAGCTCATGAACACTTTAGTAACCATACTTTATACTTTTAACAGCTTGTTTTATTTCAATAAAATTCTGTTGCTTCACCCAGTGATGACAGAAATATTTGGGGGAACAAAGAACAGTGCTTTTTCCTCACTCCAGGCTTGAATAAAAACCAGGTTTTTAAACTTTGGACCAGGCAGTACCCATGTGAAAGCGACCTTGGCCAATGAAGAAGAAAAAGATGGATATACAGAACTTCAAGGGAGTCGCAGGAACAAAATAGCAGCAAAGCTGGGGAGAAAGCTGTTGAAGCCTAGGATGAAACCTGCTTCAGGATCTAGTAACTAGGGGCATGTGCTGAGTTAACAGGTATGAAACAGACCCAGGGATGAAGAAAAACTATTAGGAAACTACACGTTAATCGAGATACAGGAGATGAAAGGTATATTGCAAAAATAACATCTATAGTATATCAAAAACAATGGAGATGGGCAATAAGGAACAAACAGATGGTGGGGGAAAGAACAATCATTTTCAAATACCTCACAAATCTATTGATTGTAAAGTTCAATTTTATCTCTTGAGGCTGGTGATAAAATAAGTACATCTCATCATTATTACTCTTCTATATGCATATTGCAGAACTGTTCTGATGCTGCCTCCCATATGAATTAAAGCTGCATTTGCCTTCAGAGGAAGTTGAAAATATGTCACGAGGACAAGATTAGAGCCTGGATTTGTAAGTATTTATTTTTTGTTGGGAACACCTGGACTGGCCTCAGACAGGAAATGAATGTGGGCAATAGTCAGACTGGTACTTTTTCTGAGGAACCTTGGTATCCTTTTCTAGTGCTTAAGGTCGCTCCACTCCTGAGGGAAAACAGGGAAGAACATTTTAATTAAAAATGAACAGCCACAAAACTTTATAAGCCATTTTTGCAATTTCATTATTCCAGCTAAAGAAGAAAGATTCTAAAATATTATTAACATCCCTTAAAATATTTATTAAGGGAGATTTGTATTAGCTGTCTGAGTCTAGCACTATTGTACCAATTCCATTTCTTTGGTATATCCAAGGTAAGGACTGAAATAATATTAAAATAACAGCAAGAGCATTGATGATGCAACTGAGTATCAGAAGTTCTGATTAACAGTTTATTTTCCTCAGTGACTGGTAATTATTAAAGTACAGACTTTCTCCTTATTAAGTCCAGAGTCCACAGTCCACTCAAGATCCTGGGGATCCTGAGCTGCCACTTTTTCTCTGTGAGTTAAGAACAGGTGCAAATGACAATGATACAGCATAAAATGTCTTGTGTGCGGTGAGTACAATTAAAGATTTTCTCTCTGCATTTGTTTGAAGACTGACAGCTCAGCTGACAGGGCAGCCAAGTTTATGCAGTTTTCTGTAAGCTCATTGACAGTTTTCCCTGTGAAACTCTTTCTGGCTCTCTTCATCAGGTAAAATTCTGAACCTTTGTCAGACAGCTCTTTCAAGAGCAAACAGGATGAGGAGTCCCACCATGAGCAGCTATGAAGTCTCATTAAAAAAAGTCTTTCACACTCTGTTGTCCTTGTTCTGTATTATAATGATGGTTTGCCATAAAGTGCAAAGAAATGTTATTCTAATGAACAGAGGAGAGGCACTGCAACAGTGAGCCATGATTAACGAGCTGAAGTCGCTCATGAAGTTTTACATGTCTGGCTGGTGACCTTTGAATCTGAAGAATTACATGTAAAATATAATAGGAGAAATTATTTGCTTAGCATACAATGTATTCATGGTTTAACAGAGGGATTTGGAATGGGTTATGGTGTGGGAGAAAAGGCAATCCTGACACAAAGTGAGATCATTTCTTCCTCCTCTCTCCTTTTCCATCCCCAATTCAAATGCACTTGAGGGTTTGCTCTGTGCCATGAGCTTCCCCACAACCGTGAGCACTTGCTCATATGCAGACCTGACAGAATTCCCTTGCTTTGGTAAGGCCAGGGAACCTAGAGAGCATGCAACAGCAGAACAGGAGGTTCTAACCCTTTTTGGAGTGCCAGATGACACAGAAGAAAAACAAGAAAATTAGATTTTCTGTTTAGAAGTTTAAACTCCATTCTTTAGATCTCTTCAGAGAGCCCATATCTTTTCCAGCCTATGTGACAGTGACCCACACTGTCAGAAGCAGCCAGCAGCCCCATTCCCTCATGTAGGGTGGGGACAGTACAAGCTGTACTCGTATAGAAATTACTGGAATTGCTTCCACTTTGTCCAGACTGTCCCAGTTTCACTAGAAAACCTGGGAACCATAACCCTCATAAGTCCACACAAAGCCAAAAAGAGCACAAATCTCTACTTGGCCACTTTCATACATCCCACATGGGATCTGCTTTTGTGGGACTGAACAGAGGATATAGGCTTCAGGAGCCTTTGTTCAAAATCTTCCTGTCTGCCAATTCCTTCTTCTGGCCCTTCTTCTCAGCATGGGAGATGCACCTACTGGCTATAGAAAGCATAATGAGCTACAAGCTACACCCTGGTGAGGCTCCAAAGCGTTCCTGACCAAGCGAGCAAGGTGCCAGGAACACTCCTTTCACAGCAGAATGACTGGCACACCCACTTGTGCTAAGACCTGCAGCACTATTTCCTGTACATTTTTGAATATAAAGGAAATGACCAAAGCTGGTAGCAGGCAGGACATGAAGGAGGCAATGAGAAAGGATCAATTAAGTACTTTGCTCAAAGTGTAATGATCAAAATGACAAACGATCAAAGGCAGCAGAGAACACTACATGTGGTGCTACAAGAATTCAGCTGTTCTCTTATACACTGCTGCTTCCAGTGTGAGGCAAAAATGGAAATGCTACCTGCTCCAGCATCTGCAAGAAATAAGGAGAGGACAGAAGCTAAAAATACTGTTAACCTAGTTTGAAAGTTAAATACTGCTCTAATACTGTACATGGAGAGGAAGTAAGTGCCTTTGTTACTGTTTTCTGACTCTACTGCATTTTCACTCGTAAATAAGAAAGAAAAGTTAATTGGACCACAACCTTCACTACTCAGCTGAGAATTTTTCCTCTCACTCTGCTATCCTCTAGTTAGCAGAGCCCTATGCTTTAAACTGTGCAAGCTTGCATTGCACAAGATGGTTTGGGCATAGATTGAAAGATATTTAGCACTTTTCAGTCTCAAAATCAGAAAGAGTAGTCAAATAAGAGGAAGAGAAAGTATTAAGACACAGTCTCCATACTTTTTAGATTTTCACTCAGAAGAGACTGTTATAATATTAGCTTGTACTTTCTTTCATACCTTTTGCTGCGTGTAAATAAATTAACAAGAGGAAACCCTATTTCTTCCCCTTTCCCTGCAAAAATAATGACAAATCCTTGCTATCAAACTCCCTTTAAAGTTTTCCACCTACTTTTGTCCAACTTCGCATTATAGAGCTTCCTTTGAACTACTGACTATATTATTGTCACAGTATCATGGAAACCTTAACTGCTATAAGACAAGTACAGTTAAATGAAGCACTTTTGTGTCCTCCCTCTCTGCAGTCTCAGCCTGTACTTTCTTTCCTTCTTTTGTGATGCAGTATTTGCAAGGTTAGATGGTGAGCCAGCCCAGAAAACCTAGCTGTATCAAAATTAATTCAGTCCTATTTTGCCAGGATAATTTTAAGCCAATTTGTCCCCCTTTCTTGTCCATTTTTGTGTGAAAGAGGACAGGAATGAGCAGGTCAGAGCAGGTTGGGAACACTTCCCAAAGTAATGGAATTTACCTAAAGCTGACTTAAAGTTATGATTAACCCATAGCCTCTGGCACAGTTGTAGCCACATTAGATATCCCAACATCAACCCAATAAATTGTTCCATTAAAAAGTCTAATAAGCATGACATCCTCAGAAATAAAGCTTCAATCTTTTGATAATTCTGTATTTTCTGACAAGGGGAGAAACAGAGCAACTTTTTCCACAATTATCATTGGGAAGCATTTTCAACACACACCAAGCTGCACATATGTTTAAAGCCACTTATGGTGCCAGAGAGCCTGGACAGTGCTGTGAGAAGAAGTAAAAACCACTTGTTTTCCAGAGAGCCCCTCTAGGGTTGCCAGGCTCTCTGAGCAGATTGAGCAATGCTCAGAGTACACTGAGGCAACATGATGAGCCCAAGGAGCTGGTATGACAGCTGTGAATTGAGAATTCACTTGTGGGACACTACACCAGGGATTGGTTTATTCTTTCCATGGTATGGAACAGTATAGTTTAAATTGTCTAATAAGAGCAGTAGAGTAGCTAAGTAGGATTTGCCTAATGAGGTGTGCAAAAAATTGCTAATGGATTTAATCTGCATAAATTTCTTCTAGCATACATATTCCCATGCATCCACACAGACACACTCACTCAAACTCAATTGCTAATGATGAACTTCATTTGTTCCCCCACCAGAATTAGGAATATTTAATGAATTGTAATGTATTGTTAATCATCAGATTCATAACTTAGATCTTGTTTATATTGAGGCTGGATGGGGGAAAAGAGGTAGCTCCTTTCACAGCTGTATCAGGGCAGTATAGCAAGTACAATGTGAATGCGGACATTTGAAGATGAGGCTTGCAACAATTGCATAAATTCTGCTGAGTAACTAGAGTTTGTACTTCCAAAGAAAGATAAATTTTCTAGCTGTGTAAAGCACTTTGAACATAATAGCTTTTTCTCCAGGATTACACATATTAAGTATAATCAGAACTGAGCACTGACAAACCCTTATAGCAAATCTGGGAAAAAACATGTAAGCGATTGTTACCAAGGATTCATTCTATTGCCAATTCACTGAATTTTCCACAGAAGAGAGGGAAAACAAGAAATACTTTCCTCAGAAAAGGAAATGCATGGAATACTACATGTATTTTCCTTCTGGGGTAAAAAAGGAGAGGGAACATACCCAAAGTGCAGTTCAGCTGTATGAGCACAAATCTGTTCTTGGAATGGTGTGAAGCTATACATTTCTGTCTCAAGTGTCTCAAGTCTCTTGCCAGTGGCAATAGTACTGGATTTTCTTCTGAACTACAGCAAATCCTCCTGCACTGTGCAATTATGCCATCATTCCAGTCAGTGACTGTCTCTCTTATGTGTTTCCTTTCAAACAGAGTAGGTCCTAAACACAATTAGCCTCTGAAGTATTGCATTACTATATGCATTAAATTCAATGTCTTGCTGTAGGATTACTGCACCTTAACTGTTTTCAGGAGTTTTCTATTAATTAAAACAGCACTGTTAAACTGTCTGTTTCTACGAGTAAAGGGGGAGTTGGAAACTAAGCACTGCAAGAGGTGGGCAGCTCTTTCAGAATCAATGTCCATGGCAGGGAGTGGAACTAAATTACCTTTAAGGTACCTTCGAAGCCAATCCATTCTATGGATTTGGCCCATTCTTGACCAGTTAAATCCTAATTTATCTTGCGTAACTCCTTTTTGGTGAAAACCACTTTTTCGTTGTGATGGTAGTCAGCACATCTAATACAAAGTAACTAGCAAGGCATCTCTGGACTGTTTGTTGAACAAAGGTTTGAAAGGTGAGAGGAAGAAAGAAGAGAGAAGAAATTAAAACAAGTGAGCATCAGTGAGCTGGTAGAGGTTTCAGCAAGGTCTGCCACAGCACTACCTCTGGATATCCTCTCGGGGCTAAGCCATAAAATCACAAGTACAACAGAGAACAGATAGGTAGAAAATGGACAAAAACACAGCTAGAGATTTGAAACAGATGAATACAGATTTCAAAATAAAACATTTTTGGACTTGGTGAATGAGACCATTCAACATAACTTATGAAGATTTTTATTCTTTAGCAACATACATCCCCAAATCTCTTTTGGAGCCTATTGATACCTGCATTCTATCTATACTTCTTCCCTACAAATTTATATGTCAAATTTACTGAAATTTAATGCATAGCTTGCTTGTCAAGTAAAACACCTCAGAAATGCTTTATAATGACGAATAGCTACATTAAGTATAATACCAGATCACAACATTTGTACCTGAGACTTATTCCCTATTAGTACTCCTGTGAGTCAATACCATGGAATATTTTTATTTAAACTTAGCTTCTATAATACAGTGTGCCTAAGAAAATTATTTTAGATAGCAGGTAAAACAATAAGAAGAGATATAAACAGTGATATCCTGTGTCCAGAAGCTATTACACCACAGCTGGCAATAAGAACTTCTTTCCTGAGCTACCTATTACCAATTCAGGAGACTGAAATAACAGGACCATCTGGCTACTTGCAATAAAGGTGACAGTGCTCACCTCTGCTGTCCCTAGTCTGTGCAGACACAAGCATGAAGGTTTGATATTCCAGATATGTCAGGCTTGTGAGGCTGAACAGTTGCAGCATTCTTACTACACAGGAGCAGGGCACAGTTTATTCCTGTCTTTAACCAGCACATTTCAAGACTTTTGTTATTTGAATGCCCTTCATCAATGAAGTTATTCCATAATACAGGGCAAGAATTTCAAATGAAATAAGAATGCAGAGTGACTCTGTGGACACTTATTTTGAAAGCATAAGTCACCTTCAATGTTGGAATCACATGGAGATAAGTTTCTTATTTTTACAGAACAACCTGGTGTATTCATGACATACTTTGCTGTGACATTTTTGACAGTGCTTTACAAGATTTTTTTGGCAGAAGATGATATAAGCATAATAATTTATACTGATTCTTTGGTTTATATTTCAAATGCAAAATTAAGTAATACATGACAATTGCTTTCTGGTTTCCATAGCACAGTCCATTTTCAGCAAACACATGAGCTAGTTTGGAATAGACCACATAGCAGTTTTGTCCCAGGCTCTAAAAGCAATTATTTCATAAGTGCTGTAAATTGCATTGTTTGTTGTTTAAAAGAATTCAAATTGTTTACAAGGCTTTTAGGTAAAGTTCTTAGAAATAATATTTGCAAATACTTCATGATATGCAATATTAATATAGTTTTCTACATAATAAGAAGGTAATGCAGATATGATAAATACATTCTAATTATGAGCTACATTTGTGAGCCTGCCAATTCCCACTGAAATCACAAGAATTAGATGACTCCAGAAGCATAAAAACTCTGGATTCCAAATCATTAATTTTAAGTAGTTAGAAAAGGGCCAAGGCATAATTGATAACTGGCTGAAGGGTTAGTGTGAAGAACTCTTGCAAAAGGTATTTTATGTTCTGTTAACTTCATGTATTAAATGCTGCTTTAGGAGGTTTGGGAGTTTAGCTGCACCAACTGGTTTTCATTGAATTAGAAGAGAATCCTCTAATGGTAGCAGAAATGTAAATCCAAAGGAGTAGATGAGGAGATACCTTGCTTTTAATTCTTTGAGTAAGCTGCTGTCATGATAAATTATGGGAAAGAAACCCTGGAGCTGTGTCTTTTCTTCTTTTTTTTCAATACCTAAGAACTTCAGAAAGAAGCCAACTAGGTCATAGCTAGCCACAACACAGCATATGAGTGTTAGGCAGATTAGATGTAAGTAGGTTAAGTGATTCCATATATTCAGCAGCTTCTCTACTGCCCACATACAATGATTTACAGGTGCCTACACTGGAATAATTATACAGCTGCAACATTATTCAGATCCAGAATATCCAGGAAAGTTACATGGAAACACCTATGGAGCTTCTCATGAATAAACAACCTGTTACATATTGTGATGTTTAAGACCAAATACCTGACCTAAAGATTGACAGAACACTGAGGCATGGCTGGGGACATGACAGGCCAAGTACAGGAAACTTATTGGAAATGTTTATTAAATTTATATGTTAGCCTATCAGATATGTCACAGTAGGTTATGTCATTCAGATTTCATTGTGTCACATCATACCTGTCAAATTATAATGGTGCCTGACTGGCAAAACTGCATCTAGAATCAAATTTGATTTTATCTTACCTATTTGGGGATTTTGAAAAGCACAGCAGATTATATGTCCTTTAAAGTCACTACAAACTTGTTGTCAACTTGCTGTTCATCTGAAAAAAAGAATATTCACAAATGAGCGCCATGTGTCATACAAACATGCAGTAAATTAAGACCAGACAAAATTATAAGGTCCAGGTAACAAATGAGCTGTGTTTGTAAGGGTGTCTGAGGATCAAATCTGATTGGAATTAGATACTGAAAGTTGTCAGCTTTACAACTCAAGCATTAAAGCAGCAGGACAGGTTCTCCAGGACGCACTGAAGTCATAGCATCATACAGCTACATCTATCTGACAGCACTGCTTCATGTTTAAGTCACCAACACAATTTCTCTTAAAAAAAAAAAAAAGATTTTGTGATTTATTGATTTTACTTGTATTTTTATGCATTAAACAATGAGTCTGAGGTCCTCAAGATCACTGCCATATTGACTGAAATAGGACCTGAGTGTGCCTTACCTGGCTCTTATTTTCAAGGCAGTTAAGACATCTGTACTTTCACACCACTAAAACAAAAGCCTTCAGAATTGCTGAGAGGGAATTATTATTTTTTTTAAACACAGGCATTGTACAGTCTGATTGAAATCAACTTTTGAACTACTCTAATGTTGGCACGTTTCATGTTGTGCTGCTGGGCTTTAAAGCTGAGGAATCATCCAAATCACAAAAGATTTTCTGCTTCAAAACCTTTTTGCCACCAAAATATGTAGTTTTGACAGGTGTGCTTTTTGAGCAATCTGAAGAGAGTTTACCAAAATGGAAACTTCAGTTAGAGAGGAAAACCAAAATTATCTCAATTGCAGACAGAGGTTTGAACCCTGGAAACAAGGACTGAATGCAGTGCTTCATGTTGCTGTCATGGATGTCCTCTGTTTGAAAAGAGAAAGTGCCTGCCTGTTCAAACCTCACACACAGGCATGTACACACATTTTGCATGCCACCAAGTAAACCCCAGGGTTCTCAGTCAAAGTCCAACACTGGAATCTAATAAAAATGGTGAACATATCCCAAATAGCAGCCACATGACAGAGGAAACTTGTTGCTGTCTGTTATGATCAGCAAGTAATTAATGTCTTTTAAATGAAAAACAGGAATGTAGTCTATTCACATCCTAAAATTGTGCATGAAATATACTTAAGTTATTTTTATAAAGGATTATTTTTCTGTATTTTGCCTCATTTGTAGCTGTTTTATCATTATCTAAGACAAACTCATGCTTCCAAAATTATCTAATTGACACTGAGAACAAAGGTTGTTCAGAAACACCTTTTTCATGACATTGCCACACCTCCACTGGAAAACAGGAAAACACACAATAGATGTACTCATGAGCTGAAAATAAATGCTTGAGGAAAAAAATTAAATGGTGAGTGTCATTCAATTTGGCACTCAAAGTACTTTTCACTCCTTCTAGGAGGCTGTCCCTGTTATAAGATAATGAATAAAGTGAATGATACCCCTTTTTCTGTCTCTAAATATCTTGCTCCTAGGAATATTTTCCCTCTGCTTCTACACTGAATACTGTTTTGTGTTGTAAGTAGAGCAAATGAAGAAACCTACTTTAAAGAATAAAACATTGCTCAATAGGAGTAAATGTGACTCATTCTGATAAAGAAAAAAAATTTTAAGTATTCATAGTGAATTACAGGTAATCCTATTTTTAAATTAAGGCTCTTGCTACTTACAAATACCTGATTAAGAACTGATGCATAGCACTTGTTCTTCCTTCTTAAATTCAGACATCTACTTCATTTACATGCAATATTTTAAATGCATTTATTTAATACAATGCCTACCTCTGTACTACAAATTGCTTTTACTTGTCATGAATGCTAATGCTCATTTTTTATTCTGCTTTGAAATATCCAGCTACCCTTGGCTTTCTTTTCTCTCAGGCTTTGATATATTGGAATCATTTCCCCAGGCAGCAATCAGTGTTGATAAAAGAGTTTGAAACTCAATTCACAAACACATAGCATATTTGTGGGTAAGAGAGCTAGTACTTTATTTCCACTGTGTATCAAAACAAACATGGGAATACTGCTTCCAATAGAACCGAGTTCACACAGCAAGGAAGACATACTGTGGATTTCACAAGTGGTGCTGATTTACACCATTTAGGGGGTTATTTTATTTCTAGAGATAAAGTTCTATATGTGCAACTAACAGCAACACATCACCCTCAATCACAGAAGCACACAATGATGGCATCCACCTTCGTGGTGTTCCTTCTGCTCTTTGCCTCTCCTCCTCCCTCCTGCATTTGCCCAGCATCTTCTGCTCTTCTGAACACATTCCCACAGAGGCACCACTAGTATTGCTGAAGGGCTCAGCTATGCCCTGTGCTGGAGTGGCTCCAGAACCATCTGGAACCAGCCCTGTCCCACATGGAGCAGCCCCAACTGCTCCACAGAGACCCCACAGCAACACCTGGGCAGGGGCAGCTGGGATCCACGGGAGCCTCGACATCATTTTGCACCTGGCAGTCCCCATCTCAGCCACAGAAACCACCACTGTGACATCAGCCAGGACTCCCACGACACCCCCAGAATAACATCTTCCTTTCACAAGCAGCAGAAAACCCAACCAGCCCCTCAAAAATGCTAATCAAAGCTGAATTTACCTTTCTCTCAGCAATAGTGATTAATTGTGAAAAGAACTGGTTTACTCTAGTGCATCTGTGTTCCATATTTCAACAGCATTTCACATGTGCTGTAAACCAATCTGTCTTATCCACAGCCTTCCAAAATAACAGATGAAAACAGTAATACATTAAATTACAGAATTCTGTTGGTTTTTTCCAAGAAACTTCTGGGATGAACACAATACAAAGCAGACTGCTAATCTGATTTAAAAGATGGGTAAAAATCAGCAGATAGGATGAAGTCTCTGACAGTGTCAGTCTGTCTTACAGCCATAGTGATGCCTCCATATACCTGAACCATTCTGGAGAATATATTGTAAATATACTACAGAAAGCCTTCCAAAAGTAAAATGAAATAAAACCCCTCAGGCAAGAGCAGCAGAGCACCGTCTGCCTGGGTCTGGAAAATGCTCTGGCCCTGTGAGTGCCCTTTTGGTAGCACAGTCAGTGTCCTGCCCAGAGCACAGACCAGCTGTGCCTCCTGGAGAAAGGGAGGATATCTAGGGTGGTTGAAAGGACATCTTCCATGAGAGAGGGATCTGGACCCACTCTGAACCTGTAATTCTTTGCTCCTGCTGCTTTCCTTCGGGTACATTTTCATTTGTATAAATGATTGGAGAGCTAAAAGCTGCTGGTATTGACAAGTAACAGGAACTGTACCTTAGAGTCTTGTGCTGACACATTATTTCAGAGGTACACATTCCTCCAGATTTTTTAGACCTGTGAATAGCAGCAGAACAGTCCAGTCAAAGAAGTCCTCCAGTTTTTCTGTGTTCTTACCACTGAGAAGCTTGATAAGCCTTTCCAATCACTTCATCAGGAAGATACAAATATAAGTCAATATTGCCAGGGGATAGACCCCCGTTCTCAGCCCTGTTTTCTTTTTAAAGTTACAGCATATGCAAATTAGGTAGAACTAGTACACTTTGAGGAAGTAATCAACATAATCATAAGCTGAACCTCAATGCTTCTGAGATTTATTCTGTATATGTGTCTCCCAGCACAGACATTTCACATCCTGGCCAGCTTGGGAGATGAGGTCAACATTCCTAAGAGTCAGGTAAATGCCAGTGGAACCTTTCAGAGGCACATCAGATTGGAACACACACCAATAGCAATCACACTTATAAACCTCACTCAATTACAGGCTTTTCAGCTCAGGATGAAAAACATGCCTGCCCTAAAGAAATGCATTTAGACTTTCTCATTTCTGAGTGGTGAAAGAATTATGTCAGCCATCCATTATTGATCTCCTCAGGAAAGACAGCGTAAAACAAAGCAGCTCAGAAGATACTACTACAACAGGGTTGTGCTGACTTGCCACCTTCATTTAATGACATTTTTACTTTAAAAGGAGTTCATCTTTTAGGAATACAGAAATATGCATCCAAAACATATCATTAACTGAATAGCCATTAGTCCTAATTTTTAATGTAAGCATTCAAGACATCTCTAAAAAATCATAAGACCAACTTTCCGCACAGGACTAGTGATTGATGTGAAATGGTATAGGAACATACCCCTTCTGCAGCCTCCTGGGACACAAAAACCAAACTTCACAAGATAACTGTGCACAGCAAGAGACATTAAAGCATTTCTAGCAAATCATTAGTACAACTTTCCTGCCTATTTGCAAGGAAAACAATAAAAATGTTATTATATCACACTCTCCTAGGAGCCTTTCCCTCCCAACATTCCTTAAGCTTTTACTTAATTTTTGCTCCTGTCAAATAAAACTTATTTCTTACCTCAGAAGACATCTCACCCTGAAAAATAAATTAATATCATTCTACCAATTACCAACACCTTCTAAATCTCTGGAGAAACTTTGCCCAGCAATTAGCAACCTCCTCAGCAAATACACCCTAACAGGAGAGGACCACCATCCTTCCACCCAAGCTTCTTCAAATACCTCAGCTTTAAACTGCTGAGCCACCCTTTTGATGGGATTCACTTACAACTCGTTAGCACAAATGGCCAACACCTGGATCCTTGTAGGGGTTTGGGGGTGGTGTCTTCACCAGGCATTTATTTAACAAGCTGCAGGTGAGGCTTGGGGTGTGAAAAAAGCTGTTCCTCTTTGCTGAACTGTGAGATTCAGAATATCAGTGTCTTTTTTTTCTTTCCTCTCCTTTTTTTTTTTTTTTTTTAAAGGCTGGTTTAATCACCAAATATGGGATAGCTGGGGTTACTCTTAGCAATATTATTGCTAATTATTGGCTGCAATATCTTTTTCAAGGGAAGCAACTACCACTGCGCTTGTAAAACTTAGCAAGTAAGGGTAAGGTCAACAAAGCACCTTCTGACAGAGATTTTGGAATATGTCAGCAAAACAGAACAGAAAATTAAATTACTATTTATGAACAAGTAGCAAAATATGTATACACTGGCACCGTTTTAACTGAATTCTGTCCTTTCCAATACATGTTCTGTTTTTGTTTTTTTTTTTTTCCATGGAAGATTTTCCTCAGAATTGTATTCTGTGCTGGTCTTGGAGTTAGGCAATTGTGGTTGGGGGTTCGGAGAATTTTGGGGGTTTTTCACTTGTGTCTGAACATTGAAAGAAAAATAAAGGAAAAAGGTTTCTACCAAGGAAATTATGACCTAGACATATTAGCTGTTAAATAAGTCATATTTTGAATAAAATATTTTTCAGCAGTATAAGAGGAATAATATTTAACAAGACAGCCATGTTTCAGGAAGACTAGCTATGATAAAATGTTTTTTCAAAAGGGTGGTTAGAACATGTAGTTCATGTATTAACTGAAAGCTATCTGGTGCCTATCAGCAAAGCCAGACACAAGTATTTCAGCCTGAGGAAAGGGAGATTTTACCTTAAATGTCAGGGTGGGGGAGGGAATCTCACTGCTGAAAACCTTCCTACCTCTGATCAGAGGCTGGAAAGAACGAGACTCCGGCACAGGAGGCTCACCAGCATTTCCCATTGTGAGTGCAGGAGGACACTGTGCGTGTCACTGCAGGGATGGGGAGGAGGAGTGGCTTTGCCCTCTCCTACAGACCCAGCCTGGGCGGCTTCACAAGCCTGGGCTCACCCATGGAGTGGCCCTGGCACCTGGGGCTCACTTGTGCCACTCGAAGGTGGCACTTGGACCTCTCCAGCCCTCAAGGTGGAAGTGCTGAACTGAGCTCTGCCTATGGGCACCAAAGTGTAGAACATGCAGAGACACATTGTCTGGAAAACTTGTCTCATGTCAAAGTGGAAATATTATTGAGAAAGAAGTTTCTGTAAGGGATCCAATTTATTCTTGCACACAGAAAAATGCTTTATGGGAATAATGAGACAGTGCATGGGACCAATAGATTCTTTCATTTAATTGGCTCATGATGCTGGTTCAAGCCTATTAGGCTGGGAAGGCTCCCCTTAAACACCTTCCTCCAATCCATTTATAAAATTCTCCTTTGCTGTCACATGAATGAGAATCGTGACAATACTGAGGCTAACTTATATCTGCATTTTAGCTCTTGCCTACCTGCCAATGCAAAGAGGGACTGCATGCATGATGGTATGCAGATATAACTACCCCATTTGCATGTGAACATTTGACATTGCACTCATGCAAATTGGGATCAAAACTGAGATATCTTTTTAAAAACACAGAAGCAAAAATGCAATCAAAAGGAAAAATACAATAAATAAGAAAATTTGAGTGAATTTTGGAAACTGAACTCAGATTTGAAGACATATTTTGAGTTATACTGGCAAATAAAAGAGAATATGAACGTAATATATCTGAAGAATCAAAATGTAAATCCTCTTTCTACCTTCATATACTCTAAATCTACTAAAATCACTGGAATTACTAATCTAAATTAATAGTAGTTGGTAATTTATTAGTTAAGAATAAGCTCAGAGTATTACAATACTACAAAAGCCTTCTCCTCTGGTAAATTAAGGTATTCTGTAGGCTACTGAAGTGCTCAGGATGTTTAAATTATCATCATATTATAGTTACTAAGAGGCTGAAACCTTGAATTTAAGGGTCAAATCAAGAGTCAATTTGCCTCAATGAATTTAAAGGCTCATACACACTGTAGTCTTTCTTTTTTTTTTTTTTCCCCTAAAAATCTCTAGCTTAGAAGACATACATTGAAGTGGCATTTTGGTATTTTAAATCATCTCGAAAATAAAATTACTAAGAAAGCCTCTGAAAAAGAAAACTTATTTACTAAGTATTGAATGGAACATCAACAAGCTCAGCAATGAAAGATAGCAAAGTGATGTATTTACAACGTTTTAATCACATGCTTAGAATTATCCAGCTAGTAAAATCATCTGTTTTCTACCCTCTGGCCTGTGTGCAAAAAAATAAAAGAGCATATTAAAGACAGAGATTTACAATTTCAGCCATAAACAAAAGTTTACACATGATAAAGTTTAGTATTCTATATTTAAGTGTTTGTATTGTTTTGATTTAAAGATAGGGAGAAGCTGGTCCAGTCAAATACCTGCAAATTGCCCTAGAAATGAAGAAATCAAAGAAATGTGTGTCATGGATTAAACACAGGGAGAAAGCAGAATTATGTTTCCATTTAAGCTGCCTCAGACACTGTAACTAGTGCAGCAGAGCCCCTCTTGCATTAGTGGGAATTTCCTGTAAGATAATCTCTGACACAAACAAGTCCTTGTGGAATAAGAATATTAAAATGTCTAAAAAAAATTTTACTAATGTAGAGGTGTCAAAAATTCCCCAAGCCTGAATAATTCCTCCCTGGAAATCTGAGCTCTGATTAAGTGTCAACAAGTCTAAAGGATGAAAGCAATTACAGCTTTCCTTTGCTTTCCACTAAAGATCAAACCCAAAGCTGCCCAGGAGTGTTGGTTGCATTGGGTGTCTGTTACAGTGTGGCATCTTTCAAAAGGTTTTCTGAACTGGAAATAGATAAGTTTGAAAGCAGAAGGGAAAATCAGCAGTGTTCTTATTGTCGAAAGCAGCAAACAAACTCATTGAGAACCCTCCTTGCTATAACCTGCTGTATTTATTCTTCTGTTGACAATAATTCAACAGGCCATAGGGAAACACTCAACAAAACTCCTTAAATTTCCATTTGGGGAACCATTCAGCAGTCTCAGCCACAAGAATTTCCAAACCAATCCTTTGGATTAGCAAGAACCATGCTGTCTGTGACACAAGTGGGTTGGTTCTCAGTAAAGCCCCAAGCACAGTAAGGACCAGCCCAGTGCTACCATGGCAAAGAGGAAATCTGGGCAAATCACACCCTGTATCACCTGGATTGAAACAGCCTCCAGTATCTCAGGAAGACAGACTTAAGGCCCTTCTCCTTATTTTTTAATCAGAATTTCTGTTTCTCACCACCAGTCTTTTTCTTTCAACTACTTAACTCCTCGCACTGAAATCTATAAATTCCATTTCAGACAAAATCTGTTCCCAACTGTTATCCTCCAGCACTATTCTCACATTCTGTTCTCACACGCACAAAAATCTTCTCTGACCCCTCTTTCTCTTTTCCCTTCTCAAAAAATAAATATATAACCAGACTTCAGCTTCCCTAGTGTCCCTTCCATGGTCACTGGTAACCAGGGAAACCAGATACTATGGCAACTCAGGGATGACAAATCATTCCTTAAACTCTAAACTATATGTAAAGTCCTCATCTCTTTCTTCTCTAGGTGATGAAGTGACAACAAAAATAGTGGCAGCAAATCTCCATCTTTACTCATTCAGTCTTTTAACTATGTAAATCTCTATTTTCTCCATGTGCCCCTTCCAGTTTTTTAAGTGCCCTGCTATTTTTAGAGCCATTTCATGCTCAGACCAGGTTGTTCTAAATTAGACCTGAGTGCTCTCATCAAAGCTCTAATTGCATTTTTAATTCTTTTTTTTTTAATGTCTGAAGTTATTCCAGTTCAAAGTATATGGATGCTCTTTTCAGCTGGAGGGGAAAAAAAACTTCCCCAGGCCACACCTGGTTATTTTCTGAGCCTCAAAACTATCACAGCTCAATATCACAGCGGAGATTTCTGTCCTAATGGTGAGTTTATGCAGAGTCCCTGATTTTTAACCAAAGATTAATTTTGTTGTCTTCCTTGGGTAAGGATATGACAACAGTTCTCTCTTTCTCTCCAATATCTAACTCTCATTTTCATGAAATGTGAACATACCCAACCTCCGTGACTTTCACGCAGGCCTATTTGTTTAAAATTGGTCAACAAGTTCAAATGTTATAAAGAAGGCACATGCTAAGGGTAGGGTCATAAGGATGCCACTTTTTAGGGCAGCTTCAAATGAAAAAGTCAGAACTAACAATTTCTAGATTATCAGTGTTCCAGAAATGTTTATTCATTCTTGCGAAAAAACTCAACAAAACAGTTCCATCATGCAGAACCTTCCATATTTTAGAAGAAATTTTCTAGCACAGTTAATCTTAAGTCCCTTTTTAAAAATTAAGTTAATGGTAGCAAGAGTGATTATGCATTAACCATGCCTATATCACAGAAAGTACAATTTTAAATTCTACTCCCATTGTACTCTGTGAAAACATGGCGAGCTCAGTGGAAATGGTAGGTGAAAAACTTCCAAAGCAGCCAGTAAACACAGAAAACATCAATTTCGCTTGCTTCCACCTCTGTGTTCTGGGTTGTATGTTCTGTCTAACAGGTGGAACAAATGATGGAAAGCTCTGTTTTAAAGTATCATTTACAGCATGAGGACCTTTTTTCTTTGGTGATACCTTAGTGCCTCTGCCTCCTGGAGTATTTCCCCTCGGCTCATTTGCTGGCTGACTCAGATCCTCTGGTCATTCTAAAAATAATAGTATTACTCTGGACAGTTCAAAGTCAAAATCCAGTCCAAGAAGAAGAGCTACTGCATTGATTTTATCAGACTGTGTTTGGGTTTAAGTTACTGTCTCCAACAGGCAGCACATGACCCTACAGTGAAGAAGCTGTTCAGGTCCCAGTCAGCCCAGTCCTGGAATCCGATGTCAGAGAAAATGTGTTCCAGTAGATTGAAGAAAGACACAGCTCCCCTCTGTCTGGCACTTCCTTGTTTCTCAGACCTCTGCTGCAGTTCTCATCTTTGCTAAACAGGACTGTAAATGTTTACTGTCTTGGTAAGAAACTTCAGTGCCTTTTTTTTTTTTTTTTAATTTGCTGTTCAATGTGACAAATTAAAGAATCATAATACTTGCAATAAAAAGGAGCAAACAGAAAAGTTCCCTACAACAGATAATCTTGAAATCCACACTCATTAGTAGGACAGCTTTTCTCTCAGTAACCACTGGAAAAAAAAAACCAACTGATTACTGAGAAAATAATCTTTTAAGCTAGAAACCTTATTCTTATATTGGTATCTCCTCTTATTAAGTGCAATGAGAGAGTCAATATCCAAGCATCCCACAAACACTGCATGATAAATCTTCCTTACAGCCTTTGGACAGACAATAGAGTGCCCACAGAAGGCTGATTTATAAAGTGTGCTGCTACTCCATTTGAGACACTAAGCATCCAATTCCAGAAGTTCTGAGCACATAAAAGTTTACTTGAAGCCACTACCAGCATCTAAGAAAACCTCCAGAGCACCAAACTTCCTGTGCCACGTAATTGATAGCCCAGAACGAAAGGAACTAAAACTAGAAGTGTCTTTATGTACTTAGAGTTTCCTCATTTCCAACAAACAGCACATCATCTTCAGTGACTGATTCTCTTCTGAAGTTTTAGATGAGGCATACATTTCTTTCTTTTTTCCCTGCTTGGCATGCTATATATAACATCCTAAACTGAGTACTTCTTTTCCTTTGTAGATCACCATATCTATCCAACAGTGTTGAGAAACCATTCAGAAATAAAGAGACTATATATAATAATAAGCAGTAGGTTCAAGAACAGGAAATGTTTTTGTTCCAGATTTTCAATAGTTTTCAGAAAAACAGATGTGGCAGATCAAGCAGATGAGGCACTGTGTGCTTGTGCATCCTCTCAATAATTCTAATACATATAAGATGATAATAACACCAATTTCTAAATAATGACAGCAAACAGCTTTTAGACTGCAGAATAAGTAAAATGTCTGATACAGAGGAATGGGTATTGGCAGCTTCATCTGATTCACAAGACACAAGGAAAAGGCTGAACCTATGAGTCTTACCACTTTAAAAAAGTCATTATGGAAGTATCAGCCTTGTTCCTGATGGCTTCCCCGGGCAAGGCAGCCTAATATTTTTAGTTAAAACATGACTAGCCTTAGTATTTATCCCCTCTTCTTCCCTCCTCTTTCGCTGGACTTTCTTTGAACTGATTCTGATACAGGAAACTGGTTCCCAAGATACATTAAATTAAAAATTAAGACTTTCAGTCACATTGAGGAAACAGTCCCATACTCACAAAGTAGCTCTGGAACCAGCAGTGGTGACAATAGAAAACAATGCATAGGGCAGGGGCACAGATTTACAGTGGATGAGGATTTGTCCCTCTGAAAGATTCAAACCATGGGATGAAAGCACTATTTCAATTCTCAAAATGGGACTTGAACAGTACAGAAACATCCAGGGATCTCTATGGAGAAATGTTTTTAAATACAGATTTCCTTTGGAGAAAGGGAAATATTTCAAGCAAAAATGTAAACTTCCATAATTTCAACTTAGTGTTGATCCCCTGAGTATAAAGTGGAAGAGAAAAAAAGAAAGTGCCCACTTTCTAACACATTGTTTCCTTTTTAGTGAAAGTGTCCAATGTTATTTTGCCATTTTAATATCACCAAATTTAAAAGTAAACAAATAAAAATCTTTCTGTGCCATATATTTGTAAAGACATGACTTTGCGTTGTTCTTCCAGCTACCCACATGAAAGAGATTCTTATCTGGCATCCACATATAGAGGGAAACTCTATAACTTTCAGCACCAGCAGGAAATTCAGAAATACAGGATATTTTACTTTGCACAGTTTATAAATTTTAGCAGTTTGCAGTATTTTAGATCAAAACTTCAAAGAGCTAAGGGAGGAATGAGGATGCTACCTTTGCATTATTTTTATGATCAAGCTTTAACGTGTTGTAAGGTACATTGCTGAATTTATTTTCAGTCAAAGTTTGTACCACTAAGACTGATTAACCTGCCCTCCCCAGCCCTCCAAAAAAACCTCATGCAAATTAGATTAATTTTTAGAGAAAGAAAAAAAAGAACCAAAAAAAGAACTAAACCCTGCTCTTTAACAGTTACACATAAAAATGGAGCACATCATGAAATATATACTGTGTGCTGTTAAGATACTGAAGTATCCTGCAGCATATAAAGCATTTCAGCTGGAAAGGAGAAATCTTTTCTTTCCTGTGACATCGTCTAGATCTCTTTGAAATAGCTGCTGCCTATAGAGAATTGGCACATGATCAATAGAGGTGGGGAAACCTCATGATCTCCTTCAGCATCCTGCAGGCAGTTGAACAAGTTCTACCTCCTGCAGGACCAGAGCACTGATCCAGTGCATATCATTTTATCCCCCCACAGAATATCATTTCTTTCCTATAGACATTGTGAAAAAGTAGGTTCAGTATCCATCCCTTTGGCCCACTTTTCATTGAATATGGATGTGCTTGAAAAGGTACTGGAAGTACCTTTTGCTGTGTTCGATGTTAGTATTAAAAGGAATACTGCCTGTTTCTTACATGGGTCTGTCTCCAGACTGGTTGAAGAAATGAATGATGGATCTAAAAGCAGCCTCTGCAGAACTTACAAATTGTGTGAATACTCAGTTTTGTGCAATTGGCCAAGTGGGAAATATACCAAAATCTGGTTTTTGCAAACTCACTTGGGATTGTGGAAAACAATATTTTGGTAACACCCACAGAAAGCAGCTCATGAAGAGGCTCTTTTTCCAGAACACTTCTTTGTTCACAAATTCGTTTCTATGATTTAAGAATATTCTTTCACCAATAATGTCTTACAAACCTTCCTGATTAACAAAAGGAAGAACTGCTGAAGATTTGCTCTCCCCTTTGCTTACTTGATGGAAGTTCTGTGGCACCTGAGTGAAAGGCAGAGGCTCCTTCCCTCTAGCTCTCAGAGCAGTTGCAGTGCACATGAAAGGACTGAGCCACAGCCTGTGGCAATTTAGGACACGGTGCCTGTCAGCCCCACTGGCAAAGTTTAGCAGTGATCAGAGGTGAGGGGCCAATGTCACTGTGCTCTACTGAGCCTAACAGAAACTCAGAAACTGCTGTGCAAAAAAGTATCTCAGGAAAGGTACCATTAATATATTTTTTTCATTAACTACTCAGCATAAAAATGATTGCAGAAAATGAATCTGGAAAAGGAGTCTGTTAATGAGTTCTATATGTACAGCTTCAAAGACCCACGGCCTCCAGGATCCCTCCTTGCTCAGCCAGTCAAGATGACTTATTACACCTGCATACAGCAGAGGAGAAAACAGAAAGTAAAATTACTTCATTGATTTTGTTCTGGTGTATGTAAATAACCTTATTGTCAGATCTGCCCTTTCCAGGAGAAAAAAAGTTTTGTTCAATTTGCCACTTGACTTTTTTCCTAAATCTGATTTTCATATTTCACAACTTCTCCACTGAGGACTCAGTAAATACTAGCACGATTAACTGGAATTTATATTTACTTCCTAATCTATTTTATGGATTATTTCAAAGAGCTTTTAAAGTTTCTTAATAAATTTTTTATTTCACTAACATGGTGATTTAGGAAAAGAAATTCTCTTGGGAGATTTCAAACATTTCCAGTATTTCTATTTTCTCACCATAACTGTTAATAAAGGGATAATTTTCTGAATATATTTTAAGTAAACAAAGCTCTAAACTCTTATACGCATGTGTATCAATTATAAAACAAATAATGTTTTGAAACTAAAATAATCTATACACCTCTAATTTGAGGAAAGGAAGCACAATCTATAAATCTATGGATCAGTCTCAAGCCAGTTCATCTTTAAGCCAAAATCAGCCAGTGTTAGTGAATGGCTGGGAATATCCATGTGGACAGTCACTGGAGGGCAGAAGTAATAACCAGCCTGTCAGTCATCTTAACAAGCTTCAACCAATATTGATTTTGAGGGTAGATGAATACAGTATAATATGCAGGCGTTTAGAAATGTTAATAAAAATGTGATCTATTGCACTTTTCTCACTAAATACAAAAGGCCAAAAATAATCTAAATAATTCTAAGAAAATTGTTTGCTTGGCAAATCCATCTGCAAGGGATGTGGAAATAAATCAAGGGTTCCTTGATGTGACATGGCATATTTGAACTAACAGATCAAATAGAAACACCAGCTACAATTCAAACAGTTACAACTCAGACTCATTAGAGACAAGAAAAGAAAATTAGGTAAAAAAATAATCTTACTTAGGTCATCTTTCAAAACAGACTGAAAAGTTAGAGAAGTATTTTCTCAGTGCTCATGGGTCTAAGTGATGGACTTAATATGAAATACATCATTTTGCTATATTCTTCATGTCTAAGGCTAGTCAAAGTAGAGGAGGTTTTTTATGTGCCTTAAAATAATCTTCTCAAAGCATTCCAATCTCCCCTAATAATCATATTATACTTATATCCAAATAAACAGCCTAGACAAAATTCCAGGTAGAATTCTCTGCTCCTGCCTATTATAAATGAGAAAAGCGTTCAAGGACTGTGCATCAGTAATTCTGACCTTACAACTTAAATACAGGTCAAACACTATACAATATCCACACCTCATATCTTGTTGTGTTTCCAGGTCAGCCAATTATCTACTGTTGTCTTTGAACATCTTATTTGTTTAAAAACTCAGTTTAATTTGGTAAATTTCTATTTCCGGAGGTAAAATCAACTTTAACTAATGGTAATACTGAGTCAACTGATACTAATTATTTACAATTATACTAATCACTTGAATAGGTACCTTCACAATGGAGCTGTAGATACACTGTAAACTTTAGCAAAATTAACAAAGTTTAATTTGAATTACAGACACGAGGTCAACTTCTGAACTGAACCCATAGTATTCTACAGGCTGTAGAATAAACAGGTGGGTAAATAACATAAAAATTGAAATATGCTACAAGGGAGACGCAACAAAAAAAATTGCCACATACAAATAAGATTATAATGCCATGCTACTGTAAAATAACCCATTAATCTGTTGTGAAGCAAAACATGTAAGCATGTATCAATACCTCTGACATTTACAAACCGCCATCTTCCACAGATGCATCATGAACTCTACATTTTACTGCTTGTATTTCAGATGTTTGAGTGCTTCCACAGTGCAGAGGATCATTTAAAAAATGAAAGTACAGAAAAGTATACATAGATTAAAAAATATGAGACATAAATAAAACAATGGCACATTCTGCAACCCAACAAAAGTAAAACCAAAGCAGCAAAACTCTACAGAAGTGCAAAGCCTTTTCCAGAAAAAAAAAGCAGAATTCAGAAAACTGAATTACAAGTAGCATCCAAATTTATTATCTAAAAAACTCATAACGAGCCTGTCATTAAGAGCAGTCCTGTCTCTAGCCCTACTGCTTTGCAAATAAGGACTTTTTCATGCAGCATGCTGTACATACTTTCTTCCTTAAATAACATTTTCCACACTGCCTCTCCCCAGGCAACAAAGCAGTGAATGCAGGCAGATGAGCATCATATTTACAGAAACAAGCAAGGACTTACTCAGAAGCTGATGTCTGTCACTGGTAGCAATGTACTAGATGAGTATCTGAGCAATAAGCAAATTCCTTAAGACACCTAAATGGTGGTAAAATGATCAACCCCCATGTGAGAACTAAATTCTTGAACTGAACTCATGAGGACAAAAGCACAAGTATGCAAAGGATGTTCTGAGGTCACTGAGCAGGACAAGCATGTGCTCTTCACTTACACCTCAAAACAGTGTTGTCGTTTTCTTGGAATGTTTCATAAGAGGTGACAACTTCGAGCACAGCAGTCTGAGAATTAAACTGAGGTCAGAAAAACCGGGCCAGTTAATAGCAACCCCAAAGCAGTCTGTTCTTTATGGGATAGCAGCTTCAAATAAATGAGATATATAAATATTTAATGCCAAGCATTACTTTTGCATAAATAAATGTAGCTGTTGGCCATGTGCAGAAGCCTGTTCTTGCACAAGTTAGAAGAATCCCAACGTTACGAAAACAGAGACAAATTCACATATAAAAGGAAAATCACAAAAACACGTTTAGTTATGTATTTGTTACATTATTTGGGCTTTATGCTATATACTCTGAATTGCCTTAATCTGTTTGATAGAACCAATTTCAAAACTTCCATGTAAAGACAGAAGAAATCATGGTCAAGCTTATAAAAAAGTCTTGCTGCAAGGGGATCTGTAACACATTACATTTTCACACACAAAATAATCCTGATTTTCTGTCTTTAAATAGCTGTATCATCTAATTAAGCAAAATGACACTTACATGTGAAAAAATGAAAATATTGATAAACTTTACAGTAACATATTTCTCCATATTATGTGTAAAAGCCTAAGTAGTGAGGGAGTTAGTGCATTAAGTGTTGTGTAGAATTATGTTGAAATTAGTTAGCTCAGTTATATATCCTTCTTCCAGAGATGTTTGACTTGCATGGAGTAAGTGACCAGATTAAAAGTTTTAAAAATATAAGCTCTATCAGAGTGTTTATTATGTAAGCATCACATCCTCAAATTCTGTAAATAGAACTCTCAAGTCATGAGACTGTCACAGCAAACACCTGAAAGCAGCCTGGCACGAGTGGCAGAACAGACCTCCAGGTGCACAAGGCCCTGCCCACGAGGGACTGCACTAATCCATCCAGCAGGAGGTTCCCCTCCCCTGGGCATCAGGCAGTGCAAGCTGATGGCCAAAGCCTCCTGCACTTCAGCAGTGGACAAAACAATCTTTATGTATGCAGCACATATACACAAATACTGTACAAAGACATCAATGTGCCTTTAAGGATAAAAATTAATTATATAAATGCATTCAACATTTTTTTTAAGTGCGTATCTGCCTTGCACCAAACACAATAGAAACAAGTGCATTTCATGAAAAGTAGATCCTGGTACATATATCTCAGATATAAATACGTCTGCTAAAAAGTGTACATAAATTATTTCCTTGGTTGAATTCTAGTAGAATAGCTGAAATCCACTAGATGATACTAAGGCAGCCCAAGTAATTGTCAAAACACAGCAGAAAAGTCATTGTTAAAAAAAGACTATGTTACAGTAACATTCAGAGGCAGCTATTTCTTCCAAAAGACAGAGACACTGTGACAAAATCAGACTTTTTTCTCCTGTGACAACCTTCAGTTTCTTCGTTCCTTTGAATATTGTTCCTGGTTATGTCTGTAAGAGTCCCTAAATCTCAGTTTAACTGCTGTTATTGATTCTTAAGGGCTGAAACACAGGTCTAAACAGAGTTTTTGCCAGCTCCTTAAGTGTCTTTTATATAAAGCATTAAGGACATTGATATATTTGTTTTCTCTTTCGGAGAAGTACAGATAACTCTATCATTCTATACATCACCTTCATTGATTGGTTTATTTCTAAAAATATTTGACAATTTACCTGCAGGACACTTGTTCCTAACTCATTAAGAGCGATCAGTAAACCCTGTGGTGTTCATTAGAAAGAAACTTCTGTACACAGCAGCAAAAAAATATTTCCTTCAGCACAGTAGTTCAGCATTTTAAGGTGGCTGTAAGGTCAAAGAAATAGATAACAAATACATTGAATGTAATCTCTGCTGTATCTCCTTATTCTGAGGTCATCCTGGAGGCCTAATTGTTTGATTCATGCATGTTGGTTAGATTCACTACCACCCTTTTTCCCAGTTTTTAATAATATTTATTTTCTGGGAGTTCATAAATTCTGAAATTTACCAGAGAAGGTTTCTGGTGAAGTAATGAACCAAAATATGACAAAACATCAATCAAAGGAGCATGTGGCTTCTGACCCTTTCTGGGCTTGGTTTTATGACTTTCATATCTTTGAAGTTATGAAAAGGAGACAAGATATGACAGGTACTGTGCTTGGAGAAGTCACTTAGTCAATTTAATTCCAGCCACCTGTGAGCAACACCACAGAACTACTTCAGCAAATTTGAAGGTGTTCAGCTCCCCCTCTTTCTTTCACAGTAGTAAGACATAAGCACTATAATAGCTTGCAGGTGTATTTGGCTGACATTCTTTCAGTCCATTGATGAAGTGGAGGAATTAAGTAAAACTGCAACAACATTACATTTCAACATTGCAATCAATAAAACAAAATCAGAGATAGCCTTCAGAAGATCAGAAACCCATAAATGCAATGCAAAATGTGGTTGTGGGAAGTCTTAGAATAGAACCATGGCCAGTTACTTCTGTGTGATGGGTGAAAAGAAAGAAAATCAATCCTAATATATATCATAGGGGAGCTCCTCACGTAGGGCATTTTAGCAAAATTAGAACGTTTTGCTCCATTTTAGTTCTTCTAGAACAGGAATACAGATTAAAAGCTTTGGTTATTTCCAGCTGTAGAGCTTTGTGGTACCAAGAAATTACACTTTCTCAGGGCTTTTTATGAAAATCTGGATACTTCAGCAGCCCAAAAGATAGAAAAACATTTCTCATTTTAGTATGATTTTAGTTTTATCAAGTAGATTTTTAATTTGTCTTCCAACAAGCCATATTGGATCTTTCTGAAGTCAGTGAAGATGCTTCAATTTTCAGCAGAAACTGAATCAGTGCCTTAGGGAAATAAGATTGCCATATTGTTCCTGTGGGGATGGGGAGGAGGTTTGAAGAGTTGTTTGTGAACAGAAACAAAGTTAAAGTTACAAATAATTTGAAAGAAAACAGGAAAAGGAACTGAGGCAGCCTATTGGAAAGCTAAACTGCTGCTGCAGGGGTAGCACCCTGCTACAATTTCATGTAAAAATTGATAGACTGAATTACAGAGAAATATGTGTAGACAGTGATGTTTTCATACTTTTTTCCCATTTAAAATATTCATACTCAACACAACAAAGATAACAATAGGAGTCTACATATTTCAGAAAGCAGAGTTCTGGAAGTTTGTGGTACATTAGTTGAGGGTAAAGCCAGAAGGCAGGAAAAAAAGGATGAAGAGTAAGCGTGGGTCTTTCTGTGCCAATTTTCTCTCCTGCCTGAGGCTGCCACCTTGGTAATAACCTGAGTTTCTAACACCTTATATTACACAGGAGGCTCAAGATTCTGAAAAGTTATGTACAATAAAAATCTGAGAAATGTGCAGAGAGTAACAGTATCTGTTAAATCTTTAGGCTCAGCTCTGTTAAATTTAGGCTTTCTGGTAGGAATAAGTTAGTTGAAATGCTATCATTCAGAGGCAGACAAATGACACTTGACTTTTAAAGGGAGGGGAGCATATGTGTTTGTGAAGGAAACAAGCCCTATATGTACAGCTTCCCAACATTCGGAGCATCGACCCACATTTTAACTCTGTCAACAGATAGGTTTTGAACCCTTCATGGAACATACACAGACTGGAGATAAATAGGTAGCATATTAGGAATTTGAGTGTTACAAGAATAGCATTAATACGCCTTCTAAACAATTTTCATAGGGCCAGCTTCCCATCAAAGGCAGCAAAATAGAAAACATTCTCAGGAGCTTCAGTTGTGTGTCAGTACTGACTTCCTTCTTTAATTTGTTTTTTTTTAGACACTTTACAAATCCAGAACAAAAGCTAGCACCTCTGCACTTAGCTCACTGACAAATCTATTAACATGGCAGATGCTCTCCTTGCATCAAACACCAGAGGTTTTTCACGCTTAATGGGCAGAGCCTTTTTTCATCCTGAAATGGAGCTTCCTGAAGAAGATCAAAGCACAATGGGAATGAGATGGGGAGCAAGACCCAGGAGTTCTAATCCATTTATATCATCCTGTCTTTCAATATTGTGAGCAAATCCCCCTAAAATGAATGCAGCTCATAGTGGAAGTTAATCCTGATCCGTGAGATTACAAAGTTGGAACAGGCAGGTTCACATAAAGGATAACAAGAGGATGGGTGTCAAGTCTGTTCCTTACCAAACAGACCAAAGGAAAAACAATGGAACAATGGAACAGGAAACCTTGCTTGCTCCTTGGTGTTACTGTGAATGCATACTCTGGGAAATTTTAATTCTGAGAACCTCACAAAATATTTCACAAAGTGGTTTTTTGGGTTTTTTTATAATAGAAGAAAAGGAATACAAAACCACAAATTACTATTTTTTCCAGTAAGATAAGATCTGTTTAAGATATATAGATATAGATATATAGATATATATAGCAACTTATGCAATATTTGTCAATACCACACTGTGTTTGATCTTGTTTCATTTCCATTTTTAAAACTGATTTTCTACATGGGTATTTTCTATGTTTATTTACTTATAGATGTAAGTGGACGAAACATGTAGGCTATTATTAGCCCTCAATAGGGGTAACAAAAAAATTCTTTTGAACTCAAAGTCACTTGAACCTGGCCATAAGGACCAGATCACTCTCAGACTTAGGAGAAATGTATAGATTGTAGATTCACAGAAAAGATCTAGCTTTCCTCTGGTGATACTCCTACAATCACCACTGAGTAAAAACATGCACTATGCTTTTACCTAAGTTGTTATGTAAATGATGTCTCCAAAATTCTGGGATGTGATTAGTCTAATTAGAGCAATGCCAAACCATACTGCAGTCAGACTCAATCTCACTAGGACAACTGCTGTCAGTACCCCATCAAACATGTCTAGTTAATTTTTGTATATTACTTGAGGAATAACAATTCCCAAGTTAGGAATTCCATAGTACACAGTCATGCAGAAGGTGCTAGGGCAGTTGAAATGTATCAAGATGTCTCCTGAAAACCAAATTAAGGACTAATGTGTGATCTTAGAAAAACAGAAACTAGTGGCAAATAGTGCATGTTTATGTTTGATTTTGCATCCACATCAAAGTGTGGATGTGTCATATTTTCAGAAACATATTTTCAGAAACAGCATTCCTAAACCTGCATGTAGAATGTAGCAGGAAACTCCTAGGGGCAGTATTATGGAGTTTAATAATTCCAGAGATAAGCATGGATTCAGTACAGGCTTTGCAGTGCTTTTATAGATAGTATTGTGTAAAATATATAGTTGGGAGGAGATAAAATTTGGACTCTGTAGGCAGAAGTTCAGTGAGGAAGTTTCTATTCAGTGATACTGAGGCTGAATTGATCTGGCTTCATCATAGAACCCTCACTTTGCAGCCTGATGTGTATGGATCTGCCAGAAAAAAAATTGATATCCTTGTTCTCAGTGAACATTCATAGGCAAAGCTGAAGGGAGGTAAAGTTCAAGGCAACTTCCCATACATGATCCAAAATAATAAAAGGCCATTTTGTCCCAGCTGAAATGCTAAAGAAGGGGCAGGGAGAGAACTTGAGTATGTAGAGGTCAAGCACTGGAAGAATTTATAATTATAATTTTTAAACATCCCAATGCCAACTTTTTTCTCCTTCTCAAGGTATTTGAGGTGAGTACACAAGGATACAAACAAAGCTTCTGCTTAGGCATCTATATTTTCTTCTAGGTCAGATTAAGCTAATGTAATAAAGTAATGGAAAACCACTGACGGATCTTGGCCGAAGACATGGATGTCAAACTTTCTTTAGATAACAGAAACACTGTTTGACAGAGAAAGGTATTTGTTAGTGACTTTCCATCTACTACAAAGCACCTTGAGTTGTCTTGGCACGGTGACTTGCCATATGGAGTGATGTGTGACCTGTGTTAATTTTGTTCCCATCAAGATATTTTGTCCAATTTCCACAGAGATGTTGTGATGGAAATTATTGGCTACATATGTCAGCAGGAATATGTGAAAATTTGCAGCCTTTTAAGTATATTTAGAATGGATCATAATTCCATAACAAACTCCCAACAATACTTTACCATTATTAGCCCCCATTACAAAAAAAAAAAGAAAATATCCTTATGGTAACAACAATAGTATCACTTCATTTCCCAATAATGAGGGAATTAACTAAGCTGTCCTTCTACTTTTTTTTCCTAATGTAGAATATTTGAATATCCAGTTGCAACTGTTACATTAAGCCTTAACAGCTATAAATTTCTTTGATGGAACTCCTCCTCTATACTTAAACCAACAACTGTTTTTGAGGCAGCAACAACTATTCCAAAGGAAAGCTTTGGTCAGCCCTTGTTCCTGTCTCTGTAATGGACAAAGTTGTTTTCCTCATTGTTTTGACTGCTGCCTTTCAAATGAATCTTTAGACCATAACTATCTTTTTGCTGAATGCAAATACAGCTGTTTATACTGAGTAACATTGGTCATTCTTTAACTAGTTTCCTCCCAAACTCAGATATCTGGAAGATTTTCTATTGAGTTATCAACTTATCAGTTGTCAGCTCATGAATTTCAGAGAATCATAGATCATTTCAAATCAACATCTGTGTCACTTCTGCAACAGACTAATAAATCAAGTTTGTTTGTTTGTGTCAGCACCCACCCATTTTGATTAACAATGTTACCATATTTATTTTAAATATATTTTGTACTTTCACTAGTCTTTACTTTCCAGTAGAGCTCAAAGGCTGTTATCAAAAATATCCTTATACAATAACTTTTAACAGTACTACTAGCATTCCTTAAAGTTGTTGTTAAATACTAGTAGGTATATTGCTACATGGAGGAAGAAAAAAAAGGATAAATATATTACAGCAATTTCTAAAAAAAAAATCCAAAGTATTTGGTTACATCCTACTCTGTTGCTTGTCTCAGTGCAAGTCCAGGGTCAAAATCTGACCAAGCAGAAAATTAATTGAAGCAAGATATTTGATTATGACTATAAGACTTTTCTTTTCAACAGGCTTTCTATTAATCCTTTTTCTAGCCCACTGGGGTGACCTAGGGAATATTAAGGGAGTTATTTGAACATGAGTTTGATCTGGTCTGAAACATCCTCATTACTGCTGATGATGCTCATGCTGTGGAGAACCCATGTTCACTTTAAAAACAGCAGCTAAAATATGCAAGGCTGAGAGGCAGAAAAAGTTGAAATAAACTTTTTGATCGCATGAATTGTAATAGCAGTGAAGTCAGCAGAATTGCTGGAACCCTTTCTGAGTTTATACATTAGCTAATCCCATTTGCTTTGGAAGTGTGTCCCATGTGGCATTGTCTCATCTGTCACCGAGTGGGTGGGCACACGTTTGTATGTACACTGAAAGTAGAAATCTGACCAACTGCAGAGTAAAGAGAAAGCTGAAGAAGAAGGGAAGTAATATGACTTGAAGCCTTCCACACACAATAATAACCCGCATCTAGCAAGAAAATTTTGGTAAATCCCCAATATTAAAAATATTCTGTTTACCTGGGCATCCTGTGAGAAATAGTGCCACGAATTCAGATAACTTTCAAAGGGTATCTCAAATACCATCCCCTTCCCTCACCTTCTCTCCAGCATTTTCATTTACAGAAATACTCATAAAACAGCAGTATTTTTTCCCAGAGCAATGTAACGATATCCAACACCCCAGGTTGGTATCAGAAGTCTACTTCAGCAATACTCCTGTGTACAGTGTTTATTACTTTTAAGAAAGAAAAGAAACAGAGCTAAGGCTACAGAAAAAGAAACATTTTCACCATTTTGATTACATAAACTAATAAATATTCTCCTCCTAGACCTAGGATCCTTGAAGTCAATACTTTCTGAAAATAAATTTTTTCTTACTTTCCATATTAAAAAAAATATTAACAATCAATATGGAGGTCAAAAGTTTTTCTTCACAAAATATTTTTACAGCACTTTTTCTGTTTTTTCCTTCCCCCTTTTCTTCTTCTGAAGGATACTAAATGTTAGAAAGCTGTAACAATCACAGCTTAAAATGTCTTTGCAAATTCAGTTGAATTTAAACTGGGGCTCGTGCACAGAGGTGACACACATGATTTCATGTATTTGCTACAGGCAGCTGCATTTCCTTTCCTTCGTAAAGTTTATTACCTGTCCTTCTGGTCACTGATTTTAGATAAGGCTCTGACCTAGCAAAGCCTTAGCCTATCCTATGATCCATCACATCCTCATCCTGCACTGCTGATCTACAGTGCAGTTCCAGATTTATTGAAAATGTATTGCTTTGCTGTGATTTATACTTGTGCAAGTCACTGAATCACAAGAGCTATTAAGTCTTCAGGGCAGGAATCATCTCTGCTGATGCATCTGTATCACAGATGTATCACATCACATCTATTCAGTAGCTACAGAGTCCAAAATTAGGTTCTCTTTATGCTGAAAAAACAATATCAATAATCAATAACAACAATTCTTTTCTAGCTTTATATTTATGCAGTAAATAATGTCTGCAGCAGTTGAGGAATATAAGGCCATTTTCTGCAATCTTTCAAGTTTTTCATTACCAAAATTAAGAAGGGGGAAACCCTTTATGTTATTGTAAAACAGGAACTTTTCTTAGCTTGATAATTATGATCCCTTAAGGCTTCTTAAATTAAGTGCCACCCTGAAGAAAAAGAAATTGGAAGGGAAAATAGTCTGGTTTTATTTTTTTCATCTCTTTCTTCTTCAACTCAAACTTTTTGAAGAAACTTCATGTTATCCCATGATAAAAGTGCAATGAATTCTATCTTATCCTCTCTCATTTCTCTATAGTTCTCTACAGTCAGATTAATATGATTATGAATGGAGTACAACTGTTCTGTAGCTCCCTCTGGAACTTGAAAAGGAAAATTGGATAACTTGGCAAATCTCATTTGCACTCAGCAGCTTGACTAAAACCCATCTCAGGATAAACAAGAAAACAATGTGGAACAAGTGTTAAAACAAACTGCTTTGCACAGGCCTCAACTGTTCTCAGCATCAGCTGCTTGCTTGAATATTCTTCAAAAATATCACTTGCTAACCAAATTGCCAACGCTCTTTATTTAACATAGTGAGATAACCCACTGGACATTTTTCATTTGTGGAATGATGAAAACTTCAAATCAAAAAGCAGTCAAAACCAAACCCCAGAAAACCACCACAATAAAAAAAACCCACAGGTAAAACTATTAAAAAATAAGACTTTAATCAAAATTTACCAGACTGCTCCTAACTGCAGGGCTAGTGCCAAAACTTCCTGAGCAGTGGAGAGAAAGCTATGGTTGCCACAGCTCTCACTACATAATAACCATCAGGAAATGCTGGCTTCTCAGTAGTGGTGACAGTAGGACAGCCACTGACTACAGGACAAAACGCCCATTAATGTGGCCTCTCGTTATACACAGCAATCACTATTTCTATTTTGTGAGCTCATAGATCTTTAATGTGTAGTTCAGATCCCCTTTGGCTACAAAAATAAGAGGTAACCAGAGAGGGAAGGTAATGACATGAGCTGCATGAGATCACCGAAGCTGCACTCATACCACGTTGGTTTTCAGCTGGAGAGCATTCAGCTCACAGGCTGCTGCCAGGGCTTTGAAATCTCCAGTGCAGAAAAATGATCCATAGTAAATCATCCCTTGGGATAAATGCTGAAACGACCACCATAACTGATTCCTAGCACTTCTGACAAAGTACAGTTGTGGAATGAACCCTGAAATTTTTGCTATAAATCAGTTATTCATTCTAGGAAACTTTTCTTCCTGCAGGATGTTGCCACCCTTAAGCTTTGTTTAGATTCTGTGGGGAATGACAGGGAGGTATCCAACTGGCCACCCCAGTGTTCTTTCATCTTCCACATAAGGTAAGAATACGTTGTGAAAGCACCATGTGAAATCTTGAGTGGCTATTGAACCCGGTTATGTTTGTAACGTACCTTGAAATCCAAGCTTAATATGTAAATTTCACAGATAACAGAGAACATCCAAAATTAAATGGGTTTTCTGAACACATGCACAAAGCCCACAGCTGAACAGAACTTGAAATGACTAATTCTCCCCTCCAGACACTAAAAAAAAAGTAGAGGGTTTTGAAACTTGTTACTACAATTCCTAAAATGAATGATTTTTAAAATGGATCATTGGATCTATAAAACAAAATATAGCTACTAAAATATCAGTTTACTATTTACTACAGTTTGTCCTCTGGATTTTCTATGAGAACTTTTGTTAAAGAAGCTCCTAGAATTTAAAGTGGTTATTCCAATAAATAAATAAATCTAACCGCAATTAAGAAACATGACTCTACAGATGGACCAACATAAAACTAATGGTTGGAAAAGAATATAAAAAAAAACCTGAGAGCAAGAAACTGCTGCAATTACTCTCCCACCTTTAGATTATTCATCACAAGGCAGCTGCCAGCTGGCCTTTTATCCTGAGTTAAGTAGTCACTCAGGTTGTAGTTTTTATTTTATTTACCACAAGCTATTACCTCAGGATTCAAAATCAAAATTGGCTTAAGAATTGGAAGTGTGCTTTGAAGACATTGGGCTGGTCTCTTCACTCCAGTGGTTGTTGTAGTTTGATCAATAGGGAGCCAGCTCCTGGCTTCTTGACTTGAACTAACAGGCAAAAACTCTCATAAGCAAACTACAAAACAGCACAACACCCAAACAACTTAGGGATATACATATTGATGTATTTTAAATTTCTTTCTTAGACACAATTATGGACAGAAAATACACAGCATATTCATGTGAATAAGCATCCAGAGGGTTCTTATTGAGTATACACAGGAACATATACAAAATAAAATACATAAATATAAAATTTCTGGTAAACATTCAATAAGAGAAGAGATGGTTGGACTGCTCATCTTCTGCCAGTGGCTAACTTAAATGATCACAGTTTTCTCTAAGTCACATTTTTACTGCTTAATTTTTTTGTCAAAAATTAGTAACAAAGGCAAGTTAATTTGTGGCAATATACTTAGCTTTGACACTGATATATCTGAAAAACACTGAAGGAAGAAAGCATAATACAACAAAAATCCATTATTTACAGAAATACTCAGAAGGTTACTGATATTATTCCTTTTTCCATGGGTACCAAAACACCAAATAGAAACACTAAGGGTTTGTTCAGTTTCCCCTCGTACCTCAGTCTTTTTAACTACTTCTTCCAGTTTGTGTCCATTACAGTTTGTTAATTCCTTCCTGTTTACTCCTTGTGCACTTTTTTCTGTAGGAAACAGGCTGTCGGCAACAGGGAAAATATCATGTCCCTAATTGAATATGGCCAAAATTCTGGTTATTGTGCCCTACACTGAACCTTCACCACCTACACCAGCCCCAGTGAGTGTTCCTATGACTGAACGAAATGTTCCCATTCTTCTCTGCCCTTGACAATATGCACACAGTGCTAGTTTAGAGCACAAGAGAGTTCTAACTGAGTCAAGTTCTCACAACATCCTTCTTCCTTAGGTAGGGGAAAAAAAGGTTTGAATCTGTAATGGTAGCATTAGCCCAAAACATTCACATGAATTAAATGGACACACAACAAAGAAATAAGCCTTCATGTAATACAGTGGATGCTCAGTTCAATGCTAAGATGCAGTAGAGTCACTTCAATGCTAAGGTTTACAGGTCCCTGAAACTAAAATATGTTCTTCTTTTCAAAAAGCTCTAAATATCTTCTCTGGAGTAAAACAGAAGATCAGGCATAATCTCCATATCACTGCAATGCTCCTAGAATAAGGCATATAGCTAGGGGAGGTGGCAAGCACAGTCATTACTGAAATGAGGAGATAACATGTATCAATACCTTCTGAAATATCTGGAGAGTAGTCAGTGGTGGCTGCAGACACCTTGGTAGAGATCTGTATAGCTTGGAGTAAGTAATTCTAGGGAATGACACTCAGCTTTGTAGAAGAATTAACGAAATAATAAAAGGCATGTGCCTGAATGTATTATGGCTATTAAGTCTGATTATCACTATTAAGATGTAGTTTTTGAATATGTTACTTGTTTATTTCTTAATGTCTTAGCAAAATAAAACAAAACACAGCAGAAGGGTTGTATGAGATGTCCTTTCTTTAAAATCGAGGGCAGGTTCTATCTTATTTTGCACCACACAATATCATTTGCTCTGCTGCCAAATGACTGCAGTTACCACTATTATGACTGGCATCAAGACAAGTCCTTTAAGCTTTGTGGAGGAAGTAAATAAACAGAGTAGCAGAAAATTTAGCACAATATAGGTTACTGACAAACCACAATAATTTCCTAGAAAAGCTCAGGCTTCTTAAACAAAAGAAAGACTCTGGTATCTCCTGAGGCCAGTGCCACCTCTCAATTTACATTCTGTTGTACTGGAAGAGACTCTAAGTAAGCCGAAGAGATAAGCATTAAATCTACTGCTTGAAAGCATTCCATCCTCTCATTCAAATAGGTTCATTAAGTAAATCTGACATATAGTACTGAAAACTCTTTACATGCTGCAAACACTTCCGTACAAATCAACAATAATATAGAAATCCAAGCCTGATCCTACAGCTTTTATTTTGAAATTTCAGTGACAAATTGAGATTTAATCTCATCCAAATTGAATTAACCACTTTAAATTAGCAAACAAAATCAGTATTTCTGAACCCTCATGAATTTAAGTGACAGGTGAAGAAAGACCTCCAGCTCAGACACATGGAGTACTTGATCAAGACAGAAGTGAACACAGCTCACTCATATTTAAAACATTCTTTCATATATTTTTAATAAAATAACTGATACAAATTCAAAACCAACTTCATAAATCAAACATTATTCAATGTACAAGGCTTCAAGGTTTCCCCTGTTATGGATGTAAGCGTGCCTGTCTCTGAGACAAGGGTTTTGCACTTGAATGCTTGAGGTTTTATGAAAGGTTTATTGGATTTCATAGTCCCTTAAGGGGAAACCCTTTAAATGTCTTTGCAATTATAAGTCTAATAACAATTTCAGCTCTTGGACAGAGCCTTGACTTGACAAAGATAAGGAACTGGAAGTTGCTCAGTCAATACAAAGCTATTAATCTCTGTCACCCTGCTGTCATTGTGGCTCAGGGAAACAATGTAGTTTCTTGACCTACGTGAAGCCGCGTAGTGATTTTATTCAGGATGTCAGCATTCATCAGCACAGATTTTGTCACACCCCAACTCACTTGAAGAGCTCCCAGTTCTTTATCTTGACTGCATTGACACCCTTCAGATACCAGCAGTTTGTTTCAGTCTCTGCTTATTATTATTATTTAGCACCTACTCATGTGTAAAAGCCTTCAAGAATAAAGTTTTGAGTTGGGATATAAGCAGTTTCATCACTGCCTTCTGTGTCCTCGGAGGACAGTTTTGAGTTGCCAAATGCCATAAGCACTTGCATATTCAAATGAAGGTTAATTTTGTTCATCTTCAGTAAAATTAGATTAGTATTTTTCCTTAGTGGTGCGCTTTTTCATGTCATCCTTCTCTGATCTTGAGATATAGTGCAAGAACATAGATCAAACTCTTAGCAAATTATCCTGCCAATGTTATCACAGGAATGCACAATTAGTGTGGATTTGTCTTAAGTAAGCCAAATTTATCTTTCTTTCTTAGTTAGTGTACCCTTGCTGTAGGAGAAACTACAGCACGGATTGGACAGAATGGACTTATTTTAAAGTCTTGGTGAGCAATGAAAAGAACCCTCAGTTTTTTTCTGGAAGACTTTGGAGAAGACTATAGTGATAGCTTGTAGAGACCTCACTAAGTATCACATGCCAACAGCAAACAGATGTAAAAAGAAGTAACCTAACCAGTTTATACAGAATGATAACTGCACTTGAACCTTTAATAAATATTTCCTAAAGGGATTACTGAGTAACAAAAATGTGGACCACAAGAAAAGCTAAATAAATTATGAGTAATGTAGAAATGATGATTAGATGGGTTATTTTAACTGCCGAACACCAACTTATTATACTATATTTATATTAACTATAAATATTAGTCTCTCCGAAATGCTTAGCACTATAGTATTCTTGTATTACACTTAATAAAAGTAAAGTAACTTCACTGACTTCAGTAAAACTATTCTAGAATTTCTCTGAATAAATAAGATTTTCAAAGTGAAATGACATTCTACCAAATTTGCAACACTGATGATTTTATATTTGATTATGAGTATGGATGATACTGTGAATTGCAAGGGAGTTTTCTTTCTGGGTTTTGTGATTTGTTTTGGGGGTTTTCTCAGTGAGTATTTTGAATGCAAGGAGCTACAAGAGAAAACTAATTAAAATTACAGCAATCAATTATATCTCTATCTGACAGTCCAGGAGTTTTCTATCAACACTTGTTTTCTTTTTTTTTATCTCCTCATCCTTCAATTTGTCCCTTTATGATGTTACCCTCTTTGTCCTATTACCCTTGTATTCTTACTCCTTCTTGCCCTTGCATCTGTTTCTACTCTCCATCTGTTTTGCTGAACAGGTTGCAGAGCAAGTTATATAATAATTTTCACATCCTCCTGCTGAAATTGGCTGCCACCAGCCTGCTGGTCTTACACTTGCTGAGTCAACCTGCTCTCTTCAACGTAGTCCTTCCAGTGCAGGAGACTGACAGGGGCAGTGCTGCTGCAGCAAAGTCATCATGAATAAAGGTGACAGTAGGCAGCTGCAAATATAAACTAACTTCAAATGAAATTTTTGTCTGTTTTTTTTCTCTGTAGGCTTCCGAGTATGAAGGTTTTAAAGTTGTTTTATAATGTAGGTTCAGCTAGTTGAGGAAAGAAGTTCCACTACATTCTCCTTTTACACTGGACAACCCTAAAATCAACTCACTCAGAAGACATTCTTTAATGTGTTTTCTGGTAGCTACTGAAATTGAAATGAATGGGGAAACTGAATTAATGCATCATTTGTCTTAATTCTGTCAAGGCAACAATCTATGATCGTTGAAGTCCATAAAGCTGTTCCCAGTAGCAGAGGATTAGCACCTACAGGTATAGTTGGAATTGCTATTTTTCTGCTACTTTTTCCACACTGATATATTTTATATCAGACCAATTGCCAGTATCTTTCAGGGTATTTTCTTCCTCAACTATCACTCTCCATCTTTTCACTCTTTCTGTGGTCTTTGTCTTTTCCTCTTCAGTTCAATTAATCACATTTTGTAGCATTACAGCCTTTGCTAAGAAAGAATACCAATCTTACATATTGTGGATATACTTCAAATTTTCATAAATCTTTAACCCAAAGTCTTCCTCCCTGTTCTCTGCATGTAAGTATTTATGCACACACATACACAGCATCTGTCTCAAGAAGCCCTCAGTTACTCAGGGCTGTTAGTACACGATTACAAAAGCAACAACACAGAGGCTAATGCCAATTAGAGAGCCAAGGATTGTATCATTCATTCTGATCTCTCACACTGTTTCATTAGTACTTGCTTATCAACACAAGCCAGTGCTTTTCATCTTTCTGGGCCAGTGCCAGCACTACACTGCAGTTTGACCAAGTGTACTGCACAATGTGCACACTCTCCCATGCCCTGATAGACTGCGCACAGCTGCCATCTCCTTTTAACCTCTCTCAATGCAAATTAGATGGGGTTGACAGGAGAGCACAAACAGATTTTAGGAGGTAAGATTTTTGTACAATAGGTTACCTCATTATTAATTTAGCATTTTCTTCTCTTTCTTTCAGCCTCTCCATTCTTTAATTCCCCTTGGTAGTTTTCTTTCCAGGACTTCACAAAATTATATTTTTGGATATGCTCAAACCTATTTCTCATCCTCACAACAGAACACCTAAGGTTTTGGTCTTTGTTTTGGGGGTTTTTCCATATCTTTATTCATTCTGTTACTCAGTATTTATCCATCATCTTATATGGCCAAAGCACATTTGTCCACAGCCCCTTAGATCTTCTGAAGATACAAGACAGTATCACACATGGCCCACCAGGAGCAAGGTGTGAATTCATGGATGCTGATCCTGCTCAGAGACAGTAGAGTTCATGGTGAGGACACAATTCCACATGGAATCTAGCAGTGCCTGTGACCAACCTCATGGCCCATTTTCTGGGCAGCCAGATGAGGTATCAAATATTTCCTCCTGACTTGCTTCTCCTCTTGCTCATCACTTTCATAACACTGAGAGGGTTCATCCTAACCCATAAATGCAAATGTTTTTACTTCCTTTGACCCATAGGACCTAAAGATTCTAAAGCAGTTTATACTTCCTGTGGTTTCACACCACTTTCCAGTTCCAGTGTTTCTTAAAATGTCACTGGCTATTTTTTGCCTCATTATATAATAAATTTGAAATAACAATACTTCAGCTTTAATATATGATGATACCTGAATTTTGATGTTCCTTCTTTCACTGTCTTTATGTTAATACTAAGGAATTAATCACTCTGCTTCAATTTTATCTTGCTAGATGATAATATGTTTGTAGTGACCAAATAATTAGTGATTGTGAAACACCTTTAGTACCTAGAAGCAGTACGTACTAAATCTAAACCCATTACAAAAAGCTGTATATTAACAGCACACTTGTTTAGGTGTGTCAGTCTGAAAGAATCAACAATATATGATAATTTAAATAAAAATAGGCCTATATGATAATCTACAAATGACACAGTTCAAAAAATAATCAAATATTCATGTGATTAAAGATAGAGGTTTTCTGATCTGGCACAAGGAAATTCTCTTGGTTTAAATGGCTGTTTAATCTCTCAATCTCTCTGTCTAGATAACATTTAAGCAAAAAATGCTTTAAGAGCACAATCTCTGTAAAACCATAATATCTGATCCTTTAAATTTGAGTAGATGTTAGTGACTCTGGCATCATAAATTTTCACTGTATAACTATTTTCATTTATAAGTTATGTTGTAAAAGTGAGATTACACTGTAAACCCTTCTTCTTTGCAATGAATAAAACAGAGGAGTTCCAGAAATGCTTCCTGAGCTGCAGAAGCTGTAAATCAGTGGAATTACAGCGTGTAGAACAATGTACATCTCTCAAAATGTTTCCAGAAAAAAATGCTTCATCTGCTTGAAACTTGCTAATAAATGGGATCAGATTTAAATGTATTTTAAAATAACTGAGAGTGCATTATACAGAAAGATTTGGTAAATCAAAATATTTCCACTGTTTTGGCAAGATTGTTACAAATCAACGTTTCCAGGAATGTTTTCTTTTGCACAAGCATTCTGTTGGAATGCTACTTCTCATTGCATTTAAATTTCCTTTAAGAGAGTACAATAGTTATTAGTGATTTATAGTGAAGTAAAGAAGAATCAAGCCAAACATTTCTCATTAAATCTCCAGTTTACTTTGACAATGCCTCACTTCATCATTTTGATAACACTTCTCAGGAGAATTCACAAACCAGTATTTATGCTAATTATTTTCAAGATTTTTAGAAAAACTTGCTGTCAGTGCATTGAGTAACGAAAGAGGAGTTGAAAAATGCACTCTTTCATCTACAAGATGGCCTGGTAGAATAGCAGTGCACCAAACTTTTGTTTGACAAAGGGCTGAGGCCATTCCAGTGCTCATTCACTGGATGTTAAAAGCTTGAGGGGATTAAAATTTTGCTTCATGAAATCAGAATTATGACTGAAATTTACTGAGCTCCCCACCCCAACATATAATCACGAAAAAAGCACAAAACCAAAACCAAACAACAAAAAAGTTTTTAATTCTATTATAATGAAAACCCATTAAAAGAAATTAAAAGCAAATTTTAAAGGAAATTGTAAAGTCCCATGTCAACAATTTTAAAGACTTGTTATTTATTTTAAATTAAATTCTGGAATGAAAAAACTCTTGGTTTTATGAAGCATTTCAAATTCAACAGAACCATGTAGATGAGAATAGTATAATTTTCATGTGTTTATGTTTTGGTTTTTGCTCTCAGGTGAGCAGATTCCTACCCCAAAGCCTTAAATAAGTCTCTTGTTCTCTATATCAATAAAATCACAAATGCAAAATGAAATTGTATTTCTTAATATATATCAGAATTTCAGGAAAAAATATTCTTCTTTTAAAATCTGGAAGGGAATCTGTCTCACTGAAAGTTTAAGTGTGTAGATTTGGTAGGAATTTCCCATTTATTGTGTAGTGAAAGCTAATTAAAAAGTCAACCTAGTGGTATAGTTTTCATTATTTCTGGTAGGTTGGAGTCTAAAACCTTCAGTTTAAACACAGCTATGACTTTTGAGCTAGGAAGTGTCCTAATAAATATGCAACACTTTGTTCCTTTCCCCAGTGAATCTCTAATTATTCTCCTTACAAACTGCAGTAGCTCAAGGGAGAGTAATGAAGTAATGTCTGTTTTTGCATAAGTCAGGGCCAGAGCAAGAGATCTGTCCTTCCAGAACACATGAAGTCCAATTTCTAGTTTCCATTGGGTAAAGAGATGGCTTTACAACAATCTTAATGGGAAAAAAATTTCAAGGGAAGCAGTAACTTTGCAAGGAATAAGTAAAATTGAACTTTTGAGCTTCTAGATTTTCATAGCTCTCATAAATAGCAGTGTATTTGGATTTATTTATTCACAAATCATGGTATGTCACAACACAGATTTGATCTCATTCAGAGTTGAACCATGCCAGAGTGAAAACCTATTATGCAGTAATTGCCTTTATACAGCTGCTAGAAGAATTTGGTTTTCATCTCACATCTCATTATTCACCTTACTGTAGATCTGTGGGTGTAAGAGCCATAAAATGTTCCTAGTGTCCTATTATTGTCCTATTACTGAAACGTAACATGACTGTTTAGGTTCAGATTGCTACTTGACCACTTTGAGTCTGGGTCTTGTTGCTATGAACAGCAATGTATTTTTCCATTTATACATGGAAAACACCAACACTTCGGAGTCCTTTATCATTGGAACAAAAAAAAAAAAAAAACAACTCTTAAGGATCAGTAAAGGCATGAAAACTTCCTTCATTGAAACAGAAGTTACCTACACAACACCCCATCATCAGGAACACAAAATGTGTAATTAAAATTCTGCACAGATAAACAGAGTTCCCTAGTTACACAGGGCCAATGAAAAATGGGAGCAGTTTGAAATCTTTCAAGCAGACAAAGCTCAATAAAAAGACAGGGGAAGGTCACATTATGTTAAAAATAATGAAACAAGAGAGTTCAAATACTGCATTCTAGCTCTGGCAGCAGACTACAGAGATCGGCAGTATTTAGCCTATTTTGGAAACTAGTGGAATCTTCTTTCAAAGACTTTTTTTGATTTTAACTCTTAGAATTTGCACACTTTATGAAGAACTTCAGTCAGGAAGTACAACAGATTCATCCCCTTTCTCCTCTGTCTGATCTCTTCACTATTGCCTTTGAACTCTGGGTAAACTGGATTTGATTTTAAGTTGCATTTCTATTGCCTCTTCATATGGCCTCTGACAGTGCACCTGTTTTGAAATAGGATGTTTATACAAGAAAGAAATTTTGCTCTTCAAAAAGACCAAAAAACCATCTCACATTAAATACAAACCTGTGATATGTCTGTTTTGAAGAACTACGAAAGGAAGAAAAGAAAACTGGTGGTGTTTTAAACACTAAAAGCAGTCATACATGTCACCCAAATGCCATTAACACTGAATTCAACAAAAAGATTTGTTTGAATGAAGACTGCAGGATTCACCACCAAACCCCTTTCTAAATGGGAAGCCTATCAGTATACCCTTAGTCTGCACACATTTTATTGTGTTCTTCATAAAGTCAAAGGGAATTTGAATTTATTCTAAAGGTGATTGACTAGAACTCTGCAACTACACTTACATCAGCTCTACATCAGGTCCTGTTTTAATACACACAAAAATCATAATGAAGCAATTGCAAACATCACACACAAAAGGCCAGGAAATGACAGCAGGAGTCACAATGTACTTTATTCCAAGCAGAACACACTTAAAAAAAGTCACCCACATCACTACAAATTCTGCTAAAGGCCAAGTACAACTCTCAACATGACCTGTTCCCCTTAAAGAAATGGTCTGTTCTACAAGATAACTTAAAGTTTATTTTAATTAATCTATTACGTGTTCAGTTTTTTCTTCCCTCCTCCAGAGTACTTTTTTCCTAGGGTTAATTTGCAATTATTAACTGGGATAAAATTTAAAGAATAGGAAGAAGAGGTAAAAGTTTACAAGAGTCCCTCAATGTAGATGCTGAACATAAATGAGAACAAAGGTCCATGTGCTAAGATATCTAGTTAAGGGAAAAAAACTAAGATATCAGAACACAGCTGCTGTTAATGGAAAAAAATTCAATTCTACCTGGTAGACAATGTTATCTAATAGTATTTTTTGTCAGTTGTTTGCAGACATGTTTTCAGCTTTTTGGCTAATTATCAAATTCTCAGCTTCTCCCGATTTTCTTTAAGAACACTCCCACACATTGTGCCTTATCTACTAAAAAGATATCCTTGTTTAAGAAACGTAAAATATACATACAATATCTTCCCAAAATATCTGTCAATAATGAAAAACCAAAGTACCAATGAAAAATATCAGACAGAGGCAAACAAACAGCCCCACAACCCTGCATAAAGGAATCAAGGATCTAGCAATGTAAAAATTTCCTTCTGATAGGCAGAATTTTAAAAGAAGAACAAGGCTTTTCCACATATATTATTGAATCTATTGTGAAAATTCCAACAATTTTAGTCTCTGGAACAATTATAAACATTAAGAATTATAATTAATTTATATTTAAAAAAACTCCACACATCTTTCCTCTACATCAAGGCACCTAACTGTAAATAACTGAAACTAGCTGATCCACAAAAGGTCTTTTGTTATGGTGGTTCCCAGGTTTGCTGTTCTGACAACAGAGTCTTTCACTGAAGGTTCAAAGATAGTAATGGGAGTAATATAAATAACAGGTATGAAAATGACAATTAGGAGGAACGGTACAAGCAGTAAAGGGACTGTCAAAGTCGAGTCAGGAAAGTAAAAACAAGTTGTAAAAAGAGTAATGCCTGTAATATTAGTGAACATGTTCTAACTACTCCTGATCCCAACAGCTCAGCTGGGGACTCTGCTCTAAGGCAGAAAAGCAGAGTCATTCAAAGTCAGGAACAGAGCACACCCAATTTCACATTTGATGGGCTCATTCATTGCAGGGCTGTAATGAGGCAGCTTTACGTTAGCTCAGGTGTGTTTACAGTCACACATCCCATCTGTCTGAAAGGATGCTTGTAAATTATGGTGTAACCATCCCAATGTCATAAGTGAATGTCATAAGTGGGGTGGTAACAGCCTCAGAGTCCTGAAGCGAGCCGAGATCTAGATAGGAATCAAGCAGCAGCATCTGACCAATAAAAAACCCAATCTATAACCCTGTATTAGGGGAATTACATCCCCAAAGAAGTGAGGGTTTCAAACTCAGACCTGAAATGGAGACTCTTGCATTTACAAGCAGCTGTAGACACACCTACAGACAGCAGGAACAATTTCTGCACAGGAAGGGTTGTGAAGCATTGTGACAGGCTGCCCTGGGAAGTGAGGGAGTCACCATCCCTGGAGGTATTGAAAAAGATATGTTAAAAGTTAAGCAGTGAGGCAGCATTTCTCACTCATTAAAGTCACACCAGAAGATAATCTGGTACTACCCAGGATGCCCCCTGCAAACTGAGTGGGACAATGCCTGGGAAATAGTACGAAGGAAATGAGTGCTAATTAATAATATTTACAGCACCTCCCTGTTTTTATGTTCATTCAAACTACTTACTCTAATTGCTTTGAGCTTTACCTCACAAAGGCAAAAGCTAAACAGAAAACAGTCAAAAATATTCAAATATACCTTCCTTTTTCCTCCAGTTTTCTAAAGATGCTCAGTCCTGAATCTTGCAGACTAAGATGCAGACTTTCTCTGACCCAGAATCTGGATTATTTGAGTAGTCTATTAGCTACTTAATTTTGGAAGCATGTGACTGTCCATGGGGATTTTGATGTGAACAACATACAAGGAGATGCCAGAGGGGAGTCAGAGTACCAGCAATGCCTGGGAGCTCAGTTCATTGTAGCAGGGAGCTAGTGAGCTATAATTTAAAGGGTCAAAAGCCTTCTGTTATTTTCTTATGAGGCTTTCCTCTTTTGATGACTGTGCTAACAGACCCTGTTCTATTTATTCATTGAAATTTATGTTTATATTCCATGTGAGATGCTCATCTATCTGCCAACCTGTGTCAGCAAAATTATAAACCTGTCAGACACTGTATTTTAGTAGTAACCTACATTGGCTGTAAAAAACAAATGCAAATGTTCAGACAATTACTTACATGCAATGAAAATAGCACTTCCCAACAAATAATGCTGCCAAATAAAATACCGACACTACTCATCTTCAAAACAATGAATTTATATCATCTACTTTGAATTGTGTTAAGTTTTTTGAAAGGCTTTATTTCATTTACTACCTCAAGAAAATTGCAGGCATTTCAGATACATTCAGAATGTGGTTAAACATAGAACCTTCCTGAGGCATTTCGCAAAGCTGTGCTGAAATTCAATACAGCTGACTGAATTCAACCACACAAAAGTTACCTCCCCTAGTCCATAGGTGTCAACACACTTGAAACTGCAATGTCAGTATATAGGTAGATATTTGCATATTTACGTGATAAAATCCTTGCTTCTGCTCTAGCAGCACTTTCACCTTATAGTGTTAATTCCATAATCTTCGTGGATTATGTTATTTACTGCATAGAATTAATTCAAGTCAGTAACAATGTAATACGTGGTAGGTAGGAGAGAGGAGAGGAACCACAGATCCCTTACACAGCCACAATGAAGAAAACTGTCTCAGGACCTGTCTTGGCTTTAAACCTTCTTTTTAAAGGTGGAGCTGTACTACAATTTATGCCCTAATGCCTCCAAAAGTTCTGCAGCAGCCTTATTTGGACAGTACGTTTTAAAATGTGTTTTACTCTTTGCTAAACCTTTACAATACGTGTTGCTCACATTATCATCAAATAAGAGGTTACAAGAGCTTATCTGGTGTATTTTCTTGCCCCAAGGCTTTGTGGCAGTGTGCTTTTTGCCAGGGTATTGTGTGTGTGTGCACAAGAACCAATTTGTGTCTAAGGCTTTAAATTAGTTATAAAATTAATCACAGCATATTAGAAGCATAAAATAGCACTTGTAATATGTGCTCATTTCATAGATAAGCTAAATTAGCATAGCCATTGCAAATCAACTCTATTTCAGGAGTTATAAAGACAAACAGATCTCATCCTTCAGCCTTTGTATGTCTGAGGATTAAGAAGGATTTGATTCATAATAGCCAGACTCATTATATTTACACACTCAGGGCATTCTTTCATACTAGTTCAAATTTCCACTCAAGAAAAATATAGGATATTTAAATTTATAAATTCATACATCTTTTGTTTGTTTCATGTTAAAAAGTGATACAAAAATCCTATTTGTTTTTTTTTAAAAAAGGTTAATGTTAAATACAGGTACTTTTTTTTTAATTAGCCTGCCACTGAAGATGAAAATTTAACATCTTGTCTTTCACTTTAGGTACTTCACATTCTCCTAGTTAAGATGTATTTTATAATTGAAAATAATACATAAACTTTTTCCAATTGAAAGTTTCTTCTCAAGAAGGATATCATCCATACTTCCTGGTTTTAAGATTTTATTTTATAACTTTTGAAAGGTTGTGGCCCCTATTGTACTGAAACTTGTCTTTAAAAGAACAACTTCACAATAAATAACATTTTCATTGTTGATTACCAGTTTCAGAAGTACAAATTTTTTAATTTAACCATGAATAAGTCCATGTTTTTCCAATAGAACTTCTACTGGTGGTATCCTAATCTCACTAATGACAAAGGAAGATTATCTGGAAGGAATAAAAGCAAAACAGAAACTTTCTCTAGAAAAAACTAGAGAAGGAGGTCTGGAGTCTCCCTATTTTATCTGTAAATAGAAGAATGCATAATTATTCTTACACAATCTCTTTGAATCTTATTTATCCCAGTTTCTCTGGAGTTTCAGGTATCCTCAGGTGAGTGAGAGAATAACAGAAGAATGGGAGACTGAATTTCACCCATTCAAAAAAATCTGAGGAAAATTCTCTATGAGCTTTTGCTCCATTCTTGGGTTTAGATATTTATACTTCAGAGAAAGAAGTTCCATTACATCTACACAGTTGCAGATAAATTTTAAAAAGACCTAAGCATGCTGAGGGCCCAAGTCTTTCAATACTTGGGTCTTAGGTGTCACAATGAGAACTGTGCTGGTGAGTGTATTTGAAAATCTGGTCCTGATATGCGTGCCCCAGTTGGAGTTAAGATCTTTTAAAATTCTGTCTCCAGCTTCAAATGCTTAAAAATTAGATTTTGGACTCTTCAAGGTTTATTTTTATTTAACAGATCCTTTTCAGATGTTCTGAGCATCTACAGTTTGTGTTCAAGTGCATATGATCACTGGATACTCAGCATGTATGAATTACAAGCCCATCCTCATTTCTAGATATTCCAGTTATTCCTTATCCCAGGAAAATTGTGAAGTCTGCTTTTCATATCCCTTTCTCACCCACATTCTTCAACAGTGTAGCTTCAAACTAATTTCTCTTCTTTGTGGTCCCTGTGGCAGTTATACAGGGCCAAATTACTTCTGCATACTCATTATAAAGACATTCTAAATGACATAATATGCTCCAGAAAAGCTTTTGACAAGACAGACAGCCAAGGGACTGAAAGGTGATGGTCTTTTGCCATTTCTGAGTGATGTGGCTGCCAAAACTCATGGACTTGAGGTTTAACCTTGCACAGACAGTGATCTGTCTTCATGAAAACCAACTGTCACATGCACATGCCTCAATTTCACAGAGGAAGCACTGGAACTGTAAAACAAGAGAACCTTGGACATCGCTAAAGAGAAAAAATGTGTAAAGCTTTCAGGGCCTCACCAACAGCTAAAATTAACTCTGAATCACCCATGTGGATATATTCTGATGCAAACAAATTTGCCACAAGCCATAGCAATTACAATCTCCCATTGCCAGCATAACTGCAAATGAAAGTTTCTTTTCTTTTACCAGATCTTAAAAACCTGCTAACTCTTTATTAGCACAGAACCACTTTTTATCTGTAAGGACAGAACACGCTGCCATGCTAAACACGGTTTGAAAGGATAAGAAAGCATTCAGCATAACAAAACATGCATTTTTATAGAAGGTCAGTATCATTTAATGCCTCTGCCCTGTATTGAGCAAATCTATCTCTTCATTCTTCCATCACCCTCACAGAAAATATAAACAGCCATTAGGAGCCAGAAGGGCTAAGAGAAATGCAGAGTTTTAATTGCTTTGCCTTGGGAATGTTGCAAAGTTGGTCTTGCACAATGAATACTCTGACAGCTCAAACAGAGATTTATCTATGGAATTAGAACTGCTTTAAAAAGAACACACATGAACCTGACAGAAAGTACTGACTGAAGACACAGCATCAGCTTATTAAACAATATAAATGAAGGAAGGATGCATCCGCAGCTGATTTGCTGTGTCCATCTGGGACCCTTTTAGGCTGAGAAGAGCAACATATTATTGAGTGACAGAATTCAGGAGAATTTGGAAGAATGCAAGCAGAATCATTACTGCTCTGTACAGAAAATAAATGTATTTATTGCCAGACTCTTTCCTTTTTTTAACCCAGTGAGAGCAAACCAGCACAATGTTAGTAATTCTGTATTATAAAGTGGAGAAAATGCAAAGCTGATCATTTATTGCCCTGTTATAAGCCGCAATCTTAATTCTGGAGTCAGAGCAAAGATGGCAAAGACTTTTAATACTCTATGTACAGTACCTAAAACAATGGGGGATCACTGCTTGGACATTAAGCAATTAACACAAATCAATAGTAACTACCTGGTTTTTATTTCACCAGCTTTGAAATACAGGGGTAACTGCTACTCATAGCACAGTGTGTAAAACACACCATTATGCACAGCTATATAAAAATACACGTAAGGGAAAAAACATTTTCCCACTTTCTAAATATTTCATGGCAACTGATATGTTATTTTAAAAGACCTGCCTATTCAAATAAAATCTTTACATGAAATCTTCTGATTTTATTTTGAATTTAAAAAAAAAAAGAGTGATTTAACTCTCAAGACTTCAGTGAGAAAGCTAGAGGAAATTATTTATAGTTGCTGGTTTGGGTTTTTTTAATAGGTTCATTATCTCAAACCAAGCTCAGGTTATTTACACATCAAAACTATGCAATTCTGCTTCTTAAGAGCTTGTTTTAGATGACAGCAAAGTAATGGGAGGAACCAAACTACCAATAAAATCAAGAAAAAAGGCTTGCATTTAATTACATATCTTAAATGAAATTTAAAATCTATTGGTTTTGGGGGAAAAAAATCTATCATCTTCTTATTTGCACAGATTTCCCATCGGCTACCACTACTTTGATTTTTAAAAAATTATGTGTGAATACTGTAACCATACTGATTACTCTCATCATTATGGCTAGACACATTAGAGAAGTTAAAGATTTTAAAAAAACTTTCTAAGTAAAATGGAATTGCTCCTATCTTATAAGAGGAATAGAGTTAAATCATGGTGGTGACAACATGGCTAGAGAAACACTCACTCTGTGAGGTGGTAGGATGAGGCACAGGAGCCCTGAATATCACCATGATTCAGCTCCAAAACAGTGCACAACCTGCATAAAGTTATTTACCTGACATTAGAAACCAAAGTGAGGATAGTGCTCAGATTAGCCAGGTCCCCTGACTATGTCTTAATCACAGATCATTCTCCCTTTAATCAATGCTGATGTCTGTTTCAAGGAGGTGGTTTCAGGACATAAGTCATTACTATGAAAACTAAAAATATGTAAGTATCCAAGGGACGTCTCTACAAACTTTTGTATTTATACACCACCCATTCTTCACTAAGTACATCTAATTACTCTGCTGTCTAACAGCACTTGGTATTCAGTTAAACTCCAGTAAGAAATACTACAATGTTCTGCTGCACTAAATCTCTACCTGCCTATTAGTTCCAACTCTGCAAATTAGAGGGAAACTACAAGCTGCTACAACCCATTCCTCAGAGAAAGCAGCTGTGTTCCCACCACATTTCCAAAACAAGCAAGTGAAATGTTATTACTGTGATTAAAGAAAATTAATTCTAGATTATGCCATTTCAAGACACAGCAATAAATTCCACCCTTACCTTTCAAATTGCCCACTATCTTTAATAATTTTCTATTTATGACCATGGACTGTTTTAGGAGACATCATATGTAACTGAAAGGAAGAAAAATGGTTTTGATTGCCTGTATCATATTTACTCTAAAATACCTTTGCTTTCCTCTTGATTTAGAAAGTCAGCACTACATTACAGAGAATACATATGTTATATTCATAGATACTCTTAGCTCACCACTATTAGGCCAAGGAAAAAATGCAATAAATGCAATAACTGCCCATGCATGGGAGCAGTTCCAGTGCTTGAACTTGAATATACAGAATACACCAAATTTTTAACCCCATCCTTTAAGACTTCAATGTATAAAAAAAGCAATCTCACACTGGTGAAATGAAAGACATTTGGGAAATCATTCGTATAGTCTTTTGGACTATTTTATTTCCTTTCCTTTTATTCATGTCTCATTTTGTAATATTTTTTCAAGAGAGATTCAGGATTTATTCTGTCAGCTTTGAATGCCTGCAATGAGACTGTCACCATGTCTGCCACTCATGTCCACCAAAGTAGAATCACAGAATAATTTAAATCACACTTTTTAAAAGGAAAAAAAAATAGTTATCTTCAAGACAAGTGTGACGAAAATGCCTAGATTTTAGTGGGAAAAATCTAAGTTCTTCTTTGAAGAAAGTGCTGAGGCTATGCTGCTTCTCATTTCTGAAGACAGAAGCATGTCCACAGCACATACAACTTTCCTTCTCGTTATTTGATTCTCCTAATCAATGCTATTTTGACCAAGTTTTGAACTCTGGCATTCCCACACTCTCAGAAGCCATGGTCCTGCTGTCTCTCCCACCAGCTCAGCCCATGAACTGCTTGGGCCTGATGACATGGCATTGTTCCTGTCACTCTTGCTCACACATCACATAGAGTTTTATGCCTGCCTTATGGGGGTCAAACAAATTAACAGAGGGAAGCTGTGCTGGAGCAGGGCCTCATGTAGCTGCAGCCCTTTTGGTTACACAGCAGGAGCCCATGCTCAACCAGGGTCTGAATTTGCAGAACAGGAACTGTTTCCATACCAAGTTTTAAATCTTGAATCCAAAGTGTTTGCAGCCATGAACACTTAAAGCTGATATACACTGTCCATGTTACTAAAATAATTCATCCTGTCAGCTTCTTTCATCCTTTCATCCTCTCCTGTTTGATTCCCCTCCCTTATACCACTTTCTTGGTCACTGCAACACGAATCAGAAAAGAAACCCAGGCTAAATCACTTGCAGGTGGATTCCTTCCTTGGTTACAATCCAGACCAATCCCAATCCACACAGGCATATTCACACCATGAACTATCAGATGCAGTAGGTGGGTAGGAGTGATCACTGCATTTTTTGAAGCAATGGCAAGAGCTTCTGCAGGCCTACATGATTTGTAGAAGTACCACACCGTACCACCATATGTAGAGCTACCACACTAATCATTTGAACCCAAAAGGGGTGCAGGCAGTGCCCAGATACAGAGGAACACAACTATAAATTGATTCCAATCAAATAATCAAACTGGAATCTTGGCAGAAAGCTTCCCATGTTCTTGCAAATAATCTCATTGGAATTTTTAATGGAAGCAAAAATTTTATTCAGTCTCATCTAGGGGAAAAGAAACCTATAATTGTCATAGTGGAGAGCCACCTTGTATCTGGGTTATTAACTCAGTGACTCAGGAGGAATAGTGCCATCTACTGAATTAACTATAGTCCTTAAAATACAACCTAACAAAATCATCTCTCATCGGCTGGTTGTTGTACATGGATGAGTTTTTTGTCCAGTTAGTTTAATAGAAAATTGTAGTGCAGACACTTCAAATCACTTGGCACCTGCTGCTTTTCCTTTGCCAGGTGCATTTCAAAAGCTTATTCACAAAACAAAAGAAATAAGGTTCTTTTTCTCAATATGTTTGCAATGATAGTTTCAAGAATCTACGTGGGCACAGAGTACTTGGAACAGTCCAGGAGGGAAGTGACTGTTGGCTGCTAAATGTTACAAGAAAACAGAAGCCTGGAATGTGCAAGCAATGAGACAAATCAGAAACAAAATAGATCTATGTTTACTGTTTCTGCAAATATCTAAGGAAATCCAAAATCCAGCCGCGCAAGCATATGGCATTAAAAGAAATATGATGGAAGAGATTACCATGGGTTCACACTACCACCAAAATATCTGACATGCAGAAGGTTAAATAAACTGAAAAATGAGTGGTATGGAAAGAGGTTTTGGTGATATTAAAAGAACAGATTGAGATAAACAAGATGAGGCTTAACCACGTGAATCTCTTAAGTAAGTACTGAAAAAAATACGTCTTTCTATGACTTCCCCTAAAAATCCAGTCAAGAATTTCCTTCAAGAAAAGGAGGAGAGTTTAAAGATTCAACATCAAAATAAATACTGCGCATCAAGATGATGAGTGGACATGGAGAATGTGTTGATAAGCTATTATGGATTTTGTGAATCAAAATAATATTGATAGGTCAAATGATACTTCTGCATATAATGAAGTATATGCAAATATTTCATCATCACTCATGTCAGGAGGGAATTCAAAGAATTAACTGCCATAAAAATTGCCAAGTGACTAAAGAAATGTGCACACACTCAAATCTTTCACTTGGTTAAGCAACCAATATCATCACAGGTTATTATATGGTTAATCACTGAAAATAAAACAATGAAGTAAAATTTTTCTAAATTTATAAACAACTAAGTAAGGCCTAGCAATTATAAAATCAGATTCAGAATTATTCTTTTGGTCTTTCTTAGAACTGATGGTACAGAATCCAAATGAACACATTGTTCTTTTAAATCATAAGCACAGAGAAAACCCCCTAAGTATCTCAAGAGATTTTATTTTAGATATAACTATCTTTGCATTTTCATCTCCTTGAAAAAAAATCAGATATTAAAGGAAATTATATAAAAGTGTATAAATTCTTTAGCTGCATGAATCATACAATGGAGAGTTGTTATCCTGTATTTGTTATTCAGATACATTTCCCAATAAGACTTCGGAGTATAAGAAATGAAACCCAAACTCTCTGCACTATTGACAAGAAATCAGGTATTTTCCAAAATACTAGAACCAGTGCTATCAATAACTGTTTTAAATTACTTCATTGTTATATATTGCAATTAATAAAAATTCTTTGTATGTTAGAGTGTTCCTTTTATATAATGCATAAATTCACAGTAGGTATTGTTTAAGTTGATTGTAAATTGGTAAATACACACATATACGTAATGACTTAGAAATGCATTTTGTAGCTGTTAAATCACTTCTTGCAGACATGTCTGTACTACATGAGTTTCCAAACTTTTTTTTTTTTTAGAAAGATGAAATACCATGAAGAAATGCACAGCTTTTGAGGGAACGGTCTCACGATAATCTTTAATGACTCTCTGTGGATTTTCAAGTCATCTTGTCAAGCAGCAGAAACCCCTTTACATGAGCTATCTGACCAGACAGAGACCATGAGTAAAACAGCTGAGAACAACTTCATCCCATCCTCACTGGAGTCAATGGAAAAAATATCTGCAGGATTTGGTAACTGAAGTGTATAGGAGTCTTTACAACGACTTCAATGAGCACTGAATCAGTCCCATCAGCAGCAGCAGAAGCTAGTGGGTAATCACTGTGGGTAATATATGAGCTGTCCTTAGGCTGCAATGTATTTGCATAAACCTTTTGTTGAATAACTTGAAGAACAAAATAAATCAAAATTGGAATCTATTCACAGTTAAATGGCAAGCTGAAAAAGAGATTTAGTGAGTTAAATTATTCACCATGCTCCAGTGAAAGCATATTTCACAGATTCACATTCCCAAGTGAACTCATGCTCTGCCACAGCCTAGCTAAATTTAGCATGAATAAGCATCTCTGGACAAATAACAGCCAAATGAAACAGGTGCCTTAATACATGCACTCAACACCTGTTATTTTGCAGAAAATTACAACCACACATATTTGTTCTCATTTGATTTATTAAAGTTTCCAGTGTGTATGAAGCTCTTTTGCACCGGACACACAAACAGGGCCTTGGGCTAATATGCATCTGTGATTCTGCACTAAATACAAAATTCAAAGGGTTTTTTCCTATGCCTGACTGGTTTATAATACTAAAATATCACTTGGTTATGTCTACTATAATTTCTGTGAACTAGTTTTCTTCTCCTTTATACTCCTTGTGAGATGAGGTAACCAGAACTCAAGATTCAAATTCATATGATGGCATTATATTATTCTTCTATACATACAGCACTATGAGGGCTGCTATGGAGAAGTTAACTCCATCCCACTTGTATCCTTTCCTTTCTGTATTACAGTCTCTGCATTATGGCTCCATAAAGATGGAAACTGTATTTCACTGGATTCCATGGATTCCTCCAGAATCATACAGTTTCTAGATGAAACCCTTTCCAAAAATTCATATCTTGATTTTTCTCTAACACATTATTTTGTCATCCTCTTGGCTTTCATTAATACTTACTCTGTTAGAAGCACTCTACTCCAAAGGTGCTGTTAAACACAATTCTCTCCAAGTTGCTGGTTCCTTTTTGCATGGAATGTAAACACTCCTATGGTACTTTCAAGAAGACTAATAATCATTCTCCTGGGAAGGGTTCCTGCACAAATGTTCGCCTTTGCACAACCACTTTGCTACCAGCTCCTGAGAGGACACTGTAAACATTTGTGGAGAAACAATGTCCTATGAAATAGGACAGAGGAGCAGAGTTAACACTGTCTGCTGCTTCATTTGGGAGCGGTGGGAGAACTCGAGGGGTCCTGTGGTAAAAGAAAATGCTGGCCAGAAAAACACCCTAGATGCTGAAGAGATCTGAAATTTCTACAGTACAGAAACAAAAGGATGCTGGCAAGTGAATTGAAAATGAGACTGCTTGAAGAATGATAAAAATCAGTAACAAACACTGACACTAATAAGCTGAATGACTGGCAGTTTGATCAAACACTGTTATAAGAGTGATGAGCAATTCAGTCACATTTGCCAGGATAAATATTAATTGTGTGTTTAAGTATCTCCTATCTTATTGTAGCCACAGTAAAAGACAAATGACTAAAACATAAGCATGTAAATGTGGAAATAAATGCAGATTCTCAAGAATTAAAGCAGCTAATAATGGAGTGTTGAATGACAACTGCATGTCCTTGCTGAATTCAGATGCTTAAGAAAATTTATAGCTTGCCAAGAGAGAAAAATGAATAAAGAGTTTGGGAATGTTCTCATTCCAAAATTAATAGAGATGATCTAAGACACAACACTTTTACCCAATAGCAAAAGTCACAAAAACTAACATAAGTATTGAAAACCAGTAAGAGCGCACACAGGAGGTAACAACCATCTGAAGAGTAGACAGCTCAGACAAAAGACAGCTATAGAGAGAGAAAAGGAAAATCAGAGTTGAAAACCCCAAACTTTGTTTATTTAAATTAGCTGTACTGGAAGAGAAATAGAAGAGTCATTGAGTGAAAATAACAATGGATATGGGCCATAAAACGGAGGAGAGAAGGATCAATCTGCTAATGGTTCTGACCTCCCTGCTCAAGCTAACATGGTCAGGGCAAAATAAAACATTTATAGTCAGACATGGCAAACAGCAAGCTAGCAGATAATTGCACAGGCACACTTTCCCATCAGTGATATTTTTTACTTATAGTTTGTCTATGATTATACAAAAGCAGAGGTAATGATCTACTTAGCTTACGCATTAATTTACGATCCAGAAAACAAAGTGCAGCAAATAATAATTACCATCACTGTCTTGTTTTAAATCTTGCTAAAAAATTCTCAGTGGCCAATAAGCACTCATTCATTTAGGATTTTTTTTCTCTCCTCTTTGTAAATATTTCTGCATTTTATCCACTTGGCTTTCAGAAGACAATTTTACCACAGAACTACTAAACAATAAATAACATCAAAGTCTTCAGTGGCATAAAGATGTAAGTAGTTTAACTCTATATACATAAATTCACTGACTTCCATGAGATGCATGAAGTCAAACAAATGTCTTTTTTTTTGGAAAATATAGGAATTAATTATTAAAATACATTTTTCAAAATTAGACTGTCAAACTCTGCTTGCAGAAAAGACTTTTAAAATCCTGAAACTGCTGTACTATTTAAAAGTTGGTTTGAGCTTTGTAAAGAAACAGAAGTTTAACTGTCAAAAAAAAGCAGTTGCTCAAATCTTTTGGAGTTTTGATCCAGGCAGGAATGTGCTGGCACCTAGCATGTCTTTTTCTCCAGAAAAATACTTCTGAGTATAGCAGTTCATAACATGAAATATAATCATCTGTTTAGATACTTTAAACACATTCATACATTTTGCAAAGGCAACTTCTATCTTTTTGCATTTGTCACAAGAAAATTTTGTGAACAAAATTATTTATTCTGAGGTTCTCCAGAGCTCTTATTAATTACATTTATTGTGGGTTTGTATTAATTCTAAATGTGCTATCAGTTTTTGCTGTGCATAATCCACATTCTCATATATTCCTTTATGCCACCATTCATCTAACACACCCGCAGAAGCACCACACGTGAAAGACAAGACATGGAGTTCAGCATCTTGTTGCCTAGTGCAGACTGAAGAAAACGGCACATCAGTGCAAAAAAATGGCACAATGATGATTTGTTGATGACACCTGCAGGAATATCACAAGTGGTGTCAACTGGCCTAGTCCCAAGGCATCTAGGGATTTACAGGTTAAAGCCAATAGGCTTGAACTTCTCCTGCAAGTTAATTGAGAACTGGTGATGACTGCAGAGCCTCCATAGAGGATGCTCGTGTGAGGCACTACTTAAAAAGCAGGTAGTCATAGTTTGCATTAGGTGGCCATATTTTCCACCTCCTGAAGACAGATACTGAGGGGAATTCTAATCACAAATTGAGCTCCTAGACTAGAGCTAACTACATTCAACGTGGAACATCTCCTGCTGAAATTGTCAACAAAGAAAGCCCATATATATAGATCAAGAAGTCACTCCAAGACACTGCACAGAATGTTCACTGAGATAATTCTATTCCATCCCCTTTCTAGTAATTACACAATGTTAAACGTAATGTATTGCCAATTATGTTGCCAATTTTCTCGAATTGATAGGCTCCGTCCTCAGCAGGTCCTCCACTTAGCCTGAGCATTACACCACAGTGGCACAGCTGTTTGCTTCTGGTTCTGGAAATAAGGCAGCCCTGTTCTCTGCTGAGCTGCGTGAGATCAGCACGCCTTTAAACACTTAAGTTTGAAAACAGAGACTGTTTGAAAATAGATGTAAGAAGCTATGATGTTAATGTCAAGGAAATTCTCTCCCTTAAAATGTATCATCATGTTCCAGGAACCATCCTCAACATCGGCTGTTTGAATATTTTTCCTAATTAGCATGATGAAGAAAGTATAAAAATAAAGACAAAAGTCCATGACAGGGAAGAAACCCTAAAGAAGAATTAATTATTTTCCCCTTTTCCACCATATTTCAAGCCGCAATATCATAAAAATAGATGGACAATTTTTGAAAAAAATCCTATAAGGCAAAGAAAACACAGTAGTTACCAGCGCCAATCTGGCACCCACTGGGTCCTCTGCCTTGCCAAAATGTTTCATTGAGCTGCTAGCTGAAAGTGTGAGAAGCAAGCTGATGCTGCAGCTGCTGCTGTATTTGTTGTGTCCTATTCTGGTGGAGACTCTCCAAGGATTTCCTCCAGAACAGCTCATTTACAGTACAAATATAATAAAGCCCCCATTTAAATAAGTTTTTAAAAAGTCCTTCTCAGTAACAGAGATCCTGAAAGCACTAAGATGCAGGTCTGAGACAGACTTAAGCAGAACTTTAAACTCTATGTTTGTTTTAAGCAAATGAATTATTTGCCATGTGTTACTTGATCACTCACTACAACCCCAAATCATTAACAGTTGGGCCAAACCGATGGACGCAACATGTTTCGAAAAGCAAATGCATTGTTTTAAAACATCTTTGTCAACTCTGTCACTAGTTTACACATGCTGAGTGAATGGGTGTTACAGGATGTTACACATCTCCCCTGCACCACCATAGGAGTACAGAGCAGTCTAAATTAACAGGTAAATCCACGAACTGCATTTTACAACCTGAGCAAGTGACAGAAAAACTGTTTTGCCACAGGTAGAGCGGAGGAAAAAATTGGATTTATTTCCAATTTTTGGCACACAGAATTGACAAAAAATTATAGTCCACAGGGATTACTAAGGAAATGCTCCTGTGACAGAGTCCTGGGGAAGAAGCAGAATGCCTTGTGCATGTGGTGGGCAGCCTGTGAAAGGGCAGTGCCAGGTACTTGACTGTGGTATGGGAGAGACCTCAGATAAAGAACAAGGTAATCTCACTGGCCACAAACAAAGTAACCTGAAAGCCAAGCTGTGGCTCTCTGGGTCACCAGCTTCATAGCAAATTCAGATTGTTTCTCCCTGCATACAATATATTTCCTCTTCAAAGAAACCTGTTTTGAGAAAGGTGGACCTTTCAAGATTGCCAATGTTTACAAAGTGTAAGCTGTTTAACAAAAAGTCAGCTGTTTAACACACGCTGTCAAATTACACAATCAATGGCTGAAAATGTTTTGGTAATCTTTTTTTAATCTTGATTAACAAAGATTAATAAACTTATGCACTAGTTTTACTGCTCAAAGTATTAAAAAAATACCTTTATTAGATAATAGCTTCCAGGGAAGCTTTTAAATAACATAAATAATGACAATGATAATTTAAGTAATGGTAAGTAAATTGAAATATATTATGCACCGTAGGTTCATATACTTTCTTTGCTTCCTAAGCTGTAGCTTACTCTGTCCAGTCTGCTAACACAATTTTGGTGTAAAGATCCATCCAGGGCTACAAAGCCTGGATGTTTGTGAGGTTGAGCTGTGAGTGCACACTCGATGTAATGCATGCTCCACACTGCCACTGATCCAACAGAGACCAGGACCAGGGAGCAATTGAGAGCAAGCACAATACGTACTTAAGCATCACCTATCAAGGTAAAACAGAGGAATTACACCTTCAACTTGCAGAATGAGGACAAATGTCTACAAAAACATATATAGGAGCAATGGGAATCTGCCCTGTTCCTTATAGGGCTTGCACTGAAAGGATCATCTTTCACACTGCAACTCAGACTGTTGGGTGAAAACAGTCTCCATAGATTCATACGTTATAGTAGGTGTTGAGTAATACTTTCTGTATTTGTAACATTTCAATTTACTATGATAGATCTATTTTCATGCAATATTCTCTACTTCTGGAGAGGCTGAGCACCTTTATCTCCTACTGACTTCACTTGGAGCTGTGGCTGCTCAGCAGCTGGGATTAATGTGCCCAGGATCTTTTTCTACAACAGGACTTGTTGTAGAAAGAAGATTTGTGTTGGTTTATAATAGTAACTTGCCTAATGATCTGCATTCCCTCTCTATGGGTTCCCAGAAGAATCTGATATGAATGGAAAAAAAAAATTTAAATTGAGTATCGGCCAAATTTGAAAAAAACCCCACACTCTTAGAATTTTTTCATTATAGACATTGTTTCCATATTATAGAAAAATTGTGCTTATCTTCTATTGTGATGTTTATGAGAAATCTTAAGAACTACTGTCATTCAGTATTTCAACAAATAAACAAAAATTAATGGATTCTTAAATGGTGCATCCAATTCCTATGTTATTCATATGTTATACAAAATATTTATCATTATTATACTTTTGAAAGAATCTTGTGGTCCTTCTTTGTAAAGGAATACACTGAAAGGATGTTTACAGTAGTACAGTACTGGCTGCAGTATTGGCCAATAGTACAATAAGTTAGGTTAAAAAAAATCAAACGTAATTGGGACGAGAAATCTTTAAAGGATCCTTGTCAAACTGGAGTTCCATGAAAGGACATTTTTATTAACCACAGTTTACTGGAGGATGTTTTTCTGGCTCTGGCTGTTTGGCACACATTGTACATAAATACATAATGTAGTGTAAAAAAGTTACACCCCTTATACCACATGAAACTCCCAACTATGCTGAAGACCAGAGAGAGCTGCATGAATTAATTCAGACAGAGATGCCCATTTGGCTGATTTGAATTCAAAAGAAAACATTTTTTGATATGGGTTTATTGTAGTGAGAAACTACCACTTCCATAAAATTCAAAGCAAGTAAACACAGATAAGGATCTTTGTTTATTAGGAATAGTTTTAAAAAAGTTAATGTGCCACTTGAGGCCTCAGGAAAATCAGCAGCTTCAGATAGCACTACTTAAATTTTACAGTAGATTGCTGTTTTGGAATAACACTTTTCATAGCTTCTTATGGGCATGAAAATAGCTTTCCATTCACCAACTACAATACCCTGAACAGTAAGATTCATGTTGTTTCAAGTGTTTTGTGAACAAGGCAGGAAGGAAAGAAAGCCTCCAGTGTGATTCCCTCCTGAATATCAATACATTGTCCCAATATCTCAGGCTCAGCGTCTGTTACAGTTGCTGGAGTTAAATTTGTGGAGGTGAGTGCAGTGAGGAGAGAGCATATGCTGCAGCCTTCCGACACATACTGCAAACTGCTGGCACAATGTATCCTGCTGTGTAGCCCTTTAGGAGAAATTGGAAACGTTTCATCTATGCCCTAATGTTAGAGCTGACCCAGGGAGGGGCAGTACAGAGCTTGCTCCGCCTTTGTGCCTGCTTTAAGAGCAGCCCTTATGGGACATGCAAGGTGGAATGAGGGAATATTGCAGTAATCCTACATTCTTGTGGTTTTAAACTCCTGCAATTGAGGTAATTATGTTAAAGATCACATCAGAGTTTTGAATTATAACACAAGGCACAGGCTGTACAACTACTACAAATTCTGTGCAGGACTAAAGAAAAGAGAGGCAAGAGAGTAGCAGCAGCATGTTGAGGCAGCTGGGTCAAAGAGCATGTCAGGATCCTGAAAAATCATAGAAAGACTCTAAAGAGGCTGACAGACATTCTCCAACAGCACGAAAGACGTTGGGACCACAGAGTCCCAATGAAGAGACTGGTTTGAAGAGCAGCACATTTGAAAGGATGTGAGGCATAGCAGGCCAAAATGACTTGGCATTAAAGGCATGTCTCTGTGGTGGGCTACATGGCTCTAATGCTACAGAAATAGCACAGCAGATTCTTTATAGAAAAAGCTCAAATGTACAGGGATGAGCATCCTTTACATTCCTACTCTGCTTCATAGAAGAAATCGGCTTCTCAATTTATTTTACAGGTGCTCAAATAATTAATACTGAGATACTGGCCCTGAGATAATGCAAGTTCTTCATTATTTGTCTTACGAATAGCATCAAAACCCTTCCTTCTCCTTCGGTAACCACTACTTTAAAGTCTCTCTTTTCATCCTGTATAATAGTGATTGGAAAGGTTGGAGGCAGACAACATGAAGTGAAGTAAACCAGTGAATAATTACTACCCTACACAGAAGAAGCAGCCAGCAGTAGTCCTAAAGGAGCAAGACAGACAGACAAAGCCAACATGCTGTTGTAATCCTGTAAGAGCAATTCGACTCCTCAAACTGTTTCTTTCAGCTGAGAAAAAGATGCTGCATCAATGACTTTGCAGATTAAAAGAAAAAAAAATGTCATCAGAAAAAAAAAAGCAGAAATAGACTAGACAAAAAGAGAGGCAAATGCAATAATTCAATGAAAAACATTCACAAGCAAGCATTAGACAAAATTGAATGATGCTTGAAAGCATGATCTGTAATAAAAGAGAATTTAATGTAATTTAATGTAATCTGTGAGAAGCAGATTAAAGTTTATTCCCTTCTATTCCAAACTGTGGTTCGTCCATTATATAATTATCGTAACATAACATTTTCATTTCTGCTAAATGGAAAGTTTGTTCAGTGTTTCACTGCGTAAAACCTGTGGGTTTCCAACCCTTGTTCATCTACCAATCATATCTGAAGTAATGAAAAAAGTCCCTTGTTCCACTGCACATCAGAGAACCTTCACCTGTTTATCACATACATGACATGTACCCAAAAGTTGATACAGCTGTGCCCAAAAGTTCATAGAGCTTATGTGACATGAAACACATGAATTTTACTGCAATACATATATTTGTAAGCAAATATAGTACAACTATAGTAGGCAAATTTATAGTATTTCAGAATTTGGGGGGGAAACCCTCTTATTTTACAGTTATAAATTTCTGTGAGTACCTCTAAATTAAAAGTCAGTGGAAGAAAATCCCTCATTCAGAGGTACAGAGGAATTAGGACATTCTGTTCTTATTGATCTGGGAAGTGCTGGTCTCTTCTACTCAGAATGTCTATCTTACCTTGTTACCCAAACCATTAGAGCAGTCTAAAAGAAATATGTAAGTACAGGGGCTTTTAATTGCTTTGCACAAATTTAGAATGAGAAGTTCACAGGTGATATTTCCATTTGATTTGTATCTTGGCCATGATGCTTTTTTTTTCATTATTGTGCAGTTAGCAACCCAGACAAGACTAGAACTATTAATAATCATTCGATCCTGTGCATGCACAGCATATTCAGCCCAGTATCAGCAGCCCAACTCAGAAAAGAAATGTAATTTGCAGTGTAGTCCTCTAAAGGGCCATGGTGTGCTAAATGATTTGTTATTAATAAGAGTTGTGAACAAGAACTGCTCAAAAATAGGTACAAATAAATTTTAACAAAGCCATACCTTCTCACATGTCAAAATTGTCACTATCTATAGGAGCCCTTCAGAACTTCATTGTCATCACTTACATTTGGTCTTTTCCACTCCTTTAAATGCAGCAATATATGTGACAATATATGTGACATTGATGGCAAACTTACTATTCAATTACACATTATTAGGCAAATATTTTAACATAAAATTTTAAGGATGTATTTCCTCTTTTTTCAGAACTCTAAGATGTTCTAAATGTACTGCAACCCTATACTCTTTAGGTTTGAGCAATATAAACAGCAGTGTGGAATGTAGTGGTTTAAGCTTTTTAATTCTGTGTACTAGGCCAATATGTGCTTTATTCTATAACACATAATAGAAAATACATAAGGAATCCAGGAGCTATAGTGTATAAAAACGTAGCATAATGTTGTGCTACCTTGCTGCTGCAGGTTTGCTTCTGAAAGTTACTTTAAGAAACAGTAATTATACTTTTAGTTATCCTTTTCTCGTGTGTCTACTGTATATTACATACCACAAAGCAAATTATTTTTTCAGACCTGTGAGATGGAAGAACAATGGATCAGTATGAAAAGCATAGATGTCTTTAAAATCTACTTAAGAATGATGTCACAATCCTGTCTTTTATCTCTTTTAGTAATTACTATTCCATTTTATTCTTTGTTTGTTCACTCTTAGTCTCGCTATGGAAACTAGAGATCTAAACCAGTTGCATTGAAACCACCTGAGAAAGGTGTCAGTGATTTAGTGGGCACAAGACTATGTTCTAAAGCCTGTGGAGGCAGATGCAGGCAATCTGGCAGAATTCAGATGTACTAAAAACTTAATCTAGAATGCTGATGACATGGATTCCATTGCTGCCTTCTGTCTTTCCCAACAACAATTTTACACCTTTTATAATGGTGTATGACCTTTCAAATATGATGCAGCACACAAGAATATTGTCTCACAAATATTCAGGACTTCTTAGCTATGATTTTTTCATGCCAAGACAACAAACAAAATTAATTTTCTTGAAGTAGTGATCAATTCAGACATTAAGTAATTCTAGACTACTTCTTTTCCTCAGAAAAATCTCACTTTTCACCAAACAGGAACATGTGATGTGCTTAAGAAAAATATTGTATTTATAGCAGAAATTGAAAGCAGCCAATAATCATTTTAAAAATTTAACACCAGACTTGAGCTAAAACCTTCTGTAAGCTGTCTATCTAGACCAATGTTTAGAAATACACGTTCTCTAGATTAAAAATTATCAATGTTAATTTGATTTACATGATTAATTTCTGCAGAATAGTGGTATTTCTGACACCAAAGGCCAAAAAAATAAATAAAGTAATATAATTAAAATATTACTGTTATGAAGCTGGAATCTATACAAACGTATTTACCAATACTTATAACTCCAATATATTTGCTATTGTAATAATTCCCCAAGTTGCCACCCGTCGTTACAAAACCAAACAGAATTTCCCTGCATTAAACTTTGAAGGTGACACAAGAGGCAGAACTCAAATGAAGCACAACTTCCCTTTTGGCCAGAATGTCAGAGAAGGTCTCATTTGAGATTCAGGATATATGGACTTACAAAATGACTCTATAGAGTTACAAAATATAAAACCATGATGTTGTGTCTAGATATCTTTTTTCTCTTCCAGAGTGTAAACCTTCCTGGGAAAGTGAAATCAAGAAACAGGCTCCACAGGGAATACATCATGGTTTGCCATGGCATGATTCTGTTGAAAGGAATGACAATAAAAATAACTTTTGCATATGGATTCCTTAATCTTTTGGTCCATAAATGTTTCCTTCTTGTGGGAGCTGGGACCTGGCCAAGGACACATTTGTGACTCTGTCCACCACAGAGTTTTGCTAGTCCAGGCATTGCTGTTTCTAGTCAGTATATTATTTTATGGAAAACAATGTACTCTGATGCAGTGCACCACATAACTGAAGCCATTCATAAGATAACAAGAAGTTATGCTCAAGTGTGTCAGATCAATAAGCAATAATGACTGAGGCAGAAAGCATTTGTGTTGAGATTAATGGCCAGTTATAGAAGTGTCCTAGTGTCACATCCAGATCCATTAAATCCACCATGTCACTAACAATTAACCAAATGACCTGTGGTTTAGTTATTATTACAAATATATGCTTGTTTTAGAAGAGACTATCATTAGGATTTTGGTTTTCCTTCCACTCTTATAGGTGCAAAGTGTGCCTTCATGCAGCACTAAACCAACATGTTCTAATTTATATCCAATTATTTTCTTATCAAGATACTCCAATAATAGAAATGGAGAATAACTCTTTAGAAAGTAATTTTTCATGATTGAGTGCCAACCAAATCCAATTTTGACATTTTTAAGTGAATTCAGTGCCAAGACTGAATTTATGGAACTATTTGATTAGGTCCTCCATTTATTCTCCAGACAGATACTGATAAAAACTTGTAAGGTCTCCATAAATTTTTCTTCTTTGGTTTTACATCAGGAAAACCTGCAGATCTTTTATTTCCCAACATGAATCCTAGGATGATCTAAAATGGCATCGATTTCCTTTTCAAGTGTACACACAACCTAAGATAGTAACTTTTTTCATAATTTGTGCACATTTGAATTAGGACAAACTGGGATCAAGAGTGAAGCACTTTATGAATGGAAGCAAACAATTTTTCTTTTTCTATCACATATACCTTATGTCCTTTTACTCTCCTTTAAGAACCTCCCATTATCTTTATTTTAGATGGAGGGAACAACAAATGAAGATCCTATTTTGTTTTACAGACAACACTCCTTCACTTCCCTTGTAGTTCCTTTAATTAGTATTAAAACTAAAAACTAAGAAACTTTTTTAGTACTATGAGTAATTTACATACTCATAATCCAGTACACACCTGCCCTTAGGTTGCAACATCCAAGTGGAAGGATTATAAGGCTCCACTAACTCTCTTCCAACTGCACATTTATTTTAAAAAAAGTTTAATTATCTATTAATTCAGAGAGCATTACATATGCATATCAAAATAGAAGGTAAAATTTTAAGCTGGTTACTGTGGTCATTTGCTTTTAAATTTTCTATTGACTGCACGTAAGCATGTGTTGAATATCATGTCACATTCTTACACATCATGTAAGAATGTGACATGATATTCAACTCTCCTAGTAATTACACAAGCAGGATCTCACAGAGAACAGGACTGGATTTAAATAGGGATGAAGAGGCATGTCCTCTGATTACTCAACTAGTAACCCTCAAAATTAAGAGAAGAGGCAACATTGCACTTAGCTTTGTTATGAGCCTACTAATGGGCTTCACAGAGGTCAGTACACAGCAATGAAATGGAAACAACATAACTGATTTAAGCCATATTTGAACCAGAGCACAAGATCCTAGTGCTGTGCAGTACACTGCTGGCCTTGCTTCTGACAGCACCAGCAGGCCATTGTGAAAACTAAAATTTCTCTATAATAATTAGAATCAGCTGTGTACTGGCAAGCTGAAAATATCCTCAGGCATGCAACATTTTCTATAAGCTTAAATTAGTCAACAAATACACTGTGCATGTGTAAACAAGACACTTTAAGGAAAGCATCACTGTAATATTATGCTCACTATAATCGCCACAGTACTAAAAATTATGTAAAAATGCTTTGCATGTTTCAAACCTGTAGTGCCCTGTGGCAAAATAATACTGGTTTTTAAAAGAGAAATGTATTAAAATTGATACACTCCCCTTGAAACAATTAACTTCCTCAAGCATTAATTAAGGCCTACTGTCATTCACTTTTTCCTCAAGCAGACTTATAACATTTACCAACCGCTCAGTCTAAACAACACTGTCATTGCAGGTATGCTGTAAAGTTACCAGATTTGGTGTATTCCCTTTTTTCTGCTAATGTAGACACTAATGAAGGAAAAGAAGGAAGAATTATAATATAGCCAAAAAAGAGAATGAGTACATTCAAATGGCTTTTTTTTTTTTTTCACTTTTTAGTGCACTCATTAGACTTAGGATGCATGGTCAGACTAGCGATAGCAGCAAACCTGTTTTAATTGCACATTCTATTTGCGCCTGTTCCACACGTTCAACCTGCAGAGAAGAAAGACATTTAAGGATTACCAAGGCAAGTTTGTAATGAAGCGGATGCCTCTTTGTCTGTCCTTGTGCCAACAGCAGCAGAAGGGATACTAATTAGAGGGTGAATTATTAGCTTCCCATGGTGCACTGCAGGGGCATTAAAAATGAGTGTAGTTTGTTGCTTTCCTTTTAGATGGTTAGTACTGGTTTAATATATTCTTGTTTCTAGGTGAGCAGCAGGGGACAGTTTTTATTATTATAATTGTTGCATAATTACTGGCCTAGGGTTGCCTATTGTTAAATAAAAATGCTGAGATACTAATGTTTTATTGAACAGTACAAGTAGATAAAATTGTAATATATTTTCCTGAACAACATAAGCTTGTTATCTGGCAGCTTGGTGACAATTCTAAGTTGTCTTGTGGACAAAACTCTGGTATTTCATAAAGACTAAGTATAAAATGGTATTTTCCAAAACTTGAAATACATTCAACTTAAAAAAGGAAGTTTTATTTTCATGTATTCAAGAGGATCCAAGTTTGCATAACATAACCTCACCAGATTTTACCTCATGAGGATTGTGAACTGACCCCAGAATTAAAACCTGCAGCTCTCCTTTCTCTGCAATCACAAATACACAAATATATTCTAAATTTTCTGCCCATAGTTTGTTTTTGTGATAATCCAAAACTGATTAACAATGTAAGAAATTAAATATAAAAATAACTAGAGTAAAAAAAAGAAAATTGAGAAGCATTCAGTATTAACCAGAATAAGAAATTTGTATTTCCCTTGGTCCACCTTAGCAGAAGACCTGTCTGATTTGTAGCAAAAAGGTTTTCATACTTTATCTCAATTTCCTGTTGTGGTTCCTGCATGTCAGTAGGTAACACGCTATTTTGATGTCCCACGGTTTATCCAGGTGGAGCAATATCTGCCAAGCCACCTGCTCTGCGTCAAAACAGCCTTGAGAGAGGAATTCCGAATGCAAAGGATCAGCTCCTGTCACTTGTGTCCATGTCACATTTACACAGACTTCTCTCCAAATTGTGCAAATTCTAAGTGTAAATCTCCAAACAGCTATCCTAAATAAACAAACGCTGCTTTAACCTCATCTGCTTCTTTCTATAGAGGAGGAGCAAAAGGATATAGAAGAAAGGCAACTATTTGTAATACTTTTGGAAAGGGAATAATTTTCATTAAATTTTGCCAAAATCCACTTTAAAAGTTGTTTGGCGTTGCACTGAACTGATAAATTACCAGCAAAGATTACTCTTATGATTTTTTTAATGGCAGAACCTTTTCATTTTTCTTACTTTCAGGAAAGTAAAACAACTAAGAAATAGTTAAAACTGAACAATAATTAGAGGATAGGAACTAATTAGCTGTCTTAAAGAAGTCTTCCAATGGTCTTTCAATGCTTTCATTTATTGTCGAGCCCTCTAAACTGAAAGATCTGGAGACACCATCCTGTTGCCTTAGAAGCCATTCTTCCTCTTGATAGCTTCAGTTTCCTAAGTTGCATCCCTGAAACCCTCAGTTCCACCAGTTCAGATGAGATGCTGTAATTATGAAGAACATTTTGGAAAAAAAAAGCAAATGCTTTAAAGCTTTTACTAAACTCCTTTTTTTCTCTCTAAATCATGACTAAATCTAAATCATGACTAAACAAAGAATCTAAAATTCTTTAAGACAAATACTTGTAGCTCCTCTAGTATACCCAAACACACTATAGGTTTCAGGGAAGAAATAATTAAGTCTTGATATATAATGAAGGAAAAGAGGACTACACTGTCCATCCACAGCTGGTGGAATACTGCATACAATAGCCACCTTCCCCTACTCAAGTTGTCAGTATCCTTATTTAACTTTTTCCACCTTGACCTAGAAAATACATCAGTCATTTGCTATTTCTGTAATGAAATGCTGATCTATGCAAGCCTGTGCTGGCAGCACTACCCAGCACTCTCCCTGCAAGGTTCTGCTGGCTGCCAATCTCTGGGAACCCCTCGGTGGTGTTGAACAATAAGAGATCACTGACCTTTCCTTCCTCTCCAATGAAAGAACTATTTAAAAGCTGAGGCCACTGTAGAGATAACACACATAAGGAACTGATGGCAGCTGCCATCAGTGGAGTCTTATGCTGTTGTGATTAAAGTTTTATTTCTGCAGTATTTATATTGCCCAAGCATCTCAAAGCAAAGACAAAAGAAATGGCTGTGCAGGTTTATAAACTTCACTTAAGACAAAACCCTGGAATTTCTATCTAGCCTAGCTTTGCATTTCTGATGTGGAAATTTTCCTATCAGAAAATCTCATCGTTTCCCGCAAAAACCTTGGTGCAACTTATGGTTTCTGCCTTTTTATAATTAAAAAATATTTTCCAGAAAGTGCCAGGTGAAAATTTATACAATTTCTTTCATTTTAGGAATTCACTTTATTCAGTATTCCTATTAAAAATTATTTATTATTTTCTTCCTACTTGTACTAATCTCATTCATTTTTTCTGGCTTTGAATTTATTTTTGTCTTCTTTTTCTGGTGTCAATGACCCCATGAAAAAATCTAAAAATCCTCAGTGATTATGTTTATGTAGATCTGTGGAACTTTCTCTAAACAAAACAAGTAAAAAAAAATCCCTTGACTTAACTCCATAAGTTCAGATATCAAAGCATTAAAACTGACTGATCACTTACAAGAATGTGCTAATTTCAGCCACCCCTTCAGAGTCCATTCCAATAAATAGATTTTAACCACAAGCCTAAACTGAGTTAGATACACTTCTGAACAGCAGTAATTATTTTTCATTTCAAGTTTTAGAAGTGAAAAAAAAATATATTAAGGCATTATGAGCATTTTCTGTTCAGAAACTGATTACACAAGAGCTAGACTCTGAGTGACATGGTATAGCTGCACAAAGAGACAAAGGAAGGGAGCAAACACCTCTGGAAAGGATTTGGTATCTTTGCACTAACAGGTAACACTCACACTCCTCCTGCAAGGGAGGCCCAGCTAGTGAGGAGTCCCTGCTGGCCAGGCAGATGCTTCAGGGAAGAAGGGATTTGATGTGAAGCAGTTGAAGATTTTACGACCCTAGTTCCAAATCCAAAGATTATGCTAAAACAAACTGGGACTCTTCATCCCAGCTTGTGGCGAAGGTCGGTCTGGCCTGTTCACCCATTTAAATTTTTATTCAGCCACATAAGAGAGCATCAGAACTAATCACGGTGTGTAACACACATTTAAGAGGCATTTAGAGGTCTTAATCAATGGCTTCAGAGAGGCACACAACTGCTGTTGGCTTTGACTCTGAACTAGGTGGCAAACCTGTGGGATTTTACCCTGTTTCCATCACTATTAGTTACAAATCTAGCCTGAAGACCCCAGAACAGTCACAGAATTCATCCATAAAGATTCCACGGAGGGACATGAACCAACCTGCCCACATAGATATTGATTATTATCAATTTCAGTGAAACACAGTTAAAATTTTAATTTCTTTTTGCTTTTTTCTGTTACAATTAATTAAGAGTGTGTTGAGAGGCAATACAATGTTTGTCAGAATGACTGCAGTGAGCCTCCCCATTGAAATGCTTTTATTCCCTGGAACCAACAAGCATTTCTCTTTATAGTAAATCAAGCAGCAGCAGAAAGAGCAATGCCAGTCTCTCGCACTGATATAGTTATTAAGTATTTGCATCATAGGATACCTTTTGTCAGCACAATAACAGCTGTGTTTGTGATCACAAATCCCATGGAAGGAGAGACCAATCTTTGTCTCAGCAAGACCAGCTAGGATTGAGCAGCACCTTAAAGGTCTCATTGTGTAAGCCTCACTGGATCTGCTTTCATCATGTTATTTAAAAGAGAAGGCATTGCCCAAAGCAAGGGTAATCAAGACCTAAAGAGTGACTGCTTAAGCAGAATGACAGATGAATACAGTCACTGCAAAAAAAGAGAACACAGCACTAAGAAAAAGATCATTTAAAATAGGAAAGCAGAGAAAACACCTTCTAATGCTTTCTTTTTACAATTTTATGATTACTAAAGAGAATTTTTGGCTAAATATGAGTGTCCATTAACCTGAATTTTGAGATGGTGAGGAAGGAGAATCAAAATTTAGTATTATGAGAATAGATTCCATTCCATGAGCTGAACTGGTCCTGTTTTCAGCCTCTTTACGAAAAGAGAAAGATACTGTGTGATTAAATACACACCATGGTGGGTAAATATTTTGAACCTCTTTCCTCAACATGCATATGGTGAAAATTTTTCCAAGAAAAATATAGAAACTATATNTAGTAGTAGTAGTAGTAGTAGTCAGGGAAAAGAGTGAAAGAGGAAGAAACAGGAGAAGGAATGGAATGGCAGAGGAAGGCAGGGCAGATTCTCCAAAAATTGTGCTCTTATGTCATGCCATACTACTTAGTAATGAAAAAATGCATCATTAAAAATGTTTGGGGTCTACATTAGGAAGATCTATATATTCTAATATGCATTAGTTTCCTTTTTCTGTTGTCCATATTTTCAATCAGTACAAAGCAAACCTAAAAAGTAAGAAATTTATGTACTCTATGCATCAGGATATCTATATCTAGCTGTACATCTATATTCTGGTAAATGTATTATGGTTAGTTCTAGACTTTGATCTACCGCATGTACCCTCATCCAGATGGAGGGCTACTGTTGTTTGAAAGCTTTCCATCTCACAGTAGATGCAGAAATGTAAAATTCTAATTTATTGACTCCACTGCACTCTATGTCAGCAAATTCAAATCTCAGTATGACTGGTCAGGATACTGTGTAAAATAAAGGCAAAATCTCAGCAGCTCCAATGACATCTCTAAAATCTTCTATCAGACTGGAATGAATGCCAGTGTCAACAAAGACATTCATCATCCTCAGCTGTTCTGAAGAGTGTGAATCTGTATTAGAAAAATACCACACAGAAATTCATGCATTTAGGAGAAACCACGTGTTACTGGTATGACCCCAGTACCAAACTCTACCATCTGAAGTTCAAACATCCTGTTAGTGGTGCCAAATATGCCTATGACAACGCAAAGAACATAGTGATAAATCACCACAGACAAAGTCATAGTAATAGACATTATGATAGACCAATAGAATTTTAAATGATAAAAAAAATACACCCCTCCAAAATAAATAATGCAGCAAGTGGTTTGTTGGGTTTTTTTAATTTTCCTTGTAATTTAACACTTATTGAAGCCTCTAAAACAGTGAATAAAACATTCTACAAAGCTTTTATTCAGCCACCTGCCCCCATTTTCATAAAGAATGGTTCATGTCAGCCCACAGCCCTGTCATTTCATAATGACAGAGAACATGGCTGTGGGCCTTGTTGTCATTTACAGGAGCTCATGTTGCTGCAGGAGTATCGAGGGTTTGGAAAGTGCACAAGGAGTAACCCTGAAAGAGCTCATGGAAGCTTTGTTCAGTGTCTCACATAGGTGTCGGAACTGAACAATCTCTGGCAGCTCCATATACCTGAATGAGAGCAATTGTGTGGGCTGGTTACATGATATGTGGTAGACTACAGGGAACATAAAGTCAGCCTAAGGCCCTCAGCATGGGAACAACTAATAAAGCATGGGAACAGTTCTGCAGCACTTCACTGGCTACTATGGTCTATCCAGCATGATAGCTAATCATGCTAATCATGACTGTAAGTCCCATTAGACTGCCAGAACTGTAAAAAGCGGTCTTATTATAATTAAAGGAGATTTTCAGAGTTACTTTTTGTGCTAGATCAGAAAAAAAAAATGGTTATTGCAGCATCACACATTTATCTAGCTACTGGCTGAATATTGTAACACGTCAAAAACGGTGGCAAAAGGTAAACCTCTCTTACAGTCAGAACAAATTCATTCACTGCCAGTAATATAAATATTTGATTATTGATTTGGGTGTTGGCACACAAAGAAGACAAAAATTTACCTAGGGAAAATACCAGGCTCAACTTCATTAGCTCACTCCAGACCCCTCTCCTGCCTGCCTTGCTATCTCTGCAGGGTACACTCAGACCCTTCAGGGAGGCAATGAGTGGTCAGGCAGACAAGGTCACACAATGCTTTCTCTTGGCTGTTCTGTGCTCCTCACTCGTTTCCTATGCTCCACAGGATGCAGTTCTCCTCAGTGATGAACCTGCTCCAGGCTGGGCTTATCCACAGCCCACAGTCTCTTTGGGGCCATACCTGCTCCAGCATGGGCTCATCCAGGAGCCACAGTCCTTTTGGGGTGTGCATGTCTTACCACCAAGCAATGCACATCTATCTCATTGTTTGTTCCCGCTGTTCCATCTTCCCTCCAATCTTCTGTCCTATCTTAAATATGTCTTCACAGCAGTGCCACAAACTCCTCCAAATGGCTTGGCTTTGGCAACTGCTGTGTCTATTGCAAGGTCTGGCACCGAGCATCCCCTGAACTCCTCGCACAGAGGCCATGCCTTCAGCCATCCCTGCCACCAGAACCTTGTCCTTTACACCTAATACAGAAGTTAGGCACTACTGGCCTGCTGCTGACCTGTAAAAACCTAGAGAAAATAAGGACTTATCAGGAGCTTTCCTCTTAAGAGAGAGAGAGAACATGATTGAAAATTTGAAAGGGGATATTTGAACAAATTAGTTATGAATGCAAATGAAAAAAATAAGAAAAAAACTTGAGGGTCTTTTTCATCAGTTCATGCCACTAATACCCAATGCAGGTGAATTTTTTTTCTGAAATGGGAATAGTATAGAAAGGTAGTCCTGAGATTAATTTCATTAGTATAAAAAGGCTAACACTATCTCATTCACAATCCACCTTTTGTTCTTTCTTATTTATTAAATCCATGCAGTTGTAATTCTATTGAAAGATGATGTTTTAATGTATTTAATGACATCAAGGTGGGTTCCATTCAAAACTCTTTTAATAAAAATAGACTTCTAAAATTCATTTGGAATGTTTAGAGACTGTTGGCCTTCTTCCTTTTCTATTTTTCTTTGCAACTCATGGATCACTAATGATGGCATTTTCACCAAGTAGCCACGACATGCTAAATTAGTCTATCTCCTTTTGGCAATTTAACAACGAGCATTAACTATTACACTTAGAACTAAACAATATCATTGATACAAAACTAGGAATACTTTAAAGGAAGATAATTAGAAGAAGAGCAAAGAATCTTTAGTGCTGAATTTTTTAATGAAATAGATGCAAAATTAAACATGTAAAACACGACAGATGAAGAAGTCAAAAAGACATACAATTTAGTAAAATATAAAATGCAAACTGTTCATTCCTATTTATCCGTACAACAGGGAAATGTCAAGGAGTTTTAATGCTTAATGAGCCCATCAAGCTTAGAATGCACCAATTGTACCATTTTAGCTAATTGGCTACAACATTTTTGTCTCCTCCTCTTCTTTGCCTTCAACACAGCAATACAAAAACTCTGAACATCTCACCTGGACTAAATTACACCTTTTACAGTACATGGGGTAGTTTTTGGCTGATTTTTGATGAAGGCAGTTCAGACAAGATTTCAAGAAGGATTTTTTGGTTTTGACATGGCTGACATTTGTTTTGATATATTACAACATAGTCAATACAAGCAATGGGGGAACAATAATCAGTTCAGCTTCATCAGGATGTTACTTCACCTTTTGCACAATCTCACATTAAACATAAAAGGTGGTGTTAGGCTATCCATATCAGACATACAATATTTATATCAGATTTATAGAACAGAAAAATAAATTACTGGCATTATATTAACCAATATTCTTAGAGATTCTGGTGATCTGATAATTCCAAGATTATCTGTTGGGTATTTTAAATCTATTTTCTAACCTGAAGTTACATGGTTTAAAAAAAAATTAAAGTATATCCTTTAGAACTCCACAGTCCTTGTAGAAACCATGCACTGGATTCTCTCTGCAGAAGACAAGAAGCACTTTTTGGTTCCATCAGTTTCCTTTCAATTATCTTCCTATCAATAGAGGTAGCAATGCTGAAGATTATCCATTCAAGGAATATTTCATCTCCTCCCTCTAAATAATGCTGCCCCTTTAAATCCCAGTAATTATGTTTTATTGGTATAAAACCTCAAAGATCAAAAATATACCAATAAAAAAAAAATCCATGCTGTGTGATTGATACATATTACAATTGTTAAGAAGCAGCTGACACCAGCTGGCTTTATGTTTCATCCAACTTGCCCATTAAACTTGTCCTGAATGGGTTCATATGGCCGGGTCTCTGGCAAAACCTTGGAATGCTGACAAGCCACACAATCATAACTATTCAATATAGTGTGTATAATTGTATCAGCAGGCAGACAAAAGATGGTTATTATCACTGAACAACTAAAAGGTACAGAGCTTTACTCAGTAACAATAGCACTTAAATGCTATGTAGTAATAGAGTCTTTCAGATCATCCTGATTGGGAAATATTGATCCTTTCATCTCAACAGCTGCTAAGCTTTACTAGGTTTCAGATGACAAGTGCTTGAAAAAAAAAAGAAAAGTAGAATTTGGAGAGAAAAAGTGGCAGGAGGGAAATGAAACACAAATATGTGCAGTTGATTAAGCAGCTGGAACTACCAGGTTTGTGTCATGTATTGATTCTCACAATTTTTTTATTTATTTGATTGATGTCAATTGCGTTTCATGTCAACTCAAGCCACAATGATATTTTACAGCCACATTTGTGAGAGCTGAACTAAATGAGAACAATTGGACTAGAAGTCCCTCAGTCACATTTCTTTGATTTAGTGAAGCAGGAGCCCATCGTTATTGTGCTGTTGCTAAAACCATCAGTAATTAAAGCTGAGTGCTTAAATCTTTGAAGTTCATCAAACAACATGTCCAACATGCTTGTTTATTGCTAGAGATGTGCTAAACCTTTAAGTCAACTAAGCCAGCAACAGCAGTCCTCTTAAGAACTGAAGAAACACAAGAAATATTTGTTAGAACAATGCCCATTTTCTTTAAAATATTATTCAGCAAATAGCTCCAAAATTGTTTGAGAAATACAGAAACAATATGGTTTTTGCTGATGTTTCCCATGCTAATTTTTCATGAAAATGGAAAATTACTACTTTCAGAAAGTAACACCAATTAAAAGAACAATGAGGTTCTGATTAGGAAAAACAAACAAACAAACAATAATAGTATACTTGGATCCTTCCTATTCAGCAACTTTTTAGGAATCTACTTAAGTTTAAGAATTTACTTACAATAAAGCATGGGCTCAAATGATTCACTGAACCAGAATTCAAATTATTTCTTTTAAAAGACAGTTCAGTATATTTCAAACTTTGACGTTAATAGCTTCTTTAACAAACAAGGATGAGTTTTGGCATTTTTCTATTGATAGTTCTAATTACCTTTTTTTACTTTTGAAAGCCACAGAATGACAGAAATGTTAAGGCTAGAAAAGATCTCTAATATCAGGTCCAACCAAAGGTTGATCTGTTGCTCTCCTTTTCAAACTGTGTAAACATACATTAATTCCTTGAATTTTCTGCCTGAACCAATCTGCAGAACCTATCTTCTCTTTAACGTGGACTTGAGTTATAAAAATTTCACCTATGTTTCAAAAATAGGATACTTTTAAAGGTCTCTGTAACTCACCTGTACTTGTCACTATAAGGGAGTTTCTAATTTAATATTTTTGCGTATGAAAATTAAATAATTTATGTAAATAACCTGCAGTGACACACAGGTGAAAAAAATTTTTTTTTATTTCTTTTTTTTATCTTTTTATTCTTTTTAAGAAAGGTCCACGTTTGCAGAAAGTAATATACCTAGGAACTCACACTAAACTTGTTCCATGGAGAAGTTCCTATTAAAAACTCACTTCCAAGAAGACTAAATTTCAAGTTTAATTTTTTCCTTACTCCAACAGCAATAGCTTGTAAAACAGAACTTAAAAGTTTGTGAAAAAAATCAAGGTTTGGCTTTTGCCCCTTTCCTGTGCTACAATGAACCATGAGTTCACTGTATTTTGGTCAGCATTAGTGGTTTTCAAAGGGCACAAACAGAGAACTGCTCTGTCCTGCTAGAAGAGCCATTGCCATCCTCAGGGCTCCCTCCAGGCTGCTCCCTGCCCTCGGTGGGCATGGTCTCTGTGAGCCAGGGTGTAAGATCTGCTGTAGGGACAGCTGAGATCTCATCCACAAGGGCATGAATAGCAATTCACTTTTCAAAAATGTCTAGGAGCCAGTTAAAACTCAGAATCTTGTTTTCTTACTAAATTTTAACTTTTGACTTTTTCCCTACCTATTTTCTTTGCTTCTTGTGAAAGTATATTTTTAAAGGGTCGGTTTCACAGTTTTTTATATCTCTGCAAAATACCTTTTTTGTAATAAATGTCAGCAATATAATAGCTGAATAATAAGTAATATAAATGTCCTATTTTCATGTGTTTACAAGTGTTAAAATTATTTCAGTTATTTTATTTTTAATCAGCTACTATATTGTCTTGTTACGATGTAGCAGCAAGGACATATATTAGCTGTTATAAGTCACACATGAAATTAAGGGAGTATAAAACAGTAAAAATAAAATATTAACAAAAAATTTCTTAAATATTGAATTTTCTGAAACTAGCTGGTCTAGCTGCTCTCTGCACTAGCAAAGTTCATCATGCAGTAAAATTATTTTGTCAAACTCAGGGGCAGCTGTGCTGGAAGAAAAATGTTATTTAAATAAAGTCACTGCTTAAAATATTTAGTTGGATTAACTGGAACTCAGCTGTCCTAAATAGCTGAGATGTAATCAACTATGTAACTAACAGCTTAAAACAATAAAAAACAACCTTTAGTGTCCACATTTGTTGGCTACTGCTTTTTCACCACACCCAGCTAGTAAAAAAGACAATTTAATACAAGGTGGTGTGCACAAGAGTTTAAAAAACGGAAGCAGATAATGAGAATTGTAGTTAACATTCAGTAATTCATATGAATTATGAAGAAACATATGAAGAAACAAAAAGGAGTGCTCTTTCTACCAGCAGCAAATTCTTCTTATAAGTAACAGATTGGAATTTTAATTTTCAGGACACCACACACAGATCTTGCAGTACAAGGACTCTCCAATAGAGTATCCTGATCTGTTAGAAGGGGGTTCTTTATTATTGTCTTTTATCCTGATGGCCAAAAGCTTTCTCAGTATAAATGACCCCCTCCATGTTCATTTTGAGATACATCAAGGTCAGTTCTATAATGGGAAGCATCTTTCTTTGTACAAACTGAAAGTATTCAAGGTGTCTCTATAACTTGCAAGGTAGTTCCCATGCTAATTCCTATCCTATTCTCTTTACACAATAAATATATATTTCCACAGCTATAAGTTGTCAGACTTATTTCTGTAAAATAGCAAAAGGCAGAATTTAACCATCTATCAGAGACTTAACCCCTAAGATTTCCAAATATTTTTGGGAATGAGCATGTAAGATGGAATTTAAAGCTGATCTCCCAAAAGCATTTAGCAGATAGATCTGCAGGGCTCACTATTGGTTCTGAAGAATATTTGGATGCCATGGGGAATATGCACTAACTTTCAGGTATTTCTAAGCAGAGAAACAACTGATCCAGGCACCAATTTACATGATGTGGATGCAAACTTTGTGCCTTGTTTTCTGTTACAAAAAAAAGTGCGACTTAAATGTCACTGAACGTGCAGCAAGGATGTAACAAGGTGGGCACCGTGCTGTTGCTGCCTCACATCCGCATGGAAATCCACAAGGATCTAAGAGGAAAGACTGAAGCAGCAGCCACTGAAGCCAGTAAACCCTGCCTTGAGCTTTCTACTGCCCTGGGCTCTGGCTCAGGCTCAGAGGTGTCAGTCCAGGACTCTGCTCTGCGATGCTTCTCTCTACAGAGAGAAGAGTAACACCTAATGTGCTTACGTTTCTCTTCTCTATCTGTAAAACTGTGATGCAGCAGAAACTCATATTCATATCATGGGGATGAATGTTGTCTTGCTAGATGAATAAGAATGTGGGTAGCCCAGGATGTATGAAAATCACTCTTCATGACTTCAGTGCACTAGCTCATACTAACACAATATAGCAACCATGAGGCCTTCTGGTTGTGTACTACAGTAAAAAAAAATTTGATAACCATTTTTAAAAGAAAGATGGAACTTTGTGTGTGATATTTAGAAATCTTGTAGAAACTGGATGGGGAATTCCATTACAGGCTTAATCCAATCAAGTAATGATAAGCTATGACTCACTGAACTGCTGTGGGATACCCTGGGCTTATACTGTTATGATTGCTACCAGTTCTTTTTAACATTTAGTCTTAATCTTAATATTTACTATTCAGGTTCCCCAAATAAGAGAGATATTTATATCTTTATCCTCATATTTAATATATCCTTATATGTAAGGATATATAGTAGGTGATAATGCCATTAATCATCTTTTAAAAGATACCAATCACTTTAACCAGTTAAAGAGAATTCACTTTAAGTTAGTTTAAAAACATATTTTTTGAGTTTAAAACTAAAATTCATTTGTTCCAGTAGTTAGCAAGACATACTACTCTGGTTGTTTTATCATACTAATGCCTGATCTGCTGTGTCACATATATTTAATATCCGGAAAAATTTGTATATTATCAAATATTCTGCTTTATCTGGTAAAAAAGAGAGAAACAGATTGGAGAAAGAGGCTTAGCATGACCAAGAACCACTTGTAGTCCCCAGTGAATGTCAGGCTTTATTGTTATCTCTAGCCAGCTGCTTGATGCCACAGGAACCTCTCATTCTCACGGGCAGCACCCCAGCCTTGCTGAGCAGCAAGAGCAGCAAGTTTTCTGCCAGACGTGGTGGACACATCCCATCAGCAGGATGTGAGGGATGGAACCTGCACTTCTGCATGAGGCAAACATTTCTGGCTCCTGTTCTGCTGTGTAGGTGGCATTCCACAGTTAACCTGGACCCCCTATGACCTGGACCCCCTATGACCACCTGTGTGTACTCGGGCCCTGGTTCCAAACTCAAATATACAGAATTGTTCCCACTGGTGCTGGCAGACTTTAGTCCTTTGCTAAGCATTTATAGGAGGTATCCCCATACCTCACTTGGGTTACAAACAAATCACATTTTGTTCTGATGCCAGATAGTGCTGTGCGATGCACAAATAAGATATGGGCTGAATACTTAATATTTTGAACCAACCATAGGGAACAATAATCCTGTTATGCTTCTCAGGTATTTTACCAGCTATGCTGATATAGCACTATTAAAATTCAGCATCATAAAAATCCTAATGCAACCACTAAAATTTTGGCAACATATTTTTAATTTAGATAGTTACTTTGAATTCAAAAGTATCTTACTTAAATCTATTCTGGCAAATAGAATTACAAACCTGAAATGCAGACATAATTATCAGAAAATCACCAGCTAATGATTTGAGTACCTTTATCTACTTCATCTAAACACCTGATGTGTACTTGCCTGCCTTTAATTGTGGGGCTTTTCCTCTCTTTTTTCCAAGGATTTACAATAAAAATCTGGTATCAGTTATGTGATAATAGGATGTCACGGGTTATGTGACACCTACTTATCAGATAGTGCAGTAAGTAATCTGCCATAATGCAGAATGGAAAGAAACTGCCTGAATGCTGATCTTTTCTTTTCCACTCTTAACCACTGCATATAATTTTACTGACAACACAAGAATCCTTCATGTTGTAGAAGTCAGAAATGTGTATGCATCATCCTTTCCTCAGAAGAGACATAAATCTAAGTCCTGGGTTTAGGTAATATGATAAGTAAAGCCAAGTGCATCTCCTGGGAAGTTCCACTGAACTCATCCTAAACTTTAAATATATCTGCGTTTATCACATAACTACTAAAGTTCTTAATTTCTCTCACAAAGATGCTACATGAAACAAGAGGTCTGGCCATTTAAGCTTTAAAAAGGCCCTGTTTTGGCATTGTTGAACTTAATAAAAGAAAGAGTACTTCTATATTAGTAAACAATTCATGAGTGGTGACTATAAAACTAAAAAAGTGTCAAAAACTAGAAAATTAGAAATTAGAAAATTAGAAAATGCTAACTGAATTATGTATTCAAAGATGAGAAAAGCCAAAAAAGAACTATACCCTGTTATGAAAATCTATAGGGCCAGCATGACATTGGAAACATGCTAATCAAATGCTCATCTCTCCATAATACAAAGAGATGGTTCTTATCATTCCAGAGACTGCTTATCACTTAAGAGTTCTTTTGCAAAGATTTTTCTTTGCACGATTGGTCTTCCAAGACCTTCACATTACTGAAAAATCCAGCTGTTATTTGCATTTGATATTCAATTTTCCGTACAAATTTAATGATCTTCATCTTTGGGCCTCTCATTTTAAATGTTTTGGAAACATCAAGCTGAAAAGCTAGAAAGCTGAAAAAAAGAGTCCTAAATTTACCAGTGTAAATAAATGTAGGCTTATATCAGACATATTGACATGTTTGAGAAAATAAAGTGCGCGTATTTATTCACATTGCTATCCTCTTTCCAAAACACTGTGATAACTACATTTTAAAAAGATCAGCTCACTAAAGGCATCTATCTAAATTCCAAATAAATGTTTAAAGAACATAAAAATGCAACAGAAAGTGAACATGGATGATCAAGAGGGCATTTTTCAAAGGTATTTATGATCAAGAGAAATAAATTTTACACAGAGATTTTTTTCTCGTTAAAAAAAACTTTCAGCCCATAAAACCAAAAGCACAATAGATTTCATTTCATGTTAGCATGAGCTGAATTGTATTGGTTTATTGAAATGACATGAAGTTTTTCTTTTCCCTCAGATCAATGTGTAAATGTGTCAGTGTGTCACAGGAGTCCCTTGGCAGGAGGCAGGTAACAAGAGATGTCTGTATGTAGCGCATTCCAAACGAGAAGTTGTGAGCAACTTCACAATTTCAGAAGCAATTTCCTTTTAAAGACACTGTTTGGATCAGAAGCAAGTGCTTTACTGTCCCATTAGAGTTTTCTTGAGCATGTACAAGTCTTGAGTTGGTAAAGCCCTGAGCATGCAGATGGTCCTGCTGGCTCTTCTGAAGTTGTTCTAACTTAGCCTACAAAGCAGTCAATAAAATTAGACATTGCTACCAGGGTGAAGATGAAACACTGACTCACTTGCTATGGGAAATAAAGGCAAAACCACTCAGCATCATGAAGGATCATGTCCTGATTGCTGGATACAAAGAAGCAACCAGAAAACCATACATAGTCAAATCCAATTGCTTAAACATAAATTTTAGGTTTAGAAATGATACAAATAAAGAAGTTCAGAAATAAGCAGTAGATGCACCACAAAATTCTCCTTACCACCTCATATGTTTCATATTTTGATGAAAATCACTTCAGCTTTTTGCACCTTGTTATCTCTTGTTCCCTGTGTCCCTTTTGTATAAACACAACAAAACTAATTTGGCTAAAAGCCAACGCTTTGGCAGGAGACAATGGAATCCTATTGGCCAAATCCATTCTGATAGATGTGTTTACTTCACATGCACAGCTCAACTGTCTTGATGATCAGTGTTTTCCAGAAATCCCAGCTAACTTTAATTTCAGTGAAATTTTTCATTCTAACTCCAGTAATGATCAGAAGCCAGTATTTACTCTGAAGAAAATGAGGAAACAGTAAGAATTATCTAAAAAGTTAAAAGTTCTTTATGCTAGAGCAAGTTTTTGTAGGTAACTATAAAAAAATTGATAGTGATCATGGAAAAAGTAAACTTGCTCAGATACAATTCCTTATGTATCTCATCTAGTAATTATTAAATAATTTGTATTTCTGTCAGAAGGATTTGTTTATATTGTCTTATTTTAACAACACCTATAGAGTTCTAGTACCCTAGTGGTATATGCCAAGCCAAGTTACCAATACAAAAAAAAAGTTATATAAAAAAAGTATTAAGCAGAGGAAGTAATTATCAAGATAACCCTCTACCTCCTACAAACATTATTCACTTCAAGCAAGGTATCTGGATGGCTTGGCTGAAGAAAAAATAGTGATGAACATAAGTATCTGTGACACAAGAGACAAAATTATTTGACTGCCAGATAGCAAGTGGTGCAAGTTCTTGTTAGTTTTCTAATAGCTGGGAGATTGTTAACAATTTTTATCAGTGTTGCAAAATTATTTCATCATTCTCAAGTCTTTGTTTTGCCAGGCAAAATAAGAATAAAAATACACAGCACAATATGTCCCCACTTTAACACCTTTACATTAGTAACAAATGAGAACTATGGGATTGATTTTTTGAAATGCACAGGAAGTCTTTGAAATGAAACAATATTTTTGGAGAACTCGTATGGATCTAAAGCCTGCATGGCTGTCAGAAGCTGCTGAATAGAAGACCTAAAGGAGTGCTCTGGGAAGGATGGTAAAAGGTTTGGGAGTGTCATGTGAAAGTAACCCTGGATTTAATCAATGTTAGTCTGACCAGAAGAGAGCTCCAACAAGTGGGCAGCAGTAACGTTTGCCTGAAATACTCCTGCTGAGTCTCTCGACTAACTGAAGCAACTTATATTTTGTCCAACTGGATGTACTCAAAAATAGTTTTAAGGGAGAAAGGACACAGAGACAAATATTTTTGAGCTGGGATCCTCATAAACAGTCATCCCTGAGAGGAACTAAGATGAACACTGTCTACTTTATTGTTATAAATAAAATGAAGCACCAAATAGGAAAGAGACATAGCATGTGGGCTGGATTGGTGGAGCAGGTTGGGAATGTTTCTGCTTATCATGCCACACAACATAATGCAGGGGGACATAGAAATTTTACCTATTTGATTCTTTAATGTAAATTAATTTTTTTACTTGTCAAAATTATATCAAAAATCCAGTGGAAAGAACAGGCTATTATTTTTAAAAGTAAACAAACAAACAAGACAGCTTCAATTTGAAATGAAAACAAACAGCAGTGAAAGGACGAGCTTTCATCATTTTGGAGACCTTGGCATTCTTGCAGATATATTCATGAATTAATCATTGAAAAACTTAAACTCAAAAGATCATGCATTTTCCAATGCAAGTAGTCTCTAAAGAGTACTCAAAATGTTTATTAAATTATGGTTCTTTAAACTCCTTGCATCAGGAATCTGTTTGACACACAGCTAACTGAAAGGATAGCATGATGCTAAAGTCCCTGTGATCTTACAAAACCAAAGAAAATTGTGAGCAGGCACTAGCAGTATGTCACCATGTATAACAGCACTAAAATCTGTTTTGACAAAACTACCATACATATACTAAACATCAGGAGTTTTGGAATGCCATGCAGCTTTTAAATTATTAGCACTAATTAGCCAAATCAGAAAAAGAGATCAAGAAACACATTAGAAGTGAAGACAAGTCTACCTGTATTGCTGTGTCAAAATTACATTTCCAAACAACCAATTAGTAAAGACAACCTTTCAGCCCAAGGAGCCATATGTAAAGTGGGACGGCTTCATTACAGTGGCTCCCTAATTAAAACGTAAAGGCTGCTGATCATTGCATAATTAAACAACATGTCATGTGGTTTCATCTGGCAATTGCAAGCAGCTAGGCCTGAAATCATTAATGACTAAGATGTTGTCTAAATGAGTCCAGAGACTGTATAACCACATTCTGTCAGAATGGAGAGCATCCTATGGTCATTATGGAGATAATATCCTCCAAAGGGACTGCTCTGTACAAAATGCTGAAGTTCTTCCTCTCAAAATGACTTTGACTTTTTATATCCCGTTTTCTTACTAATTAGCCCAAAAGAAAAAGGCTAGCAGGGCTAATTAACTTCCAGCTACAGTAATCTAAATATGAAACTGAAGAACCAAAGATTTTCCCTGTGGATATTCTAAACGTTTTTCATAAGTTAAAGCTCTGCTATTAAGAAAATATTTTTCAGGTAACCTTATGCCTTGATTGAGTATTCCTTATGTGGCTTCCCACTTTGTAGACTGCCCAATGATTAAGAGTATTTGCAGCACCAGTTCTCTGTGTTCTGCATACCACAGACCATCCATTCAGCCTTCACTGATGATTCACAGAGATACTAAAAACAAAACAGTGTAGTTGTACTTCCATGAATTTACTGGAGAAATTCGGGTGTGGGAATTGTTGTGCAAAATAATAATGTCACTCACAAGAAAGGCATATATTATGGAAACACACACATTCCCCAGTCTATGCTTTAGGAGTTTCAAAGTGTAATGCACAAAGAAACATGAGTTCAAGCTCCTTTGAAAAGCTCAAAAAAACAGTGTGCTAAGTTTGTCACAGTCATATCCTATCATCCTATCACTTTCACTCTGAGTACAGCTAGAGTTTGACCCATTTGGAGGTTTGGAAGAATTCTTTAGGTCATTCCTCAAATCCATAGAGATAGCAGCCACTATTTAGCACAGACCTAAATTCCAGACCAGTAAATTTGCACTTAATTTTAAACTTTTGAGTATAATTGGACATGATTTTTCTTCTTTATATTATTCATTTTTATCATCACAATGTACACCGAAATCTTTCTCTGGTAGGATCAGTCTGAGAGCTGGCTATAGCTCAGTGAAACCCTGGCAGACAAGCCTGTCTCTTCCCTGCTTCATGCAACCATTCTTTCAGTTTTGAATTTATCAATCACACCACACTTAGTTGTCCCACAAATACATTTAAAAATAAATAAATATAAAATCATGGTGAACACATGGATATGTTTCTTTTCTATACAACACAAATGAAACGGAATTTGGTTCTGTATCATGGTTCTTTAAAGACAGAGTGTCCCAAAGAACTTTTTAACTAAGTATCTTACTGACAGCACATTGAGTACAGAAAAATGTGGCAGCCAGAATGCTCTCAGCAAAACCTCAGATGTGTTCATAGGCAATAGTTCTTTTATTGAGAAGACTTGTTGCCCAGGAAGCCAGAGTTTATTTCTGTTCTTTTTCAGCAGAAAGAAAAGACCTGAGACAAAATTTTCTCCAACAAGATAAGCATCCTCTTAGATTCTTCACATCAGATGTGTTAACTGGTTTCAGTTAGAAGACACAGTGTTTCACACCACCTAACACAATATTGCAACTGGAAGGCTGAACAAAACTGTGTGAAAATAGTACTGAAATATAGGGATTCTGAAGAAATGGAGTTACCTACACAGTTCTGCTAACACCATGATGTCTCCTGGAGTCTGAAAAAATCCCCAATATACAACCCTGCTGATGCTATTAGGGGTGATAATTCTCAGTGCAGACTCAGTTTAATTTGCAACAGTCAGTAAATGAGGAATTTATGCCAATCAATACACTTATGTATATATACATATATTTTACCTTCTGTTACATCATAGCTATGGTACAGGAAACACTGGAATGTACAGGCAGAACTGAAACAATGGGATTGACATTGGCAGTCACACTGGAAATGTTCACTCAAACTCTTGCAGTTTGAGATATATCCTTGGGGATATATCCACAAATTTTTGGAAGTGCAAATGTTTTTGTCATGTTTTTATCTTCCCTGTAAATACCAAGTTCCATAAAATTTAGCCTCAGATATGGGTACTTCCTGCAGTTTCCTGTGGAATTAGGATCATGTGCTCATTTTACCACAGAGGTGGTCATTTCCAAGGCCAACTTTACCCTATCTACTCATATTCCTCTGTCTTCCATTCCCAGCCCATCCACAGACCACTCAAATTGCTGCTTTTATTCGCCTGAAGCAACTCCTTTTTATTGCCAGATCTTGCAGCAAGTTGGGTGTGTTTGCAATCAGAGGCACCTCAGCTGTCAGGTTCTTGAATGCAGAGACATTGCTTTTGTAGGCTGGACATCCTGGAGAATGACATGTAAAACACTCAACTCTTGCACTTCGTAAAATTAATGTCACTTAGAGCAGTGCATCCACTAAGAGCCACAAACAGTGCTCTGGGAGCGCATGGGAACTTTCTGCTGTGCCAGTACTGTCCAAACCATTTTGGGTTTTTAGCTAGTAAGATGTATCTTCCCTTCAGTGCTCCAGCCAAACTTAATTACTTGGCTTACCCTCGGGCTGCAAACTGAGGCAGCTTCAAAATGAGGGTGGCTTATATTAACTATATTTTAATTACTGTCTTCTGCACCATAACAGTAATGGTGGTTCTGTTAATCAAGAGGAATGAATTTCCCTTCATTCCATTTTGGACTTTCACAGGGAGAAACTCCTGCTGTTTTTAAAAAAAAATATTATATATATATATATATATATATATATATATACACATGCTTTCTTAAAAATTAAGAACATCCATGGAAATCAGGAATCATAGTTCTGTAAACACAAGGTGCACACAGATTTTCAACTGTCTCATGGCTGGTTACATTATAATTACAAAATAAAAAGAGCTATTAATTCTTCTGGTCTGCAGAAATTCAAGCTTCTGCGCAAAGGATTAGAGTTAAAAGCCGAAAATGGGCACTGCTCTAGTTCTTTCATATTTTATTTTCAAACTCATTTTCACATTTATTGGAATTCTTCAATACAGTTATGGACCTTCCTATGACTTTTTTGACTCCAACTGAAGAACTGTAACCATATCCTATACTTTAGTCAGGTGAAGCCTGTCAGACTAGAGGTCAAATTCATCCCAGCTATCTCAACAAGTAAAATAATTCCTAAATATAAATTTCAAGATCTTGCAGCTACAAAGACAAATAAAACAGACCTTCACAATGTCATGAAAGTACAGAAGAAGGATTACAAGAGTCTGTGAAGTCCAGAACCCTTTAAACAGTGCTGCTTGCTATAAAGCATGACAACATCAGAGAACACTGAGAGAGTGATTCTGCTGGTCACTATTCAAACATTCTGGACTATAGAAGACCAAAACAGATTTTTCTGTGCTTAATTTAGTGCCCAGTGTTAAGAAAATAGTAGTTTAACTGAACCTTCAAACTTCCTTTTTTAGAAAGGGAAAAATTTTGTTTGAAAAAGGAAAATATTTAAGTTATTTGTGGCAGGATTTTTTAAGAAATATCTGCTCTTGTTGTACCTCTTGATACTGGTCTGCAGCATTAGCACTTTGTTTCTATCCTTATTTTAATGCTGTATGCTGGACTTAGGCCTGATTTCAAGGAAATATAGGTCAGATAGCATTGCCCCTCAGAAATTGCTATTCCTAAGTACTACAATTTAATAAAATTTAAAGACAGAAAACTAATTAATAACAGGTTGAAAATGTCAGCCAAAAATGAAAGAAGGTAAAGGAAGAAATGTTGGAGGGATTATCTAAAAATTCGAAGTCGAATGTCCATAGAGATGGTGAAAGTCAGAGGGACAGCATCATTTCATATCCTAGAAAACATTTTCAAATAAAACAGTTATCATGTAGGCATACATTGAGAAGACTCCAGCTCTCCACTGGCTAAGAAAGTTACTGAGTAGCAACCAGGCAAGATGCTTTGGAAGACTAAAGTAATTGTGAAAATGATCACAAGTAGAGCAAAAGTCACCAGCATTTTTTTTTTCATATTTTAGCCCTTGCTAAATTTCATTTTCTCCAGCTGTGTATGCTGAGTAACTGGGGGGGGTTGAGGCTTGTATATTAACTATCTAAGGATTAACTGATTTTTCCTCAGTTACTTGGGTAATTCTGACCTTTTTTTTTATAAGGTCTTGGCATTAAAAGTACATTAAAGGAGTTGAAAAGAGACAAAAGTCTTCCCGTAATATTCAGGTCAAGGTCCTTTTATGGAGCTTGCTGATTATATAACTCCATGTATTTTCATATTCTAGGACTACAGTGGAAAAAAAGGCTCAAGCCCATAACATCCTACACTTTCAGACAATCAGTAATAGGATCCTGAGAATATGATTCAAAGTCCAAAGAAATCAGTAGCAGCCTTCCTCCAGTTCTAACATTCGTCTTGATGCTCTTCAGTTAATCATCTAATACAAGTGAAGTAAAGAACACAAGACAAACTTTGCAATTTTTATTTAGAAAAGTTCTGCCTGTACCCTTTTGCTATTTTCAAGCCACTTACCACCATATTCGCCAAACCTGAAGCTGAAGAATCTTATCTGCAGCTGATTTGGAAAAACAGCTGACTGTTCCAAAAAGCCTTGCAGAGGTACATGGAGACTGTCAACTCTTCAAACAGAACTGAGGCAAGATTAAACCTAGACATTTTAAATATCATTATTATAAATGTGCACTAAATTCAGTTGCTAATTGGATTAGAGTTTCACTGACTACAATCCTGACTATGCAGTTAACCTAGGTATGAGGAGGTTACCTAAAGTAAATCCGTAAATTACTGTGCTTCCAATGATATATTCAGAGGTCTCTGCACAACACTCAGTAATAAAAAACTTTCTCTTATGGAAAATAGCTGCTGAACAATGACATCCACTGATACTGTAGCCTGCTATACCTCTTATTAGAAACCCCCTATTCTCTCCCACATTCATATCCCTGTAGTATCCTGTGGAGCATCTCCAGTGCATCTAAGAAAGGGTAAAAGCTTTGGGTTAATAATTCATTATGAATAGTCTACATTTTCATGCAGTGTGTATCCAGGTGATACAATGCTTAATATAAATTCAGAATGTCAGCTTAAAAAAAAAAAAGAAAAAGAAAGAAAAAAGAAAGCCTTTCTGACTTTGTTTTAAGTGTGAACCCTGAAATAATTTATTCATGGTACCGTAATAAACTGTCAGCTATCTTGACAACTAAAAATTAAGTGCACTGTACTCCTTGGAAATTCCCAGAAATATTTTTTTGTTACAAAAAGAATAGAGAGAGAAGACAACACATTGAAACCCACGGCTAGACTCCACATGCAGTGAAACTTGATTCAGATGCCACTGGTTAGGATCTGTAGAGCCCTTAAGTCATAACAACCTATCAGAAAAAAATCACCTGAAGTGATCTCAGCATACCTAAGAATGTTCAACTGTCGTTTTGAAGCAGTAATTCAAGTATTTAAACTCAGGCAAAAAAAGTCTTGATGGAAAATACAAGGGAAAAAAGCATGTTAGTGGAAGAGAAACTGCCTTAATTGGGTAGTTAGGAGTATTTGATAGGATTATAAAAAGGCAAAACTGTCAGAATGCAATTCTTCTACTGGCCACTGGCCAAAGCAGTGCAGATTTTAGAGGGAAGAATAAACCAGCACAATTATACAGCATCTCCCACACAAGATAATTTCAAAACAATTCTCAGCGTTTCACTTTTATTTGAGTGAGAGCAAATTTTCACTCACTTTATAGTTTCCCACTGAATTTCTTCATCATTTAAGTCTGTGTCTATAAAAGGGAATATGCTCCAATGAAAAGCCACTGAGAGCAGCTGCACCAACATATATGTCTAGTGTGGACAAGCAAGTACTCTAATTGCACCAGAATTTATTCTTTTTTGAATAATTTCATTCTTGCAAAGTACCTGTACCAGAAGCTGTATCAATTCAGGTACACCAATGACTCAGCTGCAGCTGAAGCAAATGTCCACCCTAGAAAAGCTCTGGAATGATTAGAGGTAACAGGTCAGCAGCAGCTCCCTGCTGTGAAACTTTAATTCATCTTCAGCTACCAAAGTGCTTCTCTTCTCTACATGAGCCAAAACTTTCTCTCTCCCCAAACTTTAACCCTCGATTTTTAAAGGCTAACCATTCTTCTGACCTAAAAACCCTGCTATAAGTAAGGAGAAACTCACCAGGAGAGGAAGATAGAATGAAGATCCCAATACTGTTGAGCACTGTTGGGTTTATTTTCAAAAAGAAAAAAACTTGCATTACTTGATGTGAACCTTGAAGAGCTGTCAGAACTACTATCCACCCAGTGGAAAGAGATTCCTACTTAGTAAAATGGAGAGCCTCATAATAGACCTTCATACCTGCTGCCTCTGACAAGTAAGGAAGCTTTTTTTTCCCTCATGCTGGTAGCAAACATTTCTAAGTATTCTGTCATTACATCTTCTATACGAAACAGCACAAAGGAACACACAAGAAAAATTAGGTTGTATATTCAGAGCTCGGAGCTACATTTCACTTGACCTTAGCCTTTAAGTGGCTACTGATAGATTGCTAATTTGTTGCTTTATATTCTATATATATTATATATAAAGACATAATATTATATATATACTGTATATTATATATTGCATTTATATTATATTATATTAATACATTTTAAATATACAACATATCAATACCTATTGATATGTTGTATATTTAAAATGTATTTATATTATATATGTATGTATTATATATATGTCTCTCCTGCACAGTAGACCTTTCATGTCATGCAGTTTGCTCATTGCTACCTTAACTTTTTTTATTTGATCAAATGAAAAAATATTTGAATTAAGAAAGCAGCTTTGAACTAAGTTTTTTATAGTACATACCATTTGTTACAATCCATCCTGAGAAAGAACAGGAAAGCTGGAAGTCCAACAATGCAAATGTAGGACTAACACCTTCAGATCAGGATTTCTCTTTCCATTCCCTTCCCTCCTACTACCAATGTGACTTTCTCAATCAACTTTGCAAAGATACAGAGAGCAGAGAAGTAGCAACAATGTCAGAATGAATTCTGACATTAGGTCCACAGGGACAATTCCAAGCAGATGAAATCATAGAATCGTAGTATTTTNTTCGCCAAACCTGAAGCTGAAGAATCTTATCTGCAGCTGATTTGGAAAAACAGCTGACTGTTCCAAAAAGCCTTGCAGAGGTACATGGAGACTGTCAACTCTTCAAACAGAACTGAGGCAAGATTAAACCTAGACATTTTAAATATCATTATTATAAATGTGCACTAAATTCAGTTGCTAATTGGATTAGAGTTTCACTGACTACAATCCTGACTATGCAGTTAACCTAGGTATGAGGAGGTTACCTAAAGTAAATCCGTAAATTACTGTGCTTCCAATGATATATTCAGAGGTCTCTGCACAACACTCAGTAATAAAAAACTTTCTCTTATGGAAAATAGCTGCTGAACAATGACATCCACTGATACTGTAGCCTGCTATACCTCTTATTAGAAACCCCCTATTCTCTCCCACATTCATATCCCTGTAGTATCCTGTGGAGCATCTCCAGTGCATCTAAGAAAGGGTAAAAGCTTTGGGTTAATAATTCATTATGAATAGTCTACATTTTCATGCAGTGTGTATCCAGGTGATACAATGCTTAATATAAATTCAGAATGTCAGCTTAAAAAAAAAAAAAGAAAAAGAAAGAAAAAAGAAAGCCTTTCTGACTTTGTTTTAAGTGTGAACCCTGAAATAATTTATTCATGGTACCGTAATAAACTGTCAGCTATCTTGACAACTAAAAATTAAGTGCACTGTACTCCTTGGAAATTCCCAGAAATATTTTTTTGTTACAAAAAGAATAGAGAGAGAAGACAACACATTGAAACCCACGGCTAGACTCCACATGCAGTGAAACTTGATTCAGATGCCACTGGTTAGGATCTGTAGAGCCCTTAAGTCATAACAACCTATCAGAAAAAAATCACCTGAAGTGATCTCAGCATACCTAAGAATGTTCAACTGTCGTTTTGAAGCAGTAATTCAAGTATTTAAACTCAGGCAAAAAAAGTCTTGATGGAAAATACAAGGGAAAAAAGCATGTTAGTGGAAGAGAAACTGCCTTAATTGGGTAGTTAGGAGTATTTGATAGGATTATAAAAAGGCAAAACTGTCAGAATGCAATTCTTCTACTGGCCACTGGCCAAAGCAGTGCAGATTTTAGAGGGAAGAATAAACCAGCACAATTATACAGCATCTCCCACACAAGATAATTTCAAAACAATTCTCAGCGTTTCACTTTTATTTGAGTGAGAGCAAATTTTCACTCACTTTATAGTTTCCCACTGAATTTCTTCATCATTTAAGTCTGTGTCTATAAAAGGGAATATGCTCCAATGAAAAGCCACTGAGAGCAGCTGCACCAACATATATGTCTAGTGTGGACAAGCAAGTACTCTAATTGCACCAGAATTTATTCTTTTTTGAATAATTTCATTCTTGCAAAGTACCTGTACCAGAAGCTGTATCAATTCAGGTACACCAATGACTCAGCTGCAGCTGAAGCAAATGTCCACCCTAGAAAAGCTCTGGAATGATTAGAGGTAACAGGTCAGCAGCAGCTCCCTGCTGTGAAACTTTAATTCATCTTCAGCTACCAAAGTGCTTCTCTTCTCTACATGAGCCAAAACTTTCTCTCTCCCCAAACTTTAACCCTCGATTTTTAAAGGCTAACCATTCTTCTGACCTAAAAACCCTGCTATAAGTAAGGAGAAACTCACCAGGAGAGGAAGATAGAATGAAGATCCCAATACTGTTGAGCACTGTTGGGTTTATTTTCAAAAAGAAAAAAACTTGCATTACTTGATGTGAACCTTGAAGAGCTGTCAGAACTACTATCCACCCAGTGGAAAGAGATTCCTACTTAGTAAAATGGAGAGCCTCATAATAGACCTTCATACCTGCTGCCTCTGACAAGTAAGGAAGCTTTTTTTTCCCTCATGCTGGTAGCAAACATTTCTAAGTATTCTGTCATTACATCTTCTATACGAAACAGCACAAAGGAACACACAAGAAAAATTAGGTTGTATATTCAGAGCTCGGAGCTACATTTCACTTGACCTTAGCCTTTAAGTGGCTACTGATAGATTGCTAATTTGTTGCTTTATATTCTATATATATTATATATAAAGACATAATATTATATATATACTGTATATTATATATTGCATTTATATTATATTATATTAATACATTTTAAATATACAACATATCAATACCTATTGATATGTTGTATATTTAAAATGTATTTATATTATATATGTATGTATTATATATAGGTCTCTCCTGCACAGTAGACCTTTCATGTCATGCAGTTTGCTCATTGCTACCTTAACTTTTTTTATTTGATCAAATGAAAAAATATTTGAATTAAGAAAGCAGCTTTGAACTAAGTTTTTTATAGTACATACCATTTGTTACAATCCATCCTGAGAAAGAACAGGAAAGCTGGAAGTCCAACAATGCAAATGTAGGACTAACACCTTCAGATCAGGATTTCTCTTTCCATTCCCTTCCCTCCTACTACCAATGTGACTTTCTCAATCAACTTTGCAAAGATACAGAGAGCAGAGAAGTAGCAACAATGTCAGAATGAATTCTGACATTAGGTCCACAGGGACAATTCCAAGCAGATGAAATCATAGAATCGTAGTATTTTAGTTTAGAAAAGACCTCTAAGACCAATGAGTCAAACCATTAATCCAGCACTGCCAAGTCCGTAACTACACCATGTCCCCAAGTGCCACATCTCTTAGACACCTCTGGGGATGGCTTCCACCACTTCGCTGAGCAGCCTGTTCCAAAGCCTGACAACCCTTTCGATGAAGAAATCTTTCCTAATATCCAGCCTAAACCTTTCCTGACATAACTTGGAACTGATTCCTGTTGCCACATCATCTGTCAATTGAGAGAAGAGGCCGACCCCTTACCTGGCTCCATCCTCCTCTAAGGGAGTTGTGGGAAGTGAGAAGGTTCCCCCTGAGCCTCCTCCAGGCTCAGCCCTCTGTCTTCCTCAGCCACTCCTCATATGACTGACCCTTTCAGACCCTTCATCAGCTTTGTTGCCTTTCTCTGGACATGCTCCATCACCTCAATGTCCTTCCTTTAGTGAGGAACCCAAAAGTGAACATGACTTTGAGGTGTGGCCTCACCAGGGGCCAATACAGGGGAAGAATCACTTCCTTGGTCCTGCTGAGCACACTATTGCTGATACAGGCCAGATTCCCTCGGCCTTCTTGGCCACCTGGGCACACCTGGCTCATGTTCAGCTGTTGTCAACCAGCACCTCCAGGTCCCTTCCTGCCAGGCACTTTCCAGCCACTCTGCCCTCCTGGGTCCCTGAAGGGGGCTGTTGTGGCCCAAGCGCAAGACCCAGCACTTGGCCTTATTGCACCTCAGACCACTGGCCCTGGCCCATTGTTCCAGCCTGTCCCACTGCAGAGCCTTCCTACCCTCCAGCAGACCTACACTGCTACCCAGCTTGGTGTCACCTGCAAGGGGACTGAAGGTGCACTTGAACCCCTTGTCCAGATCAGATACAGATATTAAACAGGACTGGTCCCAACACTGCAGTCAGTTTTTTACCCAACAAACAGGGCACCTATCCAAGCCACGAGCAGCCAGTTTCTCCAGGACAATGCCATGGGAAATTGTGTCAAATGCTTTGCTTAAGTGCAGGTAGACAAGATCCACAGCCTTATCCTCATCTGCTAAGTGGATCACCTTGTCACAGAAGGAGATCAAGTTACTCAAGCAGGAACTGCCTTTCATAAACCCAGGGTGGCTGGACACAATCCCCTGGTGTCCTGCATGAGCCAGGTGATGGCACTCAGGGTGACCTGCTCACAGCAGTCAGAAGAAATACCTGTCTTGGGAAGAGTCCTGGGATTTTATCCCACATTGTTTTATCATAACTGCACATTAAATATTAATAACTGCAAAAAGGACAGAGAAAAAGGCCTCTTGACTCATCCTGAGGATGGCTGCAAATTGGGGACTATGACATTTTTGCAGTATATACCTCTTAACTGTACCACTTCCAGGGGCAGGCTAACACATTTCAGTGACATGCAGTATCCTCACATTTTCTATCCCACTGGAGATTTTCAACTTCCAGAATGGAATTTCCAAACACAACAGTTCTGATAACGACATCAGATATTCCAGATTCTGGGGGGAATAGCTGCTGCACAAAAAGAGATCCTTTTTAACAAGTGATCAACCTCCAAAGTGACAGTTTATTATCACTAGCTGAAAAACACACTTTTGCCAAAAGTGGAAGTTACCATCCCTTGATGCTTTAACCATGTGAGGAGCATTAGCAATCTTAGAATTTGGTATCTATTGCAAATATTTGATATGGTGTGTTACAATATGAATAACAGCTAAGAGCAATACATTTTATTGGTTCACCCACAAGGAGCACACCCTTCAGCTCTCATGCAGCTTTTGTGTTCTCAAATACAACAGCCCAGCTATTAAAAAATATATTGCCTTTCTTTAATGTCATATGTGTGACATTTGAAAAAAAAAAAAAAGCACTTCCTTTCTTTTATCCTTCTTCTGTGTCACTAGAATAATTTCTTCCTCCTCAACTCACATTTTAAATACATTCTACTCAACATAGCTGCAGTGTATGAAACTAGCATAAATGATGGTGTCTTCAATTCCTACTATTACATGTTCATTATCTAAAACAATTAAAACTTAAGGGAAATTACTAAGAATATATGTGAAAGTCTTGCTGCAGGAAGATTTTCAAAATTACTCTTCTGAGATTGTAAGGAGTGTAATTTCTCTGACAATCCATCACTGTCTATTGTGTGTCATGAGATACAGCTGTTACTGTTGGAGTCCTAATATTCCGCACACTCTTACCTGTAACAAGCCAGCAGGAGCTGAGCTCATCCACTGAGTGCTCTTTTATTGTGAAGAAGCTCAAAAACAAACTAGAGAAAATTCAAATACCAGCACATATTACAGACACTAGCAGTCTCTTCAGTTGTCAAACATTTAAATTTAGGAGCAGGATTGAAACTACCATCAAACTAACCCTTAGTGCAATGAAGACCAAATAAAGTGATCATGAGCAGACCTGCCATGGAAATTATGCAATTACACACAGATTTTCTATATAAGCTTTCATGAGAAGAGTGTATAAATGGTTTGAGCTTCTTCATCTATGTTGTTTAACTTCCTTTTTTCATTCAAAAATATTAAACCCAGACTGAAAAGCCTGTTTTAGCATCCTACCAAACATCAGTACTTTTCCAAAATAGCATTACATTACTTTTATTTCTATTCAAGTTTTTCTGCCCCTTAACTTGCACACACTCCATACATACTGAAAAATATTTTTATATTATTATTGCTACGATAAACACAGGTCCCAGTATCAAAATATAAAGCCTGAGATGTGGGAGAGATTCAATGTTCTGGTCTTACTGTGAGCCTGAATCATTCTACCTGAATAATACTAAACCAAATCATTTATGAAATCAGCATATACCTCACACCCCACCCCAAAATATTTGATGAGTCACCACCTTCTCCACATGGACAAAAAGAGGAAGTACTCACAGTACACAATTAAAAAGTATATTTTTTTTCTTGCTTGAAGAGCATGGAGAGTAGTAAACTTGCTATAAATTTGTTCTCTACTTACAAAACAAAAGGCAACTCGAACATTCAATGCAAATTAAAGTGTTTTCCAAAGAAAGAAAAAAGTTAAAAATCTTTCACGTACAATTAAAAAAAAATTATAAATAACATATACATTGTAAGTAAAGGCAATGGCTACAGAAACAATTTATTTACATGCTGCTAGTTTTTAATCATCTTTAAACAGACTTTGAAAATCAAATTTTAAATGTTTTCCTGATCTCAGTTATTTTGCAAGTAAATATGTATATTAATAGCTTATTTGCTTTGTTTCCACATTTCATAAAGTTCCTATGCATTTAGACATTCCAGGATTTATGTTTACTGGTTTGAAATCTATGTGACGGACCAAAGATTCTATGAATTAGAAAAATCAACTAATAAATCAAACAAACAAAAAATGTTTGTACTGTTTAAAAAACTTATTCAGAGGCTAAAGAACTAAGCTCAGACAATAAGTAAATTAGATTTATGTCTTGCATGTAAAGATCACTGATATCTAATGTTTGCTTGTCTCAATTTATTTTAAGTAGAAGTGAGGGCAGTGGCACTCACAAAGAGTCTAAAAATAATAAATTACATCTTATTGCACAAAGTCAAAGGTTAAACTTATTATTGCTCACCATAGGCCAACCTTAACCCCAGGATTAATGCCATAAACAAAACGAAAATTCAGTTTGCACACATAATGCAGGAGGTTAATGTCTCTGAAGAATTACAAAAGGGAAATGATGCCCCCTACTGCTCCCAGAAAATGTTTCTGTATAAACACAATATTTTGGTTCAAAGGGAATTATCATGTAAAACCAATGAACATGTATTTTCAAACTAACTAGTACTCATTAGCATGACATATGCCAAGGACAATTTATTTCTTCTCTGGACTTTAATTAAAACGTATGAAGGGCCTTTCCTTGTAGAGAAAACTCTCTCTCTATAGCTAGAGAGGCTATAGAATCTAAGTTTCTCAGGAGTTACACATTCTGGTGAATAAAGTATGAAGATTCAATTCCATTTTTTTGTCTTCAAGCATTTCTGATTACATCAAATTTCAAATAACTTTTATGTAGCAGTGATATTTTGCAAACAGCAAATTTGATAAGATGGTGTTTGATGTCTGGTAGCAATTCGACACAATTCATTAAAAGCTAAAGCCCATACCCTGCCTTGGAGTTGTGGAAGACCACAGCTCAATTCCTAACCCAGTTTTACGGTTCTGGTACCAGACACTGTTGCAATGGATTTCCTGAAGGGCAGGTAAACCAACAAGGTTATTGTTTGAAATACTTTTCAGGGAAAGAGAGCTCAAATACTGAAGAGCTTTTTCCAGTGTCTCATTTGTTCTGCTTTTAAGCCACAGTAGACCCAATGACTTTAATATTGTTAAGTCTTGATTTCCACCAGTGTAAGTGAAAAATAACCCCCAAATTCTTAAAGATATTGGACACACTGAACTTCTCTATTTCAAGGTAAACTACATAAAGACTATTGGGTACATTGTTGCCTTTGATCTGACCTTCAGCACCCTTGTGACAATTCTTAAACATATCTAATCTTAAAACTGCTATCACCTACCTTTGTTCAAGGCTTGCAGAGTGAAATGTTCTTATGCCACAAAAATAACCAAAATTAAATCAGTAAGCAAAGTTAATGAGCTGACATAAACAGGCATTTTTTTGTTATTAAGTCCTATTTTATCACAAATCTTACCATGTGTGGTTATTCAGACAATACTACTGTGACCTTGCATTGGTCATTTTCAGCTCAAAGCACAATGAAACATTGATGCAAGAGGAACACTTTTACCTGATTCTTATGAGGATGCCTCTGCAGTAGAGTGTGAGAAATGAAAAAAATTTCTCATTGATTGTCAGAGCACACAAAATTGAACTTGCAGCACCTGTATATTGGGAAACATTTGGTTAGAACCATTTCTGCTCATTTATAACGCATTACAACTCAATCAATAAGAGGAAAAAAGTGTTCATGATAGTTTACTGTTTCAAAATGAACTGGACCTAAGACAGGCTCAGTGATGAGGTTTAGCAAAATATAAATTCTATTCAAACTTGTAAGATTGTATGTAATAAACATACATAGCATGTCTCCCCAAGAGTATATTTTCAGATAAGTTCAGAAATCAGGTTCCATCCCAGATTTTTCTTTTTATTGTTGATGGTTTCTAGCAGGAAGTTTGGCCCTCACACTACTGCCTGAGTAACACTGGTTCAGGTTTGCAGCATGGCTATACTCTTCTAACAAAAATATAAATAATAATGTAAATCTCCATGGATTAACTGGACTTAGAAGTAGATTTAAATAAATATATAATGTTCTAGGCTCAAAGATTATTTTAAACCAGTCAAGAGTAGGCATTGTCCAGGGAGGAAATTCAAATAATTGCATCTGATTTCCAAGGCAAAATTGCATTTAACTGTGGTAATATACAGCTCAAATGCTATCGGGAATAATCCTGACATATTTCTACATGCATGATGGAAGTGTGTAATTTAAGAATTTAATAGTCTGGAGAAGGCTGCAGACTGACAGAATAGCAGTATGAAAAAGTAGATAACATGACTGACAGAAGTTCGAAAAATTTTATCAGTCATGTAAAGCAAATTACCTCCAACTTATTTTTCCTAGCTATTAATGTAGGACTCTCCAATAAAATACTATTACTTGTAGTGAAATAAGCTGAAATGGGATGGTATCATCCTGAAAGCATTTTACTGTTTTTTTACCACTGTGAAACCAAGCACATAAATGGAGACATCCCATTTCTCTAAGTATGCTTTATAAATGTGAAAGGGTTGAAGCAATTTCCGGAGGTCTCTGTCTAGAAAAAGCCTTCCACTGATATTTAACTGAACTGCCTTTGCTCTGAGACATGCAAGAAAATTCACTGGAATCAAATGTAAATGTATCATTGTGCTTTATGTAAAGAAAATCAGCTTAATTTTCTTTTTTCACCACTATTACACAAGCCTAGAATGCCCAGTTGTTGTAACTAAAATTTTACTGAAAAATTGTTGGAAATATTCTGGTTTACATCAGCTGATTAATAATTCCATCATTTTAGTAGAATCATATTAAGCCCTATTCTCACAGGAAGACTGTGAGTCCAATTTTTGACTGCAGTGTTTTCATATACCCCTCAAGAGAGGATGAGTTACAGTGTAAATATATCAGAAACATCTTCACACACTTTGACAGTGTAGAAATCACTGTATGTACAGAAAGTCTGGCCCAGCCTACTCGCCATACAAAAAAGTTAAAAAAACTTGGTGTATTTAGAGGGAACTCTGTAACTGAACATCTGTGATTGAAGAAAAAATATTGTTCTACAGAAGAAAATACAAACCAAGTATTACCATACTGTTTCAGACATTAAAATAATACTAAAATTTAGGACCAGATTCTGGAAAAACTTACTGAAGTAAATCAGCATTTAGTATGCTCAGCGGTCAAACTTTAGTCAACAGGACCATACACTCAGATATTAATTTATCTTGGTCATGACCTTATAACAGATTTTGTGCAAGTTATCTGCAAACTGACATAATTCAGACATCAATGTTTCTATACCTGTTCTCATCCTACTTTGCACAAATATAAAGAGAAAAACGAAAAGCACATCACCCACAGTAAGGTTTACTACAGGCTGCACCTTTTATAAGTGTTAAAAAGCCATTGAAAGCACATCTTCACAGCTCATTGCACCTCTTGTACCTTTCAATTACTAGTGCAACTTCCCACCCACTCTGAAACTGAACTGAACCTCCCAGAACAGAGAGAAATCAGCTTTAAGGTCCTATTCTGTTAACTGTCAGCTACTTATCAGGTACGGCAAGCGCAAGGACATTGCTCAGCAGTTAACCATACCTAATGCTTTACAGAAAAAAAAATAAGTAGTCAGCAAAATGTTTATGAAACTTTTTAAAAAAACAAACACTTGGCTGCAAGAGTCGTAAAACCTTAACAACACTCAAGAGTCTCACTTTTGATAACCTATAAAAATTATTTGAAAGACCTTTATGAAATCCCTAGATTTTAGCAAGATTAGCAAGAATGCTGCTTTAATTTTTTGTAGTTGCAGAGACTTTGACAAAGTACTCCATTTTAAACTAACTTAGAGTGGCACTTGAGCATGGCTCACTTTTTGCATTGCTCAGAGCCAGCTGCATGGTGCTGACACTCCTTCAGATACCACTTGTCATTTCTGCAAGTAATTCAGTGTTCAATCCCCTCTCACAATAAAGATTGTACTCTTAGGTTATCATTTGTTCTGTCAGTCATCCAAGTGAAGCTGCAATGTTTAAATACACAGTAGTGGCACACTGTGGAACCTTTAAAATTACTGGTAATAATATAGCTAAATATTTACATTAGAAAAAAGCCCCACAAAACTGTCTCCTGGAACACTTCCCAGGCGAAATAACAGTCTTTGCCAATACACCTGCAGCTTTTTGTAACTAATTAAGAAACTTGAGCCAACACACTCAAAAAACCTCAAAAAACCAAATGCAGAGTCCATTACTTCAAAAAAAAAATACTACCCACTCTCAACAATTGATGCATGTGTAATTGCAGTACTTTCATCTTTTCTTCCTTTTGTAAAGACTCAATTATTTACAACAGGTTATTTTGAAAGGAAATTGTAATTAAGAGAAGTAATTAATCCTAAAATTAAGGGATGGAATAAGTTTTGGTTATAGAAACTACTAATTACAGAACCTATACCTTGGATCCTTTTCAAAAAGCTTGCCTCTTGATACTAAACTTGATGATCTACAAGTTCATTAAGATGGCAACATTGCAACAAATTCTCCAAAAGGGAAACCTTCATGACCTTCTTAGTCACCAGGGCTTCAAGCACACATAAATATCTGTCACACCATAACTGGGGACTTGAACAAGATGTAGAAGTTTGTAGTAAAATGCTACAAAGCATTTTAAATAATGTAGTCGAATTTTGTAGTAAAATGCTACAAAGCATTTTAAATAATTCCATTTCTAACCATTTTTTGGTTTTTCTCTGTAGTTTTGTAAATTTAAAAAAAAAAAAAAATTTGGCTAAAAAATAGACCAAAATTTCCTAATGAGAATTTGGAGTTGCCTTAAGTTTTAGGACTATATTACACTCAAAACTTGAGGGCTCTAGTCACATTATTTCTGTATATTTCCTTCTGAAATTTATTTGAGATATCACTCTTAGAATATTCTACTATTTATGCTAAGACTGCAAATTAAAGTTTTTCTATTCAAACTAATGCGGGATACTTCCTATACCCTAGTATTCTAAGTCCACATCCTGCAAACAATCAAACAAGTATTTAAATTTATGCATGCAAATAACCCCACTGAAGACCATAAGACCGAGGATCAGAGCACCATCTGTAAAGTGCATTCATAGACTCCATAGCTCATTTACCCAGCACAGGTCTGAAAGACAGTTTGGAAATTTGTTTTCCTTGTTTCAACTAGTACAGCTCCTCTTTTAAGTACGCAGCCCAAGCCCAAACTACTCAGGAAGGCCCAGTTCATAAAATCATTCACACAACCAAATTTCAACTGCAGAAATTCTAATAAAGAGCAAGAAGTTGCAACAGGCAGCTGGAGCAAGAGTATTGTGAAACATGGAAAAAAAAAAAAACCACACCTATTTACACATTACCATTACAGTATTTCCCCAACAGTAATACAAATAATGACCTTGGCACCAACTCATCTTCAGGAAAATCTCTAATATATCTTGCAGGTATGCCAAGCAGAAAAGCAAGACCAGGCATTGAATGTGTCAAATTCCTTCAACTGCTACCAGCAAAATATTGCACTTTTCTACCTCTAGAATAAACTTACAAGAAGCAACCAAAGATCCAGCAGTGAAATTTCCCCTCCAACTAAACAGAGTCTGTCACTTTGGATATTTTACTGCAAAATAAATTCCTCTCATAGGAAGAAACCAAAATCATTCTTTCCCAACAAATCCACTTTGTAAGCAGCCTATTGTAAGACCTCAGAGAATTTCCAGTATTCTCAACCTAGCTCGTATTTGGGATTTGTACACCTGCATTGCTTATGGCAAGAGGCTTGAAATTTCTCCTAAGAATGAGGAAGATTAAGTTAAGGCTGCAGTTCCAAAACAAAAAAAAGGTAAAAATACAATATTTTTTCTAGTCCACATCACAACAATGCAGGGAGAATTATTGTTTTAATAATTGTCCCATGTATATAATCATTATTAAATCTTTTCAATAGCACTTTTTTTTTTCCATTTCAAAAGGGCTTTAGTTTATCTTGAATGCTACAATGTCAGCTACTACCTAATCTCAGCAGGCTGGGTCACAGAACCACAACTGCTCACACTCACAGTGACCTCCCTGAGAGCAGCCTCAGACCACTCTAATGCATTTGAATACAGATTTATCAATAATATATCTAGAATTATACACATACAATAAATTCAGCAGTGAAACCGTGTTTTATAACATGCAGCATGGCAAAATAGGCAAGAAAATATCTACAGCACCAAGCATTACCCACATCATTTAGAAAACAGTCAGCCTTATTTTATATGAGAGATTCCAAAAGGCTGTGTTGGTGTGGTAGAAATCAGTTTTGTTTCAGCTTTTGAATGATATTTTGTGTCCCAAAATGCTGGCGATTTCATTTTTATTATAAAGCTCCTCGCTTACAATGTCGTTTGTAAGCAATAACAGCTAAAAGCAACATTGGCTGCAGTGTCTGCGTTTTAACAGTGGATGGCACCAATCACCTCAGAAATTGCCTCCCTAAATGTTAGATTACATTCTTATGTGTGAACCTTGTAGCATAATTCAACGGGAAAGCAAAATGCAAATGTCTAAACAACAAAAACAGGGGGAAAAAATTGTCTTCAGGAAAGTACTTCAGGGAAGCTTCTTTCTTAAATGTGACACTCCTTGTCAAAACACTGTCCTGTGCAGAGAGAGTTTTTGTGTAAATGTACCCTGTATACATAGATGTAATTTTTTTTTTCATTTTACCACTGTCACAGACAAATATTTTATTTGGCTCAAAGAATGACTTCAAATTCAGATTGGAAAATGTATATAGCAATACCTGGACATAAGCTTTTAACGAGATTTTTCTATGGGCTAAGAACTGTAAACTGTCATTGGCTTTAAAAGTTCTAATAGGGATACAAGTGGCTGTATAAAAATGATATTTCATATTTCTGTATTAAGCCTTTCCTGGTTTAACATGCAAGTAGATTAAAACGAAATATGTACGTTTAAATGCACAACAATAAAATATTTGTTCTCCCTTTAGAGGCTGTATTTAATGAACAGCTGCTAAAATCTAACTTCACAGTGATGCTGAAGATATGGCCAAAACAAGCTGAAACCAAATAGTTCCGAGGGGAACTTGGAAGGTACTAACCTGTGTCAGGGATGGTATGAAAGGAGACATTTGGTCCTTTATACAATAGCTGGTCCGTATTGTCAGCTCCAGGCACTCAGAAGTCAACAGCACTCCCAGAGATACTTTTTAAGACCTAATCTTATCCTTCAAGTCTCTTTAACAGTTTAGGGGTGGGGGGGAGCGCTAAGTAAAAATGTGTCCTCTGTATTTTCCAAGCTATCAGAACTAAAGATTTGGGGATAGGAGCTACACTTCTGGGAGCTACACTTCTGTCCCATGCCATCAGAAGGGATTAAGCTTGCATTTCTTTTTAAATGAAATCCAAGTAGGCAATACCAGAGCTGGCTGTGCCAAGAGTGTGTTACACCAAGGTTTCCCGGCCAGTGGGCGGGAGCCTCTGGCTGTGGCCGCGAGGCGGGGAGCAGCCCCGCCGCGGGGCTGAGCCGGGCGATAAGGGCTGCGAAGAACATTCCGGCATTCTCCCGGGACACACAGACGGGGATGAGAAGAGCCGAGGGGTGAGGGAGGCGGGGACAGAGTGTCCGGGAGGCGGGGCGGGGAGGCCGCGCTTGAAGGGCTCTGTGCGGTTCCGGGCTCCTCAGCACCAGAGGCGGGCAGCTCGTGGAGAATGTAGGTGCTGGGCAGTGCAGCTCCTGGAGCGGGTCCTGCGGGGAGTGACAAAGCTGGTCAAGGGAGTGGAGCGTCTCTCTTACGAGGAAAGGCTGAGGGAGCTGGGCCTGCTCAACCGTGGGAAGAGACGACTAAGAGGGGACCTCATTAAAATGTATAAATATCTAAAGAGAGGGTGCCAAGAGGATGGACCAGGCTCCGCTCGGTGGTGTAACTGATGCATAGGAAGTTCCACCTGAATATGAGGAAGAATTTCTTTCCTGTGCAGTGACTGCGCAGTGGAACAGATTGCCCAGAGAGGGTGCGCAGTGTGGAGGTACCGCAGGACGGCCTGGGCGCAATGCTGTGCCGCGGACTCCGGGACGGCCCCGCTCGGGCAGGGGGGGCACGGCTGGCCCGCGCTGTCCCCGCCCCGCGGCCCTCAGGGGCGGGGCGGCCCCGCCCACACCGCGGCGAGAGGGGCGGGGCGAGCCCGGGCTGGGGGCGGGGCTAGGCCGCCGGTGCTAACCATGGCGGCGCGGCTGCGGGCGGGCGCTGCCCGGCGCCGTCGCGGGCCGATGACGCGGGCGGTCGGTGCGGCGTTTCCCGCTGTCGCTGTTCCCGTTGCGATGGGATTGTGCGCTCCGCGCTGATGGCGGCCCGCCGGACACCGCACGGCTCCGCGCCGGGGCCCAGGGTGGATGAGTTCACCGTCCCCGCCGAGAAGAGCCGCCTCCTGGAGCGCAGCCGGGGCCGCATCGAGGGCTTGTTCGAGGTGCGGCTGGCCGTGCTGGGGGCGCAGGGGGACTGGCGGCCAGCGCTGCAGCCGCCCAACGCCAGTGCCAGGATCTGGGTGCAGCTGGCGGGCTGCACGAAGGCCGTGAGCAGCGCCAAGGTACGGGGCCGGGCGGGGCGCTGGGGCAGCGGGGTTTGCGGCGGAGGGGCCCCGCCAGACCGGCACGGCCAGGGCCGCAGGGCGCGGGTTGGAGGAAGAAAGGGTGGGGAAACACCGAGTGCCCCAGGAGGAAACAGAAACGGCACTGCTTTGGCAGGTGGGTGTGTGCCCGGTGCCAGGGAGTCTCCCGGCGTGTTGACATAAGCGCAGGGAATAAAGCGAAACAACTCAGCTGGGAAGTGCAAAGTTCACGGGCACCGCGTTATGAAATAGTCCGGCCCGCAGCTGAGGGGTAGCACCGCTGGCAATGGGCCGAGTTTTGTTTTAAAACGAGATTAAACTGTTTTGCTTTCCTTCTTCCTGCCGAAGTCAAGAAATTCCTCGGAGTTGTTTGGGCGTTGCCGTGTTTTGCCTTACAGACTTCGCTTGTTCTGTGGCATTTAGTAGCTCGTTAGCAAAGCACGCACTAAAGCTTAACGCAGCTAATATTTCCTTCACGTAAAAGCTGTCAGACCTGAACAGCTTCACCGGTCTGAAGCAGATAGTTCTCTTTTTAACTCAGCTCTAACGCGTTAAGAGAACCGTCTATGGAGGTTGTGCCTCAGAGGGGGCAACAGTTGCTGTGAAGTGTCTTCACACGTGTTAAATGTCTTGCACAACTAACCTTTGGGGAGAGTTTCTCAGCAGTGACGCTGAAATTGATATTACTCATAGTGAACCTTGGAAGTACAGCTGTTTGAATCATGTGATGAGAATTCTGGTGTGAGCAGTGGCTAGGCTGAAGGTCCCTTTCAAATCCAAAATCTCGATGTATGGTCGTTGGTCGGTTTGTTTGTTTAGCTACACTTGGATGTTAGTGGAGATCCGGAGCATGTGTTTTGTCACTGATTTCAGACTTGGCAGCCCTCTTTCAAAAACTTGATTCCTTAACTGTGTCGTGCACGTGTTCCTCAACGTGTAATGCACTTCCTTAAAATGAGCTGTAAGGAAAATACTGTGACTATATAGGGGGTCGAATTATTTGACTCTGAAATTTACTCTAAATCCATTTGCCTGGGCTCAGAGATTCCAGAAACTGTTACAGGTAACTATTCTTCTCCAGGCATCTGCAGTGCAACTTCCCTTTTTTCCAGGAAATTAAAGCACAAGAAATAAATAGCACAAGATTTCTGTTTTCTGGTTGCTGCTTTTCCTAGCAAGATAAAAAAATGTTTCCTACTCTTAATACTTCAAAGGGTATGAGAAAGTTGATATCTCTTATAGGTAGAGCAGTTTTCAGACACCGTCTGGAGGAATTATTGTCTTGAAAGTACAAACAATTGCTCATCTTCTGTTGGAAGATTCGGTGATAGCAATTTGTGTTTTAATTTAACAGTCACACGTAATGTATACATTCTCCATCGCTACTTAGTTAAAAACAAAAGTTCCTAGCTTTAGAGTATCCTTTTCACTAATTATGTTATCTTGTTGCTCTGCATAAGCAGTCATGTGATGAGTAAGGCGTGGAGAGTAACCGTGTGGGTTTTGCTGCGGAAGCGGTTTGTGCTGATATGCTCCTGGGGCAGCCTGCCTTGATACCCGTGATGATGTAACTTGAGGTGATAGGAAATGGCGTTATTCATTACCTTGTGTTGGTTTTCAGTTCCATTTAAAAGACTTAATGTTTGAGAATAAATATATACTTGGGATTCTGCAAATACAATGACTGCAGCTTAGAAGCTGGTTTCACTATATTAAAAAAATTTAAGCACAGAAGAAAGCAGATAATTTATTCTTTCAGATAATGCTATCTGAAAGAATAAATAGTATACTCTATTTACAGAGTTTTGAACTCTTGACACATTTAAAACAAGGTAGTATAGTGAATTTACCTGTAGTAGCTTACAGGTGGCAGAAATAGCATTGGGATTTTAATTTTTTAAGTCTTTGAAAAACTTCAGGAGCACAGAAGTATCTGGAGCCTGGGGTTTTCTCAGTCAGTAACTAAAATATAGGATGGCTGCTGGCGTGATAAGCTTTAGGAAGTGTACTTTATTTAGAAGTTCAGGTTTATGGACTAGGTAGAACTCTAGTGAAAGACATTTGTTCATGAAGAGTGCTCTTTGACCAAATCTCTTCTGACAGTCTTTTAAACTGTTTGATCTACAAATTAAGTTACTGTCAGGTATAAACAAAAGAATATAAAAGAGCCTTCTGTGAGATCTATTTAAAAATCATTTTTGATATTGGTGTTTAATTTCTATTGTCCTGTTTACTGGTAGTGTTTCCCTTCTGACCTTACTTATGCTAAGTTTGCTTTATTTTCTAGTGTTTCTGCCCATTACTGACCTAGTAAAAACCAACTGGATACATTAGGTTTTCACAACCATTCACTCTGCTCTCTTTGGCCTCTTAGGAGTACATCAAGGGACTGTGTGAACCTGAGCTGGAAGAAAAGGAATACTACCCAAAGGACATGCATTGCATCTTCGTTGGTGCACAGAGCCTGTTTCTCAACAGTCTTATTCAGGATACCTGTGCTGATGTAACAGTGCTGGAAATGGGGTTGCTCCATATTAAGGGGGGCGCAGAAGCTGTTGTTATGGCTCAAAGTCATGTGCAGCAGTTTGTGAAGCTTTTTGAGAATAATGAAAGCTTATTAAATGACAATGAATCAGAGGTTAAAAAGCAGTTCAGACAATTTGTGGAAGCACATGCAGATAAGTATACAATGGATTTACTGATTTTGCCCAGTGCACTAAAAAGAGAACTCCTAGCTCTCACCCAAACTGCTGTTTCTGAAGGGGAAGCTCATATCATAGATCTCACAGGCTCTGGAAGCCTACAGCAGCTTGGACAGAACAGCACCTCCAAAGTCATTGCTGCAAGCAGAGATGGAAGGGCAGGTGGGGAGGAAGCAAGAAGCAATGCTGGCACACCTGTAACTGAGCTTACAAAGCAAATGGACACTGTGTTTTCTGATGCTTCTGAAACAAGGTTTGTTCCCATAAAGGACCCTCTGTTAGAGGCAGTGGCTTTTAAAGAAAGGCAGTCATGTAAAAGAAGGTCCTCTGATGAGGAGGAAAGACTCCCTAAAAAGCATTTCTCTTTGGAAAATGATGCACAAGTGAAATCTGCTTTACACAAGAATCCTTCGGACCCTGGTGCAATTATTGATCTGGTTTTGGATAGCTGCAATGAATCAGATGGTACTACTTACTGCCTTAAAGAAGGTGATGCTCTCACTGAGGAAATGGAATATAAAATTCTTGTGAACTTTTTCAGAACAATGGGATATTCCCAAAATATTGTAGAAAAGGTTATTGGTATCCTAGGACAATCTGTGGAACCGTTAATATTGCTGGAAGAAATTGAAAAGGAAAATTTGAAGTTTAAAAAAGAACATGAACAGTCATCTCAAAAGCCTAGAACTGTCAATCTTCCTTTAGGAAATAATGTAAATAATTCACAAAAGCTAGAAGACAAAGGCATTTCTAGGAATAAAAGTCCACTTAAATCCAGTCATACTTCAAAGGAGACAAAAAATGACTATCACAAAGTAAGAGGTGCTCCAGACACACAAGTTGGTGCAGAAGATAAAATGCATAGATTGGTATGCAAATCTTCTTCCCCTCCTAGCAAAAATCCAGTTCTGTGCTATAAACAGAGAGATGTTTATGGCCCTGGTAAGAATCACAGCTCAAGGTCAAGCAATATAGAAACTGATGGTGAGGTAACTTACAGCACTATGCACGGTGGAGCTCTAAAAGATGTTGGCTTTATAGCCAGAGGGAGCTCAGATGTGCATAATATCTCAAGTAAGAGTAAAACTGCATTTCAGCAAAAATCTTCAGGGCCCTCAGCTGTACAGAACAGCCACCCTGGTTCTGAGGAGCAGCTGGGACACTGCAGCTCTTCTCAAGCAAGGCCTCTCCACCAGCGCCTTTCTCAAATGTCACATTGTGACAATTCTGTCCCAGACCGGTTACTGTCTTCACAAAATCATCCTTCAGATCCAGACAGAGACACAGTGGGACCACATCCAGATCATTCAGTTACTGGAGTTCAAAGATTTTTGGACTCTCTGAAGAAGCCATACAAACTGGAGTTGATAAATGAACCCGGAAAACCATATTTAAAACATATAATTATTGATGGAAGCAATGTTGCAATTTCGTAAGTATTCTTTTCAGCTATCCCTTTATTAACAGTTCAGTGAACTTTCAGATGAAATGGGGGCTAAGAGGTTGCAGTGGCACATGTTAAGATTTTGCTAGCTAGATTTTTGGTGAGCATGTACACAGTTAGTTGTGCCGTTTCAGAGTAACCTGATACAAATCACTAGTGTTCAGCTCAATGTAACACTTCAGTCAGAAGTAATCTCAGGGTGAGCTTTGCTCTGTTGCAATCATTGTTATGCATAAAGTTTGATTTGCTTTGCCTGTGGCTAACAATGAGGTTAAATTATTGTCAACTTAAGCGGTTTGGGGGAAATTTTTGTGCTGTTAACATCTTGCAGTTTTAAAGTGGAGGTTCTCATCTAGTAGTGACATGTTTCTCCTCCAACAGCATTGCATATTAGTGTTTGGATGCTGTTGTTATTTGCAAATGTATATATGTATATTTACCAGCTATAAAGGTGTGTGACTGAGATTCCAATATTTCCTTCATGCACCCCAGTGGATTGGCTGCACACACCCCACATTGGAGTAGGGCGTAGTGGCTGGGAGCTATTGACGTACAGTCCCCAGAAAGGTTATATAACACCTGGTGCCTTCTACCCAACCAAATTAAAACTGGTTATGAAACGTAAAGGACAGAGCTGCCTGCAAATAGCAGAAGCATTGAGGTATTCAAATATCCTACTAAATAATCAATGCTTGGGGGCCAGTTCGTTTGGTCATGTAGGTATTCTGCAGCTTCCCTCTGGCTAAATAAAGCCTCATTCATTTCTTACATTTCATAAAGTGAAGAATTGTTTGCAAAATTGCTTTGAATTGTTCTCAGTTTTACTTCTCAATACCTTGAGAACTGCTTCCATGCCTATGCTGATTCAGGGTTCTTTTGGTGTCCCTTTTTTGATGGGAGTGTGGGTATTAATGCATCACCCACATGTCTAGACTAATGCTGTATGGGTTCCTGAATCATTGCTTGCCTCATGTCATAAGTCTAGAAAGCTGCAAAAGCTGTAGAATATTTTCTTTTGACATGTGCAGCATGTTGATCTGTTGTTATCACATTGTCTCAGGGTGCTTGTGGAATGAGAGAATGCCCAGTTTACCCGAGCTGCTAACAAGTATTTTTTTAAGTTACCTGGTTTTGTGTGCTGAAAACAGGCCTTTTGAGGGCAGATTGCAATATCCAGTTGTTGAGTAATTTAAATTTTATTAAAATGTGGATGAAACTCAGAATGAAAGAATAATTGAATGGAATTATATCTTCCTATAATCGTTTGTAAATAATATGTACCTGTGGTGGTGCATCTAATCAGAAACATCAGGTGCCCAAACAAGGGAAACAAAGGGTGACCAATTATCCTTTGAAGCCTTGGTAAACTATTTACCTGAATCATAGCCCAAGTGGATGGGCACCATTATTCTTAGGCTTTGGGGAAGAAAGCCCAAGAGTTACCGAGTTGGGTTGTGGCCAAGGGGAAGCTTACTGCTGGCCAAAGTCAGTCATCCTGTGGCTCTGTAGCCGGCGGTCCTGAGTGAAGCCCTTTGAGCACTCCCGGGACTCAGCAGCTGTGCCAGCACCTACCTCGAGTGGGACTCTGCTCAGAGCTCACAAATCCTCACCTTTGTCATACTCACAGGGCTGTTCCTGGCAGCAAAGCTCCCACACACCTCTCCACACTTCCTGAGATGTCACCCTTGTCTGTTGAGAAATGCAAAGGGGCTTGGTGTGAACATTTGACTGACACTGAGTGGAATTTGTTGATGAGTTCCTTTAGGCACAGAGAATGAGGTGTTCACATTGTTACCTCTGTGTGTGTGTGAGTTGATCATGTATGAAAGTTACTGCCTCAAATCTACAGTTAAGTCGTTGTTATTATAGAGTGAACCCTATGGAATTGCTTTGTAAATGTTAAAGTACTCGATAATTAAGTGCTGCTAAACTGTTTTGCACCCTTACCTTTGCATCCATATGCTTTGCACCCTCACCCCTTTCTGCATTCCTGGCTCCTGTGTAAATCAGTCCAAACTGATTCTAATTTAATCTTTGTATGCCTTAATCTGTGCAGTAAATAATGAACTTGCTCTTCACAAGTTCACAAGAGTGAATGTTGCCTCCAAACTGTGAAGCCATATTTTCACGAATTCATATCAAACCCTGCCTTTGGCAATACCTTTGACAGTGTTTCTTTAAGCAGCCAAACCACTCATTTGTGACAGTATTTGCTTTAGTTACAAACCAAAGAGAAGATGTTACATGTCCCAGAAGGCAACCTGCTCTTTGCTACTTGGAGCTGCTTGTGATCATCTTTTGTTTAATTTAGGAAATACCTTTTTAGGGTCTTCACAGGATGTTAAGAACTGGGACAGGCAAAACCAGTATTTGCAATGGCATTTGGAGAACAGATGCAGTCTTTGAGATGGATATCTTGAAAAGACCATCTTGCTGTGGTGTTTTGCTGTCCCTTCAGGTGTTTATCTTACTCAGTTAAAGCATTTCATATTTAATTTCGTTTAACAGTGACATGTTTTTTCATAATATAGCTTACATTAATTCTACATGTTATTTGATAAAATTGCATCTATTTGCATGCTTTAAGTTGCAGCAGAGCAGGATTTTTGATCATTCAGGTCAAATCAGGACCTCCTTTTCTGAGCTTGAAAACACTTTAAAAAAGTACACTGTAGTTCAGCCACCTTGGAGCTCTAAAACCAGAAGATGAACAAGCAGAGAAAGCCTAAATTTTGACATGAATATTGAGACTTCTGCATTTCTTGAAGCCCAGTTGAGAACCATTAATTCATTGAAAATATTTAACAGAGTTTTCCAATGTAATGAATAGGATGCCTAACTTAAATTATTGGGATGATGGCTGCATTTAAAGTTTATGTCCCAGAAGGTTTACAAAGAGTAACTCTTCTATGAAAATTGCCTTCCTTTATTCGACTGTTCTTGACACCAAGAATGCTTAATTTTATTAAGGGCAAATGTGGCATAGTATTTTTTTTTCCTCTGGAAATTCTGTTAATAAGTCAGATTTTTTTTTTCCCTTTTATATTTCAGATATGACTTATTCATTTTGCTGCCTTTCTACATAAATAATTACTCTCCAAATTCAGAGAACCTTAATAGATTTATATTTTTATAAACATATTTTTTACAGAATTTACAAAACTGGAAAAGGATAAATAAATGCTACTAAAGGCTGAGTTTCACTGTAAAATATTTCCATGGGAATCTTTTAAAGATCATTATGTTGGGAAGATTTCTTGGTAGACTAAGATAGGGTTTAAAGATAAAATTGTATTCAAAACTAGCAGGGTTTACTATTAGGGTTAATAATGAGCACTTGCCTGTTATTTGAGAGACTGGTTTAAAAAAGGAGTACCACTTGCTTACTTACTGTTAAAAGCACTTTGTAGTGATTTGACATCGAATGCAAAACATAAATTATGTACTATTTTGCAAGACATGCTTTGGCTGTTCGTGCCATCAGTGCTCAATCAGTGTGTCTTTTCTAGGGAATCATATCTTTGTTTTGTCTAAGTGTAGCCTCTATGGAAATGCTGGAGTCTGGTTAGACAGTTAATTGTGCCCTGTGTTAAACAGGCAAATAGGGTCATTGGGATAATTCCAGTTGGGAAGGGCCTCACAAGGTCATCAATTCAAATCTTTGTGTCCCCTTATTTTAGGCAGTTGCTGGTTTTTCTGGAAAGTCACTTAAGGGAGTTGTAAAAACAGAAAATGAACATCTTATATTTTTAAATGGAGAAAAATTATTAATGCCAAAATACAATGTTTTGAAAATATTTCTTCGAAGAAATGTCATTGTTTCTCTTCAGAACAATTGTTCAGACTGTTGAAATGAGGGGAGAGGAGGCCCTAATAATTATCAGAGAGCTGTTCAGATGTAATCCTTGGTAATCAGTTGAACCAAAGGTGTTCTGTTTTGTAGTAGGACTGTATTTGGAACTCCTACATCTTGGATTATTATAGGCTTAATCTATACAATAGAGTTCAGAAACCATCACTATAGGCCTCTTTTTTTAAAGCTAACCCACTTCTGATTACTCCGTTGTTGTTGTGCCCAGGAAACAGAAAGGAGACTGAGCTATAAAGTTGCAAAGTGATGTATCTGTTCTCTTCTTTTGCTGAGGAGCTCTTTCCATTTAGGAGATTCCTTATCTATAACACCCATCTGCCTTTTCTTTTCCTGAGGCTCTATGTGGGACTTTCAGCTTCACTTTGCAAGGTTTTGTTCCATTTTCTTTGCTTCCCTGGTAATAAAACCCTAATGAATTTAATCTCCCTTCTTTTTGTTTCACCCTCAGTCATGGTCTAAGGAAATTCTTCTCCTGTCGAGGAATTGCAATAGCTGTTGACTACTTTTGGAAACGTGGCCACAGAAATATTACTGTGTTTGTTCCACAGTGGAGAACAAGACGTGACCCTTCCATTACAGGTGAGGGGCATTTCCTGATGTTTCCTTAATTAAACCAGACTGTAACTATTTCTTTGGGTACTTCTCTGAAGAATAAATGGCGAAGGAATGTTTCATCAAACGTTGAGGAGGAGCAGTCTGGCTGCTCAGCATGAGTAATTGTGTTTCCATACACAGTGTGAGAGACCCTGAAGTGCTCTTTAGGCTAAGAGGTGTGTCATCAGTGGAGGCTTTTTGGGTTGGTTTTTGTTTGCTCTTTAATTTCTAGTTTTGACCTCTTCTTCCCCACTTTTATAGTATGAGTAATTCTTCAGCTATCAATGTCATTTCTAGAGCTTAATTGGTACAAAAATAGCCCATCTTCTCTCTGCTCATTAGATTTCAGACTAATTGTCAAATCATGTTTTAACAGAGCAGAATTTCTTAACACAGCTCGAGGATGTTGGAATATTGTCTTTAACCCCTGCGAGGATGGTTTTAGGAGCAAGAATTGCTGCTCATGATGACAGGTACAGAATATATGTAGTTTTAAAGTCTTATTAAACATCTGATGGTTGTAAAAGCTCAATATTTTATGAGCAGTTCTGTTAGCTGGTTCTGCAACCTCTCTAGACAGTGCATCCAACTTAAGACTGAGTTTTACATCTGTTACATTATTTCACAGTTGTAGAAAACACTACTATGTATTCAGAAAGTCATGGAGAACTACAAATTTTCATGGCAATTAAAAAAAAAAGGCAGTCTGAAGAAATTAATCTTCCAGTAATGTTTTTATGCTTTCCTGGTCATCACTCTATCCCTGAATTGCCTTTTATGCTTGGGGCATAAATCAGCCACTGATTAGATAGTATTTAGCTCCATTTCCTTCTTGATGCCATGTTGGCACACGGACCTTGCTGTGTGTTTGGAGCAGTGTATTTGTAACAATGCGTAAACCAGTGAACTTCCAAGTTAATTTGACCACTAAAGATCAACTTCCAATTGTGGGGATCATCTGTCAGTGAACAAGACACAGTAAGCTTTAGGAATCTGTGTTGTGGGAATTTGCTAATACTTCACTAATGTTTTATATATACCCAGCTTTTCATAAAAAATGCTCTGGCAGTGCAGTTGAGATTACTCTGGAAATAAGTGTTATAATAACGTATTTGCACTTTTGTTAAAAGCCTGCACTTTCCTTTAAAAGGACACCATCCATTATCTTGTAGCTAAAATAGTTTCGAATAGCAAAAAGTATATTTTCAGAGACATTATAAAAGAAAGCAAACATTTCTTAATAAATCAGTAGTTGTTTTTTCATAGTTTAACAGAAGGATTTTTAAGACGTTGACAGAGCAGACAACTAACATGCAGAACACTGACGTGCAGAACAGATATTAATGCTAAGCAAAAAAGTGTATGGAAATGAGTTTGAGTTGGATTGTGTAATAAATACTGTACTGTTCCATAAAGCCAGCCATTTACCTGCAAATATTTAGATCATGGGGTTTGGGGACTTTTGATTCTGTGGGTTTGTTTGTTTGGGTTTTTTAATGGGGAAGTAAATCTCCCATGAAGAGTCTGCTGTGTTAAATAAGTCCATGCTACCCAAAACATTGTTGTAAGTTTAAGGTGGGTAAAACCAGAGTAATTTCCTGGTAATCAAGGTGCTTGTTTTCATGCAAATAGATTACCTTTAGATGATGAAATCTCTAGTTTTCTACATCTTTGGATAGGTTCTTTTGCTGAAAACAATCTTAATTATGTTTGAAATTAATTTTACAGATTTTTATTGCACCTTGCTGCTAAAACTGGAGGTGTTATTGTGACTAATGATAACTTCAGAGAATTTGTGACAGAATCATTTGCCTGGAGAGAAATTATTCAAAAAAGGTAATTTTTGAATTTCTGTGAAATCTTAAAAGGATGTCTGTCCTTGCAGTTGTAGGCACTCTGCCTATGTGTGGGATTTTGCTATCTTTAATTAATCTGTCTTGCAATTCTGGTAGATCCAAATAAAGTACTCTGTGATTCACTGCGGTGATTCACGGCCTTACAGTCATGTGTTGAGTAGCCTAATAACCCTGTTATTCATATGTTCTGTCATGTATGTGTGTTAATTGCTCTCATAAGCAGGAGTTTGGTGTAACAGCACATGCGTCACTTCTAAAGGTTGGTGTCGGATCTTGTTTGAGCAGTCCACTCTCAGAGCCTCTCTTGTCTGAAAGCTCTTTTTTTTCAGGGAGACATGGTAGCTGATGAGGATGTACAGTGTTGCTCTTAACTGTTGTCAGAATCAAACACTCTTTACTCAAGTGAGACAGATTGGCACAGCTAAACAAAATGAATACTTGTAGCATATCCATGTAGCCATTTCCCTGCAATTGTTGTTCTTTGGGTTTAGATGAGTTCACTTAGTTATCAGATATCCCTGCTTCATCTTGTGGACTTTGTTTCTGCTTGTTTCTTCTTGTTTCTTTGTTAGTTTGTTGGGTTTGGTTGTTTGGAATTTAATTTTTCCCATTTCAGTTAAATCAGGTTGTTTTACTGCTGGTTTGTGATCTTCTGTTAGTGACATTTCCTGCTTATCTCTGTGTCCCTGACATCTTCTGAGGGCACGTCTGTTACAGTGGCTGGGGTCAGTATAGCTCTAATGAAACAAGGAACTAAAAAGTTGTCCTGGATTCTCAAAATATAGCTGTGAGACCATGGAGTTGATGCTGGCTAACCATGTAGGCATTTACTTAATTTCTGGAGTGAATTCTACCCAAGTCAGGTTCTGTTCTCCCACAGAACTTTAGCAAGAATACTTGGCATGACATCTCGAGTCTGTGGTTTTTTTAAGAGCTTGTGTTAACATCTGCTATTAGTTTTACTTCTGGGGAAATTCCACTGTACCAAATCTTCCTGCAGACAAATATCAGTTGAACTGGTTTTTTTTTTTTTCAATGCAGATTTCTACCTGTCCCAATGTGATTCCAGAAAAAAAGTTTTGTGTCTTAACTGTGAGCACTTAATGCTATATTTGCTAGTTGTGTGGCTTTCTGCTAACACAGGCATTTCAGCTACATGACTGAAGATCGTTGCAAGGAAGGGGAGTTAAAACAGCCAAAAAATCTCTGATCACCTAGAAAATTCCACTGTAGTCTTGTTACAAATCTTCTGCCAAAAAACAGTTGCTGTAAAAAAAAAAAAAAAGGGGCAAAGCTCTGTTCTGCAGTGTAATGAGGAGAGTTCACAGCTCCCATAGAATTATTTTGATAGAGAATGCTGGTTGTGACTTAGCTGGGTTTACTAGTTAATCTTCAGGGACTCCTGATGTCCACTCTAAGGAAATTCGTCCTGTGCTACAAAGGTGAAGGACAACAAGGGTGCAATACCTTGTTACTTAAAAGAACTCTCTTGCAGGTTGCTCCAGTACACATTTGCTGGTGACATATTTATGGTTCCTGATGATCCTTTGGGAAGAAATGGACCCAGATTAGATGACTTCCTTCGAAGTGAAGGCTGTTCTAGGTATAAACACTGTTTTCACTTTTGTTTGATACAGTTATTTCACATTTGAAATAAACTGTTCTGGTTCATTCACACACCTGCAAAGCACAGTAAAGTTAAGCAGGAGCACTGTAGCATGTAGCAGTTTAACAAAAAAAAAAAAAAAAAACAAAAAAAAAACATTTTTCCTTTTACTTCAGTTCGTTCAGGAACTGCTGACGACGTTTGCCTCTGAGATCTCTCTGAGAACTGAGATAAGTATGATAAAAGTTTCTTCTGAGATGTGACTGTGATGGCTTTCATACACGGTTGTGTTAACAGCACCCAGAGGTGCCAGAGATGTGGATATGTGTTGTTAATTACACTGATGTTATCTGGGACACCTTGGTTGGTCACTTCAGAGTGGGACAATAGGTGTTACAAACACTCTGCACTCATGTTTTTTTGCCACAGGGGAGACATTTCACCTCATTGCTGAGGGTACCTTACTGTTGTCAAAATAATTTTTGAGGCATTGTTATTAAATCTGTTTGTATTTGAGTAGGAATTATAAATATTAATGAACATATATTGTTCGTTTAAGATTAATGTACTTTTTGAAGATGCACATATTCTAAGTATGAATTAGCTTCGCATGAACTGCCAAGATTTGAGGATTAGTTTGTTCTTTTGCACAAGATAGTAATATTCTGTTCTTTCACCAGTTTAGGAATTAGATGTGCTAATAATTCTGAGGAGTATTAAGAGGGCTTTTAAGAACAAGTGAGGTAATTTAAAAATTGTCAATAGAAAATGCTTAAGGGTTAATACAAAGAATAAGCAAGAACCTTATCTATTGTAAACATCTGAGGAAAGTAGAACATTTTTATACCTTAGATTACAAGTTGATTTGAAGATAAGTGTGTTGACATTAAAAAACCAAGTGCAGTACTAGTACTCCAGAAGGAAATGCTGAGTATTCAAGCTCTTGTACAAAACTTTTGAGATGTTATTTGGAGCACTGTGTTTTACCTGCCTGTTTCTGAGAGAAATAAAATGAAAACAGAGTGTTCTGAGGTAAGTAAGTGTGACTATTGTAGAAATGGAGAGAGTCTTTTGAGAAGACCACAGAAGAGCTTGGTTTCTTATCTGTAAACTTGGAATTGGAACTAGGCTTTGGTGTTTGTTTTGGGGCTGAGTTTGGGGAGTGGGGGAGAAAGGGGATGGGACCAGGAAGAACAGGGAAAAGCTGCCAGTGCAAAGAGTTAATTTTGTTCTATCCCTGTGACTTTTCTACATTATTTAAATGATGCAGAAAGCATAAATGGCACCAGGAACAAGACCAGAAACTGGGAGGATCTTTAGCAGTTAGAAAACCTTTCCATGCTGAGTAAATGGAGTTGTCATAACCCAAATGCTTTTAAAATAGAGCTCTGTAATTTAAATACTCTTTCTCTTGGTGGTAGGAAATGAGACTGTAACATGGGTTCCACTTCACAGTTCTCTGGTATCTGCTGGCATCTGAAGTAGACTGAACTTTAAATATTGTAGTGGTAGCAGTGTATAAAGTAGCAAAACTTTTTAAATTGCAATAATTAAGGAAGAGTATTCAAATCCTGAGATTTGCTAAAACCGCTTCATTGATTAAGGATACCATACAAGAGAAACAAGACCCTGATCTAAATATGAGCATAGCTCAGTCAAGAGCAAAAGTACATGAGGAACAGTCTCATGAAGCAGTCTTAGAAGCCCCTTTGGTCTGTCAGCAATTTCACATGCTCCACATCAGTGTACATATGTTCAATGTATCTTTTTATCTATATTTGATAAAACAGTCTTTGACTGTTGCTGTAATCTGCCAGGTAAAGGACTCACAGCATATTGAGGCTATTCCTGGGTGATATTAATGTGAGTTGTGCCAGATTCATATTGAGAACTGTTACACCTCCTGTTTTGTTTCACTTTGAAAGAATGCTTGTCATTTTATTCCGGTCAGTAACTGGCTGAGCAGCAGAGAAATTTAAGTTATACACATTTGTCTTTTCTCTCTCACGTACAGAGAGAGCTATAGCTAGCACCTCCTTTAGCTTAATTAATTAAAAATTAAATGTTTATTTTTTTCCATAGAGATTCCTGGTCAACACAGAAGACTTTACAGAGCAGTGGACAATATTCTTCTGAGACACCCTTTTTCCCCTCCGAAGTGAGCAGTGGCAGTCGACAGCCTGGAGGCAGAGTGCACGATGATCGTTCATCCCCGTGGCTTCCACTTCCACGGGAAGAAAACACAGAGCCTTGTCCAGCAATTCCACCACAGAGATCTGCCTCAGAAACAGCCCAGCTAAGAGAAGCCCTGATCAAAATTTTTCCTGACTATGATCAAAGGCAGAAGATTGATCAAATACTAGCTAATCATCCATTCATGAGGGATCTTAATGCACTATCTGCCATGGTGCTTGACTGAATGCTTACACAGCTTTTTTATCACAACTGCTCTGAGTAACAAATATCAATGTGAAGAAAAATGTCACTCTTTTATGTTACTTTGTGAATATTAAAAACTTAATTTTATTTGTATAAACAAAGATATTTTTCTGTATGTTCTGTTGCTAATAGATGCCAGGTTTTGATAAATTAAAAACTGCTGCTACTACAGATTTGTAGTAATATTTTCTATGAAAAAAACCCCCAAATCTTCTGCTTCACTTGAATTTCTTGTTAAAGCAGTGGCAGTACTCCCTTTTGAGCAGTGTGTTAGTACTTTTTACGAAAGTTTCTCCTCCTGGAAGGCAGAATTCCTGTCAGTTGGAGACCCGCGTGTGGGAGCAGCTGCCAGCAGGTGGCGGCCGTGGGCCCGGGAGGATCCCCGGGAAGGGCGTGAAGATCCAAGAAAATCCATTTGCTCTTTCAGGCTGGAGGTGCTGTGCGGAGTAGTTAGAAGAGAAAGTATAAATTCACAGCTCTCATCGGGAGAAGGTGTTTTGAATTCTTTAAAAGATCTGAAACCTACACTGGTTTTTAAATCGGAAATTATCTTGACTATCAGTATTCTTTCAGAATAGTTTTAATATCTTCAACAATTGCACTGACACCTGTTTGTCTTTGCCTTGCCTGTTCTAAGTGTGAATGGTTTGGTGTTAACAGAATGTGACACTGTCTGTATAGAAATGGCTTTTTTGTGCACAGCTACAGCTATACTCAGCTCCACCCTTTTAGATCTGTTCTGAGATCTATCCCAAAAGTAAGGGGGGGAAAAGGGAAGATAATTTATGAAAGCTGACCAGTAGGACCACTTTCTAGAGCAGAGCAAAGTTAAGATTGTCTGTATCTGTGTACACACTTAAGTCTGTTACTCCTTTTTAATCAGTCTCTGGTGCCAAGTGTTCACATGAGTAAAATCAAATTAGACTGTAAAGAAAATGTGGGCTCCATAGCCTACATTCAACTTCTGATGTACTGAGCCTTATCCTAAAACATTATGGCTTTCTCTCCAGTTCCATGGGGTCTGAAATCACCCTTTCTTTATATGCAAAAGAGCTGAAATACGCTTGAGGAACTGGGGGTTTTGAAAGACTGTTTAAAAGACTGTTTTGAAAGATTTTTTGCATGACCCTTTCACATTTTGTAAAGTCAGAAACAGAAGGCAGTCTTGCTCTTCCCTGAACACAATCAATCTGAAAGAGAATTGCAGCAAGAACAAAAAACTTTTAGAAACAGTAGTTACAGCTTCTCAAAAATACAGGTGATGATGAAGAAAGGTCTTTAATGTTTCTACATCCAAACACACACATCTAAATTATTCTTTGTTCTGTATAAGTGAGTAGGAGATTTGCTATTCAGGTGGGCAGAGTCCTTCTGACCAGCACGTTTGCCAAGAACTGGTTCTTACCTATGAAGCGTTATGTAATCTCCAAGTTCTAATCCCATAAAAACTTCTTAAAGCCAGTTTCACTGACTACAGTTGGTATAATTTTAATAAATAGCAAGAGAATAAATCACCAGCTCCCTCACACTGCCTGGGGGGCCTGTGTACATGTGTGAACATGCTCCTTGAAGAACTTGTCTTCTTTTCATTAGGTATATGTTGGTTCATTAGGTTGTATATGTTGTTTTCACTTTTTAGGTGCTAGTGTGCGGATATAAATATATTGTAATCTTTATTTCATAGAGAATTGCTTCATAGAGTTGGAAGAGACCCACAAGGATCGTCCAGTCCAACTCCTGGCCCCCCACACTTCAACAATCCCACCTGTGCCTGAGAGCATTGTCCAAACACTTCTTGAGCTCTGTCAGGCTTGGGGCTGTGCCCACTGTCCTGGGGAGGCTGTTCAGTGCCCAGACCCCCTCTGAGTGAAGAGCTTTTTCTTGATCTAACCTAAATCCCCCCCAACTCAGCTTCAAGCCTCAAGTCCTGTCACAAGAGGAAAGAGATTGGTACTGTTTCTTCTTTCTCTATTTCTTTCTCCAAAGTCTGTTTCTGAAGCATGCCTTTGGTTGCTGCAAAAACACGACTAGGAGCAGTGAGTGAAAAATACCAGGGGCTTTCCCTTATGTGTGAGTGATCCGGCATTTCCCTCTCCCTTCTTTAGAGGGGTAAAGTCCTGAGGCTGATTCCTGGTGCGAGGCCAAGTGCAGGATTTCTGTGACAAATACAGGAGTTTACTGTTAAAAGGAGTGTTTTCTCTTATGTTTTAAGAGCGTGTAATGTAAACAATTCCATTGCAGTTGTCAACAAGAAAAGCTCAGATGAGTCTCAGCAGCTAGTGCTGCTGTTTTCCTTCCTGTTTTAGTGCCTTATTAGGGTAGTTTGTGTTTTGGAAGAGCATTTCTGAACCAGAGAGAGAGTGCCTGTGAAAGTTCCATGACAAACAGTGACTCACAGTGTCTTTCTAATACTGGCAGTATTTCCTTGTGTTTTGCAAGCTTGCAGGCTATGTTTGATATGAGTGCCTTTCTTGCTAGAATTTTGTGTAGTTGCATTAAATGCTATTTTTAGATCTGGGCCTTGTTTATGTTCTGGATGACTCTCTTTTATTGGAAAGGTAGTAGCTCTGCTATAATTCATGTATAAGACCTGTTATTTTCATAAATACAGTTTAGAATAAGAATGACTTTGCAGATTCCAAGACCTAATCTGCTGTCTGGTATTGGGAGGAGTCTGGTTATATAAGTAGGTGTTTCTCTGATGTGTTCAGTTTCTCTTTTTTTATCGGAATGGAAGCCCAAGTGCCTTACAACAGTGTAACTCGCAGTGTTCAGACTGTTCCTAGCCTTCCTGACTGCTACTGTTTGTGTGCAATTTTGTACATAAATCTACCAGTTTTGTTGGTATGTAACTCTGTGCATACAATGGAAATGCTGCAGTGCACAAGTAGATGGTGTAGACGATGACTTTTAAAAACTGGATGGATTTTAGATTTGTACATTTTTTACCTATGTATTGTATGCATTATGTTTAGAATGTGGTTCCATTGTATTGTACCAAACTTTGCTGAGCTGTGTATGACCATCCCAAGTTTTTGATGTCTGCCTTGTGGCTCACTAAGTTTTGTCAGACTGTATTATATCATTTTAAATGGCTAATTCAAAGGAAGCATTTTTTTAAGAAGAAACTGGGTTTGAATGCATTGGTTCCCCTTTTCAGTCTCCACTTGAGTATATTTAACTGTTTCAGGAATGGTAGTTTAAGTGTACATAAGAGAACTAAAATATCACATACTTTTAATTAAACAGAAACAACAGTACAAAGACATTAGAATTCTGCTGAAATATATCATTTGAGTTTTATTTTTTTATCATTTTTCACTAACTATAGGATTAATTGTGATTCAAATCCAAAGTCAAGTATAATTTTTTCTCCCTGGCTGTTGAATGAGCATGCAATATTCAAAGTATTGAGTCTTAGTGTTGATAATTTTACGATAAAGCTTTGCTGAACAAAATATTAAGAGTCTATTCATTAAAAACAGAAGGCTGGCTTGCGTGTATTGTATACAGAAACACGCGCACACACACCCTTCCCAGTAAGAACGTTAAAGGTGGACGCGAAGCGGGCGCTCCGGCTGCTCGGTTCCGGGGCCGTGTGGGTGTCCCGGCCGGGCGGGTCCCAGCGCTGTCCCCGCGGGGACAGGAGGTGGCGCCGCCGGCCCGCGCCCCGCCCGGTGACCGGCGGGCCCTGGCTGAGGGCACAGCCCGCTCGCGTTTTGGCATCATGGGGGTTCGCTGGTGTCCTCACTGCCGTGGGGTGGGCTCCGTTTGCTTCTCTGCTCAGGGACCGTGCTCTGGTTTGCTGATAGTTCGTGTTTGATAGGCACGTGAAATTGGTGGTAATATAGTTACCTTTGATATGAGTTCCTTGAATTCAGAACTGCGGCCAGAAGTCTGCTGTTTAAATAGTTCTGATTGCCAGGAGTTAAGATATCGGAACATGAGAAATTATATCATTAAAAAAAAAGAATAATAAGAAGAAAGATAAATTCCGAGATTCAGAAATACTGCATTAAAAATCAGAAGGCTTCAGAGAGCCTCCCAGAGGAGCGTGAGGGCAGAGCTGGCCGCCGAGCACTTGGCGAGGGCAAAGCGGGATCCAGCGGCAGGGCCCGCCCTGGGGCAGGGCCCGCCCTTCCTCTGGGGCAGTGACCGGAGCACTCAGCCCTGAACCAGACTGAAACCACCGGCAGGAGCATCCCGGCAACCTCACCCCAAACAGACCCAGCTCCACGGCGTGTTTTGCAGACAAGGAAACTGAGAATATCTAAAAGGCGGAGCGTGAATGTCTGGGAATATTTTCTGTGAGGAGAAGGAGGAGGTACATTGTGGTTTATAAATACTTTGTGTGGGAGATCTTCACAGCAAAGGGCCTTGAATTAAAAGAGGCACATCAGAGTCTTTTGCCAGATCTACTGGCAGAACACCAAGAATATGGATAAGGACATTCTTGACATTCTGAAGTGAAGAGGCATTAAAATAGTAATATTTGGCATTCATTGGGAATAAATTAATGTTTTCTGCCACCGTTGTAACTATCCAAGGATTCTCTACATTAGGAAAACAGAACTTGCTATATTTTAACTTTTCACCAAATTTTTATTCTCTTGGCCTGTGTGCCTATCAGCTGCTCACACCTAATTTAAAGAGAAATTTCCTGGGCTGAATATAATTTATTGTGAAACATAGAACATCAACACACAGCTTCCCAATGTCCAAACTTGTCTCCCTTCCAGACTTGAGCCAGAAACAAACTTTTGAGTAAATGAATAAGAAGGTAGCACTAGAAATGAAACAGTATAAGACAATGCTAGGTGATCATGAAATTAATTTGCAGAGTCTCTATCAATTCAGTGTGTGCACGTGATTTTTTTTTTTTTTTTGCATAAAACCATTCAATGCATTAATTTTGACTAAAAATATTTAGGGCTCTGATTCATAAGCAGTAGATGTTGTAGTGGCCTAAAATGGTATTGGGGGTGGTTGCAGGAGATTTCTGCAGCTGCCCTTGCTGGATGCTGTGTGCTGGTTTCTCTGTTGTCACAGCTGGCACAGTGGTTTAAACTCTTGTCGGTCATAAGTCTGAGCCCTCTGTTCTCTGCTGTCAACAAAAATGCAGAGAAGATAAAGCTATAGTAGCTAGATTGTTATCCTTTGTTTTACAGCATCCATCAAAGCCCTACTTTGTAAATGGAAATCAAATTAAGCTTTCCAATATTACAGCAGCTATGAGTCTTCCAAATGATGATGGATTGAAATAATTCATGCAAAAGCCCAGGATATCTCATCTATCCCATCTGGTGGCTTTAGTCTCAGGGCCTTTCAGGGGCATTATTCAAATGTTTCTGGTAGGAGGTGAATGTAATTGCTGCTTGAGGAGCTGTTTGGGAAGGGAGGTTATGATTTCTTTTAATATAATATTTAATTATATACAAATAATAAAGCAGCTTAAATAAGTTTTTAATGTTTCTGTAAAAATATTATAACCCTTTCTTTCTTTCCTCACTGATGGGCTCTTGCTTGTCTATTATTTGTCTCATAATGCACCAATGGTGAGTGATGCATAGTGAAAAGGATTTAATGGGACTCTGCCTTAAATTGAAGTAAACACTCTGCCCAATGTTTAGTCAGTGCTGCAGGGGCAGAGACAGAAATAGTCTGGTTCTTTTTTCCCCCATCTAAGGTATATGTGACACCTTGTTACTGGGACTGCTTTGGTGGTTATGGATTAAATACTAGTGCTGCATGCACATATTATCTTTCTCCTATAAAACAAGGGGTAGGTGTACATTGAAAAAGTTTCATTAGCATGATATGTCCTAATGCTGTAAACATACAGAAACAAGAAGGCAAGATGAATTCAGCTAAATTAAAGAAGGCAGGCCTGTGGGCAAGGAGAGCTTTGTTTGGTATCAAACAAACAATGTGCTGTTGTGATATAATAAAGTCAATATCCTACACCCTGCTTTGAAAGTGGGGTTTTTTCTAAGTATGAAAAATTTAAGTTATGAACATTGGTTTCCAGTTTCTTGCTGGGTGAAACAAGCACAAAATCTGTTCATTAGAGTCTTGTTTCAGACTATCTCATGGTTAGTGAATGCAGGAGGGTTGATCAGATATCAATGTGCAGAAGGGTGGGGAATATGATCAGCAACATTCAGAGCCTCTGAAACATTGGGTGAGTGTAGGGAGCAAGTTCTATATCACGAGTAAAAATCTGACAGTCTATTTGAAAACTGTGTTTATTTTTCAGAAAAAGACTCTGTTTGTGAGTTATAACAACTTATTAAAGTACCATAGGCAGTTTAACTGTCTCACTCTGCACAGACTGTAATGGTGGAAAGGGCTGGGTATTGAGTCATATCCTACTGTAAAGTACAAGTTCAACAGGCATAAAAATTTACACTGTCTAACATTCAATCTGAATTAAGAGCCTTTCTGAAAGTTCTGTGTTCTGCTTAGTGATTCGACACTCTAAGCTACTGAACAGGTGGAAACAGGTGCACATTTTCTGTTATGTACATCTTGGAAGAAATAAGGTATGTGTATATATATATGTGTGTGAGTGTGTGGCACACACACTGTGGTGGCTGCAGCCTTCTCTGTGCTCCCTTTCAACCAGGTTGCTCCCTGAAGCTCTCAGCGAACACCATATTGAAGATATCTCTGATACTCTGCTCCCCCTGGACTCCCAAAGCAAGGCTCTGCAGACAAGGTAATTTAGCTCTCAGGTGAGCAGAATATATACTGGAATGATGGGTAACTGATACTATGGAAACACCTGACAGACCCATCTGAATTAAGGTTCTTCTATGCCATGATCTGCAAACCCACAGTAAAAGAGAATCATGTTTTGGGGGTTTTTCTTGTTTTAACAGGGCAGGTTTAGTTCGAGAAGGTACTCAGAGCTCATGGCACTTAGGGACCTAAGGATACAGAAAGGAGCTCTGTGGCATTTTCAGAAATGCATAGGTACATAAATACTTCTGAAGGACCACAGTGCTTCAGGTGAAGTGTGACTTTAGCACTTAAGCACTTACATTTTTGAAAAGCCCATATTTTGTCTTCATAGAATATTACTAAAATGTGATACCCCCAGAAAGGAAATCAGATGTAGATTGGCAGTGGGAGGTAAATGTATTCTAGATCCCACGCCATTAGTACCATCTAGAGCAGTGTGTCATATGCCACGGGAAATGCACAACTGCAGCCACGTGGCTGTGCAGCATTTCCATGTAAACTGCCCCAAAAGTGACTACAGTTTGTTGCAAGATCCGTGGAACTCTGAGAGGGGGGAAAACAGCAGTGAAACTGTGGACTTGCTAAGCTGGGTGTAGCTCCAGCTGCTTTCATGAAGCTGGAAAGGGTCTCAGGAGAGAGGCTCCAAAGCTAGAGGTACAAACATGAAGCAGCTGCATGGGAGTGAGCAGCTGGAATTTTGGAGTATGTGGGAAAGGCTGCACTGGCTTCATTACAATTGTTGGTGCAGGCAGAGATTGTGTTTAGAGGGTCCATCCTGTGTTTGGTGCTTAAACAAATGAGCACCTAAGAAAGTTGTGAGTCCTGAGATACTGAGCATCAGGACCAGTAGTTGTCACTTGCTGGCATTCAAGGCAGTGAGTTCAGGATCTTGGTGCAGAGACCAGCTTTGAAATGCTTTCTTAGGAACTTCAATGTGCATCAAACTGTCTAGTTTTGTCCAAAATCTGGCACAGGATGTTACTTTTCCAAAGCAGAAAGAGCATTTTCATCTGGAGTATGCCAGAGCCATTCTGAATGTCTTTGGCACATTAAATATATTGATGCTTTGATCTCACATTAATGTGAAGTCAGAATCCTCTTGGCCTGAAAGGGAGCTTGTCAAGAAGCTCCATCTCCCTCTCCCTCATGAGTTTTTCTTTTGCTGGTAGTTTCCAGGCTCATAGCTCATCCTCCACCATAACTCGCACACCTGCTGTTCAATACAAAAGTTAGCATAAATGTTTACATTGCTTACTTGAAGCATTGGTACAAAAGCAGGTTTTTTGGTGGGTTTTTCGTTGTTATTTTTTTGAGTTTCTGGTTTTGTTTGGTTGGGTTTTTTTTTTTTAAATATATCATAGAATGGTTAGGGTTGGAAGATCCACAAAGATCATCCACTTCCAGCCCCCTCTCATGGATGGGAACTCCTTCCATTAGAATAAACTGTTGTGGGTTTAAAATACAAAACCAGCAAGCAACAGAAAGCTTGCATAGAAGTGAGGGAATGTGGGAATGCAGTTTGAGAGGGGGACTGAGAGCACTGCTCAGCTCATGACAGAAGTGGATGTGTTAGCCATAGTAGGCCTAAGCCTTGGCAAAGGAAAGCAGAGCCTGAAGGAGGAATGCAGAAGTTAACGGTGTGCTTGGTACGGTGTGCTTAGCATGCAGAAACTATGCAAGACCCTACGTGCCTGCACGGGTCTGTACAGGGCCTTGATTAAGCAATATAACTTGTTACATAAATGTTATGTTGTGCTATTTTTAGCTACAGCTGAAAAGGTATATAAATCTAGCTGTGTGTATCAATAAATGGCTTCATGCATGCGAAAATCATGGAGAGCCCGTGTCATCGACCGCCGGCAGGGGAGCAGCCATGGTGACTCGGTGTGACTGACAGCGCTGCTAATCTGCCTGGCCTGGCAGCTGGAGGTAAGCTTCTTACAAGTGTTTGTCTCCTTAGGAATTCCCCTCTGCTTAAACAGTGATAAAGAGATGATGGTCCATTTAACCATAAAGGCCTCTCTACCAGCTGCCTCTGTATTTATTAGCACAGAGTCTATAACATGAGAATAATTTATAGTACAATGCCATATCTGATTACAGAAGTGTTTTGTGATATTTTCTGTTTCTTGTGAATTGTTTAATATGAGGCAGCCATGCAGAAACTCTTGGATGTGTGAAGTTAGTGAGGCATTTAATTAAGTTGCAAGAGCCAATGCACTCACAAATGGAATATTGAACATACCACTTATTTCATTCATGGGCCAAAATTGCTTGTGGATCTGAAGATGAAAAGACTTGCAGGCAGGCATGTTTCTCTGAATTCTAGAGGTATCATAACTGGTCTACAGTTTGAGTATAATTTGTAAATGTTCTAATGTAGGTGTTTGTGGTTTAGCTAGTTTAATAAAGCAAATCCTTCTAGCATATCCACTCTTGACTTTACTTCACCTGGACCGAAAAAAATGTAAATCTCTTCCTTTCTCTTTGCAATGAAAGTATGTTATACTTTAAAAAAAAAGTTTTGTGTGAGCTTACTTTTTGGGTGGGCATGTCTTATTTTTTGGTGGCAGGTGCATTTTGAAGGGGGTAGGTTTGGGGTTTTTTGGGGGAGTGTTTTTTGTTATCATGGGGGGGTGGTGTTTCTTTGAGAGAGAAGGGGACTCTTAGTTATTCCTATTGCCTACAAAAATGCCATGTGTGGGGTTTGAGTTCACACAAACTGGGTTAATCTGGGACTGCCATAAAGGGCATATGGTCTTGCAGGGAGCATATGGTCTGGAAGAAGTCATTCATTGTGGTGCCTCCAAACCTTCCCAGCTGGATTGTCCATGGGGTAAACTGAAGTGTTCACTGGGGAAAACTGCACATTATCTGGGGAGGCAGTATCAGATTTCATTATTTGAGCTGGATGCTCAGTTCCAATTGTAATCTATTTACTGGAACCTTTTTTCCCTCAAAAAATAGCTCAGGAATTAAAGAATAATCTTGGCACAGAGACCGTCCTTGGAAATAATCCATATGACAGTGAAATTGCTATTTAGGAAGCTTATAGCCTCATGAATTTCATTAACAATGTCTATTAAATACTCTAAAATTATACTTGAATATCATAGACGATCTTTCCAGTTCCATAGATGTTATTCAGCTGACCTTAACAGGATTACATGCTTGTTTGCTTTTTTAAAGTTTGGAGAAAACTTGTCTCCATGGCTGAACTTTTTCCACTAAATGTATTATTGAAGAGGCTGATGATGTTTCTGTGATTTTGTACATTAGTTCTGTTTGGCCCATTATTTGCCTATTCAATGGCAAACATAAGGTTTTGAATTAGAAAATATAATAGAATTTCATTTGTAGAATCAAGGCAGCAATCTAAAGATCCATGGTTTTTCAGTGCTTGTAAAGTTCTAAGCATAAAAACAAATTACTTGGATATTTTTTGTCCCCATCTACATTAACTTACATCTCTTAACTTCAAATGCTTATGGAGAGCCCTTGAAGAGTGTTTACATAGTGTATCTATGTAAACAAAACACAGTGTGGCCTTAGAGATCCTTCTGTATTGGTAGATTTTTTAGCTGTATATATGCAAATGAGGATTCAAGATTCCCCATAAACACAGTAACTGTGAAAATCTACTGTTATTGAAGCAAAAATAAGACTCCAAGCTTTTGTGGCAGACCCCAAGATAATTTTCCAGAACACCCTTTTGATAAGAGGTGTAGAAGAAAAGGAATTCCTCATGTGTAGATATGAGAATTTTGATAGGAAAATTCTTTTTCCACGAATATGAGTATTAGTGGGGGGCTTTTTCATTTTCTTTGGCTTTGTCAATACTCATGTGCCTTATATGCTCTGCAGTGAATGCTTTTGTGAATTCTAAGCATGTTTAATAAAAGATCTTAAATTTCTTTTATTGTCCCTGCTGGTACATTTGGTTAACAACTAGTGCAAAATAGGGCCCAAATTTGCTCACTAAGACAATATAATCCCAGATCAATTTGAGAAAGGACCTCAGGACATTACCTAGTCCAGGCTCTTACTGAAAGCAGGGTTAGCTACAAGATCAGCTTGCTCAGAGCCTTACACTGCTGGATCTTTAAAACCTCCAAGAACTGAGACGAGGCCCCTTGTTCCACTGCCTAGCTGTGCTCATGACCAAAGATGTCTGTCCTCAAATCAATCTGCCTCTCTCTTGATTCAATTTCTCTTTTATCTCCCATCCTTGCACCACATGCTGCTGTGAGGAGCATGCTCCTGTCTCCTTGATCAGCTCCCTGTAGGTGCTGGGGAACTGCTGCCCAGTCTCCCCAAAGGCCTTGGTGCTCCCAGCTGTGTCAGGGCTCTTTACTCTGGCTTTAACAAGTGCCAGGTCTAGAGAGGACAATCCCTTCCCTGGATCTGCAGGCTGTACCTGCCAGCACAGCTCGGGATGCTGGGGCACAATCCCTTCCCTGGATCTGCAGGCTGTACCTGCCAGCACAGCTCGGGGTGCTGGGGCACAATCCCTTCCCTGGATCTGCAGGCTGTACCTGCCAGCACAGCTTGGGGTGCTGGGGCACAATCCCTTCCCTGGATCTGCAGGCTGTACCTGCCAGCACAGCTTGGGGTGCTGGGGCTGTCCCAGCTGCTGGAGCACACTGTGGGTTTATGTTCAGCTTGTTGGCAACCAGGATCCAGCTCCTTCCCAGCACAGCTGCACAGCCAGACACTCCTCACTTTGTGTGCTGCCACAGGGTTGTTCCATCCCAAATGTAGGACCCTGCTCTTGTCGTTGTTGAATTTCAGAAGTTTTGTGCTGACTCGAGCCACCAGCCTGTCTTAAGTCCCTCTTGATGCATTCAAGCCTCTTAACTAGTTTCACCCAGTTTAGACACACCAACTAAGCTGCAAACTTGCTGGGGGGAGGAAGGTCAAGCTGAATTTTTTTAAGCTAAGCTTATAATAAATTTGAAAATACCAAAGAGTTTTCTCATTATGATTTTGGTCTATGGAAGTGCATGTTTCGATATGATTGTGGAAATACTTTCCGAAACTGTTTAAGGAAGTTAAAGTTAGTGGAGCAAAACTTGGGTTGAGAAGTGTAACGTGTTTCTGTGCAGGAACAACTAAACCACAGCGAGTTTTGGTAGGATCATCTTTGCATGTTGTTTTTCTGTGTGTACATTAGTTGGTACACAGAGTTGCAGACACAAAACATGTCTCATGTATTTTGTGGGAAGGAAATAATCTTCCTCCGCAGCATTTCAATTTCATTTGGCATTTTCAGAACAGCCAGGATGTGTAAAACAGGGAGATCACACACGTAGAAAACCTGCATGTCAGTGTAAGAGCCTTAACATTCCAGTCTTTTGGCAACAGAAAATCCTGCCAAGCAAAACTAGTTAGATACCTAAGCAGAGCAAGTCAACAGGAAATAGCCCATGAAAAGGTTTCCAGCAGAAAGCCATTGGGGTTTCTTAGCAGAGTGAGTATAAATTTCACAGATTATATGCTTGTTTAGTCATCAAGGTAAATCTGGGGAAGACAAGATCTCTTAGCACTAACACAATTAGTAAATGGTATGGAATTGATCAATGCTCCATGTGGTACCATTTTGCTTTTAACTCCGACTTTTTTAGATGTTCTTTGCCTGTCGAAATGCACTACATTTGTTAATTAACTCCATCTGCTGAAAGGCTGGCCTGGCAGTTTAATAATATAATGAGCTGCTTTATTAAAAAATTGAGCTTGAATGTGTTGGCCAAAACAAAGAGAATTTAAGGCAAATATATCTTGGAAATATCCTTATTGTGCAGGTGATGTCAACATACCTTAACCTATTTTATCTGTAGTTCTCCATATTTGAGATTTATAGGAAATGGTATGCCATGCATCTATTATGCAAAACATTAAATTTGACACAATACGGTTGATCACAGCAGCCTTTCTATGTAGATCATGTTAAGAAATTTAAATAATCCCACTGAAAGCATGAACGGTCTTGAATTTTGCAGCTTTGAAACTTAATTGTTAATATTTAATCCCAAGCAAATTTCTGACTTATTTTTAACTCTGGCTTCTTCATTACATGTACTTAATTGTAAATTAGAAGTACATTTTTAAATACCTAATGTTTACTATCAAGGAATCCCTGTGCCTGCTCCTGCAGAAGCCACAAACATTCTACCATGTTCTTAATTAGTCTCATGCTGTTGTGTAGTTAATAAATAGAATTATATTGCACTTTAATAGAGTTTGTAGCCAAGCAGCCAGTAGATTGTATAGCCTGCCATGTAGTTCACCTAATAATCTGGATGGTTGTCCTAGGGTTCAGCTTTTTGCATCCTGGGAGATTAAATGCTGCAGATAGAGAATTAGGAGAGAGGATGCCATGATGACCCATCTAATGATGAGTAAGTGGCTAGGTGAGGGATCCTTCTGCCACCCATGCTGATAAAAATGTTTATCAAAAACAGTGGAACCCCACTGGTAGGTAATAGTGACTTTTTCTTGCATCCATTTGTTTTTCAGCAGAACTGAAAAGCATTTTTTCTAATGTGTAAATACCTATGCTTAGAAATTGTCACTTATCAAAATTTTCTTTGACAAAACTGAGGTTTGTTAACCTTCCTCCTGCTGTGTCACTGTTGTGCCATAAGCTTTCCAAAATATTTTTATAGTTGAAGAGAAGCTGTTTTTCCAAACATTTGCAGATGTCAAATGTTGTTTCTACTTGATATTCTTGTGTGGAATCATGCAAAAATCCATTGTAAAGACCTGCTGAAGTAATAGAATTATTAATATGGGTATTGCAGACCCTTTGTTTTACAAGGCTGCACGAAGAGCTGAACTGTGCTTGTTGCAATGACCCTCAGGTCTTCCTGTGACTTGCTGCTTTTTGGGGTGGCTTCCGTCTTAGCCACACATTATTTTTCTGTCCTTCCTTCTTCCTTCCTACATATATTGTAATACAGTCAGTGTTACGAATATTCAATATGACCATCAAACCACGTATTTAACATCATTATTGGAACTTGCTATCCTATGAAGTTATTGGCAGTAAAGATTCTACACAACTCTTTAGATTGCCTACATGAGTATAAACAGCACAATCCAAGAATGGATCACCTGGTAACCTGCAGGTGTTGGCAGTTGTGTTTAAAATCTATTGTCAGCCTGCTTTTAGTCCTTTTATTAGTATTTAATAGTGTTGTCCCTATTTCAAACAGAATCTGTTATATACATATATCTCATATATATATATATATATGTCATATATATTTTGTGTATAATACATGAAATGCTCTTTTACACGCAGGGTAAAATACAGTTGCCTTAACCATGGGTATTGTCCCCTATGAATTAAACAAACTTATTTGCCATGGTCTAATCTCTATAACTGAATGGAAATCTGACACTGTCAGGGTGTGAAGACTAGCAGCACTTGCAACAAAATAAGTAGTAGTTGCTGACAAGCACACAATGTTCTCTCACAAATTCTACCTGCTATCTGCTCTTAGTTTATAACTATGATTAATCTACCTAATTCAAATTGCTCCTTAATCACTGCCAGAGTTCATTAAAAACCTACTTAAGCTTAAAAACTGTATTTGCAATAATTTATTAATATCTACTTAATAATAAATAACTAAACCTTGGGGAGTTGACCTGGACTGTAACCATTAAGAAAATCCTGTCTGTAAGTAGATGCAGCTATAACTTCTTTTGTTTCACTGAAATTGCCTGGATGGAAAATAAACTCAGGCTATGTAGTTGAGTTTGTGGAGATAATTAGGGTGAAAGTCATACTACAGATTAAAAATAAGATCCACAGGTTCCTTATGTCTGATGTAGCTTGACTGTGCTGCATCTGTATACATCTGCCCTTATGTCTTTGTTTCCTGGGAATACAATCCTTTTTATCAAAAACATAAGTAATTTATATGTTATAGTAGGACAATCTCTATTGACTTCTTTAAAGTCATGCAGAGAATACATCTGAGTATCCTTTGTTTCAGAAGATGCCTGTCTCTTCTTAAAAGTATAATCCACAGCATTAGCTACCACACTGGATTGTAAATATGCAATTTACCCAGACCACTCTAGCCCATTGAAAATTCTGGCTATAAATATATTTCTGGTAACTGAATATTCAGATATATACCTAACGGAATTTTCAGAAGTGCCTAACTGGCTCCTTCCCAGTGATGTCAAAGGAAAACAAGTGCTTTTGGAGCACTACCCTTCTGCCAGAAGTTTTTATTATTAATTGAAAACAGCTCAGGTTATATATTATGAGCACATTTCAGTTTGGTTTCCCGAAGTGTCTCCATGATGTCCAGGCAATATTTATTTGGCTTGACAGAGTTAAAAGAGATTGCACAACCTGAGTAATTTACTGTTTTAGCGGATGCTTAGCAAAGGGTGTGTTGTTTGGCACAGGTTCAAACAGGCACTAATTAGAAAACAATGTGAGGGCCAAGGTGATGGCTGAAAAGGCCTTACTTTGCTAAGCTCCATCATGCATTACTTAATTTTGTCAGCGTTTAAAGAGACTTTTAGAACACTATGGGAACGCGTATGGTCTAAATGGTCTTTCAGGGGGCATTTTAGCATCTCAAAACAAAGCAGCTGGATTTTAAGCAACCGGGAAGAAATGAGAGTAGTTAATAAAATCTCAAAGTAAAAGGAATTCTCTGTGTGCCCAAGGTAAGATCCTGATGCTCTAACTAATGATTATTAATTTAATAGGAAAATTAATTGTGAAGGGGAAAAAGTTACTTACCCAGAGCTGGTTTGCATTGTAGATACTCAGAAATGACAGTTCTTACAGTTGGCTTGTGTCTTGTGTATAACATGTAATATTGCTTCTTTTAATTCATCGTTAATCTCATCATTTTTGCATTTGGTTATCTAGTTGTTTATAATAAAGTCCACATTGAGCTATGGCCAGGATAATTGGAGGAATCTTTAAGATATCTACGATAGGTTGCTCAATCATTTTTGTTGTGCAATCTGATTGAAAGGAGAAAGGGAGATTTGTGCTGATGGTGAATTTTATGAGATTTAATGTTATAAATCTAAGGAATCCTAGAATCCAAAAACATAAAGGCCTTATTTTAGTTTTTCCTGTTAGTGCACAGGTCTTTGATTGCTGAGTTCTATATTACAGACTGCAACATTGCTTTACTTTTTACAGTTAATTACTTACAGAGACTTAGAACTGCTTGGGTAGGGTCCTTTGGATGGTGGCTGATTTTGTCATGTCAAATGTGGCACATAATCGTGTGAGAATGGTGAGTAAATTTTTCTTTTGGATTACTGCTTTCTTCAGACATGGGCATGATTTTTTGCTTTAGTCTTTTCATAAAGGAATTGTAGCTCTGGTCTTTTTTGAGGTGTTTCAGCTCTGCTGAATGATTTGCAGGAAAATTATTGACAAAACTGTATTTCTTAAGAATAGCCTCAGCCTGAGGTCTGAGTGAAACCTCCAGTCATCCTTTCCAAGCTGAATGATACTGAAAGGACAAACAAAAAAGAAATAAGGAAGAGGGGGAAGTGTTCAGGAACTACAATATTCATATGTGTCCTTTGCATGGTTTTGGCAATGGAAAATGTAATCCCCTGACCAGACTTGTCCAATGGGCTCTCAAGACTTAGACTTTGGATCTTTCTTTCTCCTTTTACCTTTTAGTATAAGGAAAAGCAGCAGTGCAGCATCCTGCATGTTAAATCAGTGCACAGACCAGTAAGAAGAGAACAATACATGTGCAGGAGGCTCTGGGAGTGCAACATGAAAAATGAGGAAGAAAAATATTAATACTGAAGACAAAGCAGATTTACATGGGAAATGGAAGTTGTGCTGTTTGTTCAGCTCTATTACTCTGTGTAAACCTGGCAAAAGTTTGGCATGCCTTGCAAAAGCTACAATCTAGAGAGAATACAATAGTACAGCAGAAACATGATAAATAAATGTGTAAGGTGTCTCTTGATTTCTAGGGGAGCATGACACTTTTTCATGTCTTTATAGATCAGCCCTAATCTGTTTTTGTTTTTTTTTTTTTTTAGTGGCTTCAGCTGTTAAGAGTGAGATCAGTAGATTTTGTCCCACATTTGAGGAATTTAAATATTGGTTGAAATATTTGGTTTTCTTTAGTGCATTCCATTGCAGAGCATCTTGTTTTGCTTTTGCCTCTCCCACTTCCTTTCAGAATTGTACCAGCAGCCTACAGGCTTGTTCAGCATTTCAAAGGGGCAATATGATTCCCAGACCAGAATGGTGTCAACAGGAGACAGTCTGCCCAGTGTCAGGTTTTTTGTAAGCTGTTTCTTTGTTTATTCTGTGAAATGAGAAGGGCGAAAAAAATCAAATTGTGCACAATTGGCTCCAGTAAATGCCAAGAGACAGTAAATGCCTTGTTTATTGCCTGGGCAAGGCTGGTAACTTGCTGAATTTCCATCGAGGCTCCTCCGTAAAGATCTCCCTTGGAGCTGGTTATGCAATTGATGGGGCAGGGTTTTGGCTTCTGGAGCAGCAGGCTTGCATAACATGGCTTATAATCCAGTACTCCTTTCCCAGCCTGAAAGGACCTTTTTCATAAGACATTTTATACAATAAAAAACTTCTTCCACATTTCTACACAATTACTGAAATAATGGTACTCTGACTCTTAAAAAAAAAAAAATTCTACAAGAGATTTTTTTTACTTGATCTCTTTGTATATAGGCACTTTAAAAAAAATAATGAATCATTTATAAGTTCTTTTTTTCATACCATGAAGGCTACTTTGTATTTTATTAGCAGAATTCTTGTTGATACAACACTGAAGAAATTGAATTATGCCAACTAAGCACTTCTTGGAGGCCTTAACACAAATAGGCTGGTTTCTGAGAGCTTCATTTTTCTTATATGACCTATATTTGAAATCATTGGTGACCAAACCTGCAACTAGAAGGTTTAGTCTGTGTAGTTGGGAGAGGGAGGCCTGCACAGCGTGACTTTAATGCCACAAAGATGCTGTCTGTGGAGATGGCTGCCGTGGTTACTTAAGGACAATGGGAATTGGGATGTCTTGTTCTTTATTGCAGCCTAGGGGTACGCATTCTTCTTCCTCTAACAAGAAACTTCCATCTATTATTCTTCTCCTTCCTTCATAACATATGCTGCCCATCTCCAGATGCTTGATTGCTGTGTGCGTGTTTCTGTCCTCACAGAAATGTATGGATCTCCCTGCCAGCCTGGTGAGAATTCCAGGGCAGCTGATGGGTGGTTGTGTGTTTCAGCCTAGGTCCTCTCCTGCTTCGTGGCCTGTCTGGGCAGCTTGATATGGCAGCGTGAGAAGCCATGCAGCATAAACTGACCTAAATATTTATATTACTACTTTATCTTGCAGTTTCTGGGACAAAAAGCATAAATGTAGGAAAAAATGTGTAAATGAAGTCTGCAGGAATTGGAAGTGGGTAATCTAATATTCTTTCCCTCCTGTCACTGAACTGCCCCACTGAATCCTCATGCCCAGCAAGAGCAATGTTTTCAGCTTGTTATAAAGGTGGAGGTTCTCAGGGTGCATATCAGTTATGAACTGGCGACTTGGAAAGAGCTGAAGTTACATATGCATCTCACATCATTGTCAGCTGTAATTGCAGATGACTGGTCTTTCTGAAAATAACTTTGGGGATGAAGATGTGGTACTGCTATTTCAGACAACAGCAATCAGAATTACTTATGTGACATCACATGAAATCTGTTATTAAGATGTCTGTAGCAGTCCTTATTTGCTTTCCTTCCATGAAAGCAGATATAAAAGATGAAACTAAGAAAGGTGTTTATTTAAATATTACTAGTTTAAGTTTTTGGATGAAATTACTGAGAATTCTAAATCTGGTTGCTGAAGTCCTTATTCACCAGGAGCAGTATGGACCGCAGAACTGAAAGCTTTATAACTGTTGCACAAATATGAGTTGTCATCTATTTAGGCATTTTTAACCCACTGTTCTCAGGAACTGGACTCTGCCAGCAGTATTAGCAGGGAAAGGATTTTACTGAAAAGCCCTCATTGCAGAAAAATTGTTTCTCAACTCTTCCTCTGCTGCCACTACCATGGTCACCATTATTCTGCTGTTCCATCACACAAATGAATTTCCTTTCTCAATATCTGAATTGTCTCCAGTGAGGTGGTAATCAGAGGGACTGCTGGTTTTGTCTAGTGGATTCTCTGACACCCAAGGAGATGATTATTGGATCAGTCATAATACCAGAATATTTTCATTTATGTCCCTTGGATTCACTAAACATGTTCAGTTTGGATATGAGAGGCAGAAAAACTATCTTTCAGTGTCCACTTCTTTCAACTCCCTAAGGGGCTGACAAAAATAACACTAAACCTCCAGCAGGAATTGTTCAGATTCATATTTTGAAAAGTCAGTTTAGCTGTAGCAAAAAAAACCTCTGAGATGTGGCATTGGCAAATTAAAGTAAATTCTCAGATTATTTTGGATTTTATTATTGAAATGCATTCACAATATCAGCTGCATATAAATCAGGAAGTATGTTCAGAGGTTATTTATGACAGTTAAATATTTTATGAGGAACTGCACATTTATAATTTGGGGCTACCTAAAAGGCAAAATATGAGTCCCTGCACAATCTGGCTGCTCTCCACTAAGCAGCCCTAGAGTTTCATCTGTGAGAAACTGGAACCAATCAAACATTCTCTTTATGCAATCTATGTTATTTAATGAACTACTAACTCTGGAGTTATTTGATCTTTGACAGTTTAGGGGTGAGGATGCAAGGTAAAGTTGCAGTTTCACTGGCAAAATCCACATTAATTTCAGAGTTTTTAACTGAGAGAAATGTGGGGTCAAGACTGTTGTGCATTCACTAAATTGTGTACGATTGCTAATCCAGCTCTTACAATAAAAACAAGTAAAGTTACATGAATTCAATTTTAAATTTAGTCTTTCATGTTCTGAAAGAGTCTGGAAAGGCTAACCACGAAACCAAAACCTATATCTGAAATTGTGAAATGTCAAATAAGTTTCCATGGATAAGGCTTACTGAACAAGAGAACTTTCAGTTTTGCTCTTTTAAAAGCCTTCAGCTCTGTTTGTCTGGCTCTTCTGGCACAAAACGAAAAAATTTCCACTCATCTCTCCTTGAAACTGTTCCATTGAGCTCAGGGGCAAGGCCAGAGGGAAACAGAACATGTGCAGCTCTAGAATTACAGTTGTGAATTAGTCTTACAGTTGTGAATTAAACTAGGAACATGTTATTCATATTACAATATTTATATGCCATATATTTATATGCATTTTTTATGGACACCAATATTGATGACTGTGAAACAGGATTTTTTTCCCCTTAGCTGTGGGGTAAAACTCTTTCTGTAGACTCAGTAAATATATCTGTAAGAGTAATATTAATCTAGAACAGCTACAGCCCTACAATGAGCTGACATCATGTCCCTGAGTGTTCAGCTGCCCAGCTGTCAGCGTGCCCTGTCTGTGTTAGTGCAGCCCCCTGAGCATACACATCTCCTCCTTTGCTACCTAAGATGTATTACTGCTGTATAAATCAGTCAAAAGTATAAACTATGTTGATTAAAAAATCACTTTACATTCGTCATGGTATGTAGTAGATGCTTTGAATGAAGGTTATATGAAACAAACAAAATTTGTCTTTATCAGGTTATCTAGTTATGTAGCAATCTGGGATAATTCATTGCAAGCAGAAAAGCAACATAATGGGGAAAGTTTTCTGTTTATTGGAAAAAAATCAAATTAGCAGCTTCAGAAATAGCCCTGAGTCAGACAGCTAGCTCTATTATTATGTTACTTAGAAGCTAATGTATTATGAACAAGTGCCAAATATTTCTGTGTAATGCAGAAGAGATTAAATAGAAGCTTCTATTTTTGAGATCTGCTTTGTAGCATACATGTAATCAACAGAAAGTCCTAGATAACAAGTAGTACACAGATAGCTGTGCTAATTATGAATAATTATGTAAATGGTTTTAATCTCAGAATAGTACTTATCTGAGGGATTAATACATACCAATCAACAGAAAAGTTTTGAAAATTAGTTTACCAAAAGTCAGTTAAAAGTCTATTTTTAAATGGTGATGTGGGAGCATAACTCAGCTATGTAGTTTTGTTTAAAGTCACATCCCTAACCCAAGGAAGGAGAAAACTCCCTGAGAGGGCTGGACTGCACAAGTACATCAGGTTTTGAATCTTGCACAGTGCTTGGTTGTCAGAGATGATGAAAGTTGTGAGTTTCTGAATACACTTCTGTACAGTTCTTGGCCAGATCAGTCTGGTTTTATACTTTCTGTATTATTTCTTTGCTGGGAAGGTCACTGTGTAGGGTTGCAGAGTCAGATATGGTAAGAGTAATTTCTCCAGTTAATACATTGCAGTGGCAGCTCCAAAACGATTGTTCATGCAAATATTCTCATTTCTGAAACAAGTGCCAAAAGTGATTTCAAAGATCTCTCTGTTCTAGGAAAGTTCAGATCTAGTTGACACATGTGCACAGCATTGTCAGTACAGGGAGTCAAACTGATCTGCTTTATTTTGAAACAGGGTTTAGGATGCAGTTCTTTTTGTTTAGAAATGTTTAGTACTCAACAGAAGGGTTTAGAGTAAGTTGCACAGGAATGGGCTTATTTAAAAAATTTTCATTCAGTGCAAGTAGATGGCCTAGTTTTGACTGCGAAAAAGCTGCAGCAATGTTGACTCACTCAAAACTGACCTCCTGCCTTTCTAGTTCTGTGCTTGTGGAGCCAGGGCAGAGAAGACATCAGGGAAGTTACAGTTTTAGCACAGATTTACAGGCTCTGAATATATTTGTGGTCTCTGAATAGTTATTCATTGTTTAGCTTTGGGTGTGTAAAAACGCTGCTGAATTTGCACGGGATGGTTTAAGCTTGTGCGAGCAGCAATAGTCCGTATCTTGCACGGTTTCAAGGGCCCATTGAGGGCTCCCAAGACCTCTCCCAACACCGTGTGGCACTCGGCTGCACGTGGCTCTGTGTGTGGGAGAGGATCCCACCCTACAACGCTCCCTAATGAAAATCAGAAGGGGCTGTGGCCACCGGAGGAAGCAATAATTAAGGCCCTGGTAGAAGGCAGGATGCACTTCACAGCTTCCCAGCAGAGCAGCAAGCGTGGCAGCATATTGCTGATTTGAAGAGAACCCCGAAGGCAATTACTACTCCTCATTAAAAGGATTAAAACCACCTTCTCTTAAGACTTAGAACCTTTTCTATGTTGGCTCTGCAGGCTTTCTGAAAGTGGTTGAACAAGAAATCAAGTTGTGTTTTGGTTTAGCTTTTGTAAGAGTACTATTTAAAAAGGCCCTACTTCTAAATCAGAAAAAACCCTGTCTTTTCAATAGGTATTGTTGTTAATTCTGAAGTAAAATGTACAGAGACACCTTGTTCATATTGGCTTTCAAATGTTTGCATGCTATTAAAAAAAATACTTGTAAGCTGAAGCAAGTTCAATTAGGAAGACTTTGAAAGAATCTTTTTGCAAGATGTATTAAAGTTACTGGGAAGTTTTTTCCCTTATGCTACCAAACAAGTTATTCTTCATGGGTTAAATTCTAAAAATTACTTTCATTTGGGCAAATTCAGTATTGGTTTTAATGACAAAGTAGCTTCAATTTAGCTCCAAGTTTTGAAGTTCAAAATACAACATATTAAATAATGTGGTAGTAGCAAATACAATATGATAATTATGCTATTGCTAAACATTTTGATAGATGGAAGTTATGGAGTTTTTCCTTCTGCCACACAATCTTGGTGTTAGGTCTTAGTTTTCCCTTAATATGCATTTACACCATTTCCTCATTTGAATAGTCACTACCTCATTTGAAGGAAACTTTAAAATTGCATCATTCTGTCTCTATGAAATTCTGTAAAAGCCAATATTCATAGAATTTGACTCTCAAATTCTTACCAGATGGTTGGATAAAGTTTATATTTATAAGCAGTCTGTTCATGAGTAGGAAATCCTCATGTGATCACTATGGGGATGAGATTTTGGGGTGTTTCAGGAGTGTGCCAGCATTTATCCACAGCAGCCCACTGGGATTTAAATAGTGTGTGATAGGGATGGACCATGCCTTAAAGGAGCCTGTGAGCTAACACAAAATTAATGCTGTGAGAATTGGTAACAGGCAGAAGAGGATGGTCTGAGGTCTTTCCTCACTAAAAAATGATGCTCAGAAACTTTTTATTGCCATTTCAAGTGTTTAGTTTAGGGAAATAGGGTGTTATTTATTGGCACAAGTTTAGGGGGATTTTTATGCTTCCTCTCTGAACGGAGAGCATGTAGAGTGAATGTTTGTCTTGAGCTATTCTCACACTTATTGAGTCTCTGTTTTTTTTCATAAAGGACCACGAATAAGGTTGCACATTCTGAAAAGAATGCTTTTTCTGTACCTACCTGCTTCTCCTTTGTTTGGGGCACCAGGAGGAGTTCCATTTCCTGTGTCTCCCAGGAAAGGCCTACACCCATCCCAACACATCTGCAAGAGGGTGTGCTGGTCCTTTTTGTACACTGATAGTATCTGACATGGCACTGGCTCATAGAAATCCTCCAGGGGATTCCCAACGGGTGACATGCTCCCTCAGCTGCCCAGTTATCTTAACATGGTGACTGAGCCTGATTGCTGCTGCCACTGAGCAGCTACTGCCTGCCACGCCAGGCAGGATCATCTGGGAGAGCTCTGCAGATTCCTTCCAGTGACTTGATGAGAGACTGGTAGGGCCCTTAAAGCATCACTCTTTGTTCAGGCCGTGAAGCACTCGTGTAGGGATATTTGCATCTGAACTCGTTTCCTCTTCTTTTTAACACAGTTTATTATTTTAAGTTCAAACTGGCTGTGACATTGATTCCTCCCTGGTGGCAGCTCTGCTCTTTACCAACAGGAAGTTTGCCTCTTGCGTGGTTGTTATTCACCAGCATGATTTCCTTCTCAAGAGGGCTGTGCACACTAAACATATTCTCTAGATGTGCCTTCTGTCATCAGTCCTGTGCTTGAATTGTTCTTTATCATGTATTTAACTGATGGGGCTTTTCAGATTGTCTCTGAGCCAAGTTCAGAACTCCATAGATTGTGGAAGCCACGCTTAGTGAAATATGCCTTTCTCCAGTGGTAATGCTTGGCCAAATAGTGTTGCTGTTACATGGATTAAATTTACATAACATCTTGTCTTCCAAGGTTTTTTCATTCATTTGGTGACACAGCACAGTAGTTAATAGATTAAACCACAGCTACACTGAGGATGGAATTTCAATCTCTGAAATGCTAAGACAGCAGCTGTGCTCCCATGGGACAATGTAGATCACAAAGTCCTGGATGAGGTTTTTTTCATTTAAGTGGTTCTGGCTTAGAAACATGCTTCCAGGGCTGATTAAACCCAGGCACTGAACATCTTTGGCAACTTCTGCAAATTATCTTCTGGAAAAACTCTTCTTACTGTTGGAATTACATCTGGATACCAGCTTCAGCCCTAGGAAACCCAGACAGCACCAAGCAACAACTTTGAGGGGAAAAAAAATTTATTTTAAAAGTAAAGGTGTCTCAAACATTTGGTTTCTCAAGATAGACACATGGCAAAGATTTATATGGACTATGCTTTGGACCTCACTAATTCTAACATAGAAAATATTCAGACCCTGTCATGGTAGATGAAAGCAGAGAAAATATGCTCAGTGGTCCTAAGACAATTATAGCTGGTTGGTTGTTTCAGGACCTGACCCAGCAAAGATTGCAAACCATTCTGGAAATCAGAACTTTGGGTTTTACAGCCAAATCAATCTGATATTCTTAATTTTTATCTAAGCATAAGGGTCCTGGTGGCAAAGCTGATTTTCTGGTGGTATCAGCATTTTCATACTTAATTTGCATGCAAGTGTGTGCCTAAATCTGCCATTTTTAACATAAATTCTTTGCTTTTCCCCCCTGGTTTCTGTGTGGTAATGAAAGCACTGCTAGATGGTCTAACCTCCAGATATTTTTCCTTAGTGACAGCTGGAAAATATGCTCTCCAAGAAGTACTAGGCATAACAATAACCCAAAAGAGCTCCAGCTAAAAGGAATGTAGAAGTTTACAGCTACAAGCATGTTTTTAAGTGCAATCTAAGTAGGAGGCTACCAACTGTTTCTTTTTTTGTGAAGTAAATTTCCATGGTAGAATGAAGATGTCTGAGTGGACTGAAAATGTCCTAAAATATGTAAAAGAAAATATAGGCTACAGGGGGAAAGAAAATACTCTGGGTTTTGGTCTGTCCAAGCAAACTAAGGCAGAGCAGACCACAGATTCAGGGGCTGGCTCTTGGTCATCCTTGCTGGTTAATTGTTGTGGCATGAGCCCAGAGTGAAGGGATGGCTGGGAACTCTTTTTTTCCTACTTGTACAGATCAAGAACCTCTGAAGTGGCCAGGAATTTTTTTTAATGTCTGTTCCTTAAAGATTAATTTAAAATTACTGGGTCATTTACTATTCTTGTTTTGTTTAAAGTCTGTAAGTGCTTATCTAGACTGAAAAGCTAAAATAAGCTCTCTTCTCTTGTCTCCCTCAGGATTAAAGGTACAAAGAATTAATGGTCAGGATAAGATATTTTGGTCTAAAAAGATTAAGCTCTTTTTTCCTACTAAAGCACCTGCATAAATACAGACAAATCCAGAACCAACAGATGATACAAATGTTATATGATGTGACTCAGCAAAAGCACAGATGTCACATCATAGGTGAATACTTGAATTCCAACTACTTTATGTCTGTCATATAGACAAATGCCATTAATAGCAAAGTCAGAAATTGTCTGCTTTGCCCTTTTTTACTATTTATTACATATTTTCAATTCAGTTGTGAGTAGCTGAACAAATTTTTCATGTGGGAATGTGCGTGTTACAATCCTGTTAATTTTATTGTGTAGCATTTGCAGACGTTAAGTATAGTCAGTACCCTGTTTCTTTGCAACTCTCAGTCCATTGTCTAAGTTCCAAAGTGAAACATTCCAAAGATGCTGTAAGTTATTCTCTGGAACTAAATATGAATGAAAAATATTTAAACACCAAGGTTTGGCATGGCTTTAAGCATCCTTTCTTTGATTGCTTCACAATGTAAAGCTGTTGGTGGAAAAAAAAAAGATAGGACAGATCTTGTTACTTTATTTAAAAGATATGGCATTTGAAAGCAGATTTGATAATTTGGAAGCAAGCAATAGTTGCAATTTAAAAGGAGTGGTGTTATCTGTCCCTGACTATAGTTTTGCAACAGATCTAAAATAACTAGAAGCTTCCATGGAAATACATTGGGAACCTGAGTGCATAACCCCCTTAACCTAATGGGCTAGGGTCCTCAAGGGAGGAGAGGGGCCTGGAAGGAGGGAACTGTAATCCAGTTTTTATAGATTTGTTACTGCAGTTCTCTCTGTAGTGTCAGAATACTCTCCTGCAAGCTGCTGCTTTTCTGTCAGTCAGTGAGTGTCACAGGTCTGGCTTCAAAATTAAACATGGGCCCAAATTTTTTCTCCAAATGGAATAAAGGTGGAATATTCTGAGTGACACCATCCGTCAGTGTAGAGCAGGGAAGAATCCTCTCTGTGACATCTCTTCCATATGTTAGTACAACACTGGACATTTTTGTCCACTTAGACATTTTTGTTCTAACATGCCCAGTATCTCGTTTCAGTAACTGATACGAAATCCAAGTAGAAGAGAAGGGAGCAGCCATGTGTGTGTTTGTGGGCCAGCAGGTTTGTCAGTCTCTTACCCTGGGGGAGTTCTGAGGGAAGTCCTTTGCTAGCAAACCCAAAAGCAAGACTAGAAACTCTCCCTGTTTCATCATTGCCTGTTTTAGTGTGCTCAAGTGCTGTTGCAAAGGAGATCGAGGAATTTGGATTCCTCACGTACTTGTAGGTTGCAAAATTAATTTGATACCTTCTCCTGCCTTTGACACCAGATAGAGTCTGGAAAGGGCTTCACCATCTGTGTTTGTGTTGGCTTGGTCTGTGCATTTCTGGTGGGTTAGTCCCACAAGTATTTCTCTGTGGATTGTACTTAAGAGCCTTAGCTGATGCATTTTTGCATGTTCCATTGTCTCTTCACATGGCAAATGCATTGAAAGCCTTTAACAAGTCCCAGATATTTCCATCTCTTGTTTTAGGGAAGTCTAAAACAGGATGATAAAACTCTCCAGTCTGATGTTGCTGAGCATTCTTTGAACTTAGTAGTAACTCCCCACAGCATTTATGAACAGACAAAAATGCTCCAGAACCACCTGTGCCTCACGTAGAATTTCAGCTTTTCTATCTATGTGTTGCATTTTAACAGATATGTAACATAAACAGTTTTCCTGGTTATAAAACTACTTTCTCTTGAAGTCTCTGGGACATGGTTGTATTCTATGATAAAGCCACATTTTACCACTTTTATTTGGTAAATATGCCTGGTCAGTTAGGAGACAGGAGATTTGTTGTATGCAAAATGGTTGCAACGACTGAGACAGAGAAGGAAGATGAGTTTTTTCAGAGAGAAGTTTTGAGGAAGAAAGAAATTTGTGCATGGAATCTTAGTAATGAAGTAGTTTTCCTCACTAAACACCCAGTGGCACGTCAGGATAAGATTTCTGCCTAGGAGAGGAATGGGCATTCTCAGCCTTCAAGGACAGGAACCAGGCCTGTATTTGGACGAGGGCAGATACAAGTTGATAAGTGCATTTAAGAAATGGAAATTAAAAAGAATAAATATTTAACATAGACTTTTAATCACCAAAATACTTCCTACTAAAAGTACTAAAATGGACAATAAGTTTACTTTCTGCATGTTGCAAGTTCCTAATAAAGTAAATCAAGAAGCTGAAATCCAGGTGGGAATCTCACACTACCTTGCTGTATGCTTGAATATATTGAAAACTAATATAGTTTCTTGACCTGCTGTTGAGTTCTCACAGGTCAACTTCACGCTGATTTCTATGAAATCTAGAATTTAGATTTGTATGTGTAGAAGCTGCAGACACAAGTAAACTCTTTGTTTAGACAGGGTCAAGTAATTTTCCCAAGAAATGTAAGGATGAAATGTCTTTCCAGGAATTTCCTGTTAAATAGTAGCCTCTCTATGAATTTAAACTTCAAGAGCTGGTACCCAGTTGAATAGGGCTATATTGTTATGGGACAAAATGGTGGGCAACTTTTAAAGCAGCTTTAAAATGTAAATATAGGGGGTTTTTTATGTCCAGATCTCTCTCTCAAAGATATCAGATTTATGTGTTGCAAAAATAAAACTACAACTAAGTTACATTTATGGGGGGGAAAAGGAAAAACAAAATTGGAACCATATGCTTAGAACTAAGTTATTACTGCTTTCACAAATGGTTTGTTGTACAGCTTTTTCAGAATTATCCCAGATAAGTATTCTGTTGATGACGAGTTGGATTAAATTAGGATAATACACCCTGCATTATTAAAAAAAAAAAAAAGTAAAATAAACAAAAGTATCTTTCTGGCTAAAGGTTAGTTGTCACCTTAAAGAATTTTTGGTTTAGGTTATTAAAGCACTCAATAATGATTGGCTGCCCCTGGGAGACATTTGTAATATTTTATTCCATGTAAACATATGGATTCAATTTAGTCAAAGAACATTGTGAGTGAAAGCTGGCCTCTCCCCAATGCACTGCAATAGGTGTCTGGAGGTTTGAATACCTCGTTTGCATTACTCTTATGAGATAAAAATTACTATCAATCCAACTAATTGAGACACAGTAAGTGCCCTTTAATACTAAGAATCATAAAAAAAAATAGAAAATTAAATTCAAGTTCACATGCAGAATGCTGCTGCAGTATGATAATCATAGTATTTGCAAAAGAGGTGTACAAAACATTTCCAGGAATTGCTTTGCAAAGATATGGCAGTAAAATAATTTCTAATTCAGACTAGTGGAAGTTTTCACTCTGAATTGATTTTTGGGCTTTGCCATTTGATATCAAAACAGAAATATGTTAAGCTGCTTTGCTACCCTTTCACCAATGTCTGATTTATTTTCTTCAAGAGTAAATTAATTTGGATCTTTATGACCAAGCCAAGAAAGTACCAAGCATCTCCTTTTGAGGTACCAAATACCACATCAAACATCAACACTGTCATGAATCCATGAAGAAAAACATCCCTAGATAATCATAATATTTATGGTTTTGGCTATGAGCATCAGTAACCATGAAGGACATCAATATTGTTGATTAGTTAGTGAACAAATTTAATTCCTGAGGTATAGCTGTAACTTCAAAGTGGTGGGCCTTCTTGATTGAATTTAAGTTTCATGGTAAAGTCATATTTATTTTTCAATTTATAAACCACATGGGAGGCTGTTCCCATGTGCAATAAAAGCCTTTGGGGGGAGCAAGGAGGTGGGTGGGGAGAGCTCAAACTGAGTACATGCACTCCAGCCTGCATTCACCTTCTCTGGCTTTCAGCACAAATTTTCTATCCTGATTCCTTGCAATTTTGCAGTACTTGCTGTTAAGGAAATCAAATAATTGCATTTCGATTTGTAAAATTACCACATGCCAATATCTTACAGGTTATAAAGATTAACTCAGTAAATTTTCCACTCATGGAAGGTGTTACCTCAGGTTTGATTAAGCACTGTTACATCCTTGTAAGCTGTGCAGTTCCTACTGTGCAGCTGCTTCAGCTTGGGGTACAAATCCTGCATGCTCTCACCTACTTCCCCTGGGTTTTGGAACTGCATTTTTGGCATTAATCAGTTGTCAAAACATAAATGTCCATTATCGTTGTGGTGATTCAAGATATTTCACTTCTACTCTGGCTTCCCACCCATAAGGCACAGATATTCTATGTGTTCTCTGTTAGATCAAAAATTTTTTTAAAAATAATTTGAAGCAGTATATGTTTCACAATCTTTCTAAATACTGAATGCTATAGGTGTGGTCCTAAGACCCTGTCTCAGGGGGCCAGATGGATCCTTCAGAGCCAGCTGGTGGATCAGGCCAACCTCTGACAGACATGCTCTCTGACTTTCACTTCAAAATTCCAGCATTAGGGGGAATTGTAGAATATTTGCTAACTGTCAAGCAAGAGAAAATATAAAAATGCTCAGAAATCAAACGGTAAATATTAATGCAAAGGGCTCTATATTGGGGTTTTTACAATATCTTTAAAAACTTTATGGTATAGCAATATGGATGTGCAGAACATGGATACAATACCCACCCCATGTGCATCAACTGTCTGAATATCCCTTGCCATGGATCTTATGAGGGGCATTCCTTGAGATTCTGTTTACAAAAATGATCAGTCCAGATTTTTGAAGCATAGAAATACAGTGACTTTTTGACTGTCTCTCTGCAATTTTCCATGGCTTGATAGAAAACACAGCCATCAAAGCAAGTGGAAAGGTTGTTCTTGGCCTCCTTCCCAGTTTGTAGTCAGTGAAGGTCCATGAAACTTTGGTATTCAGATCCTTGGGGGGGATGTGGGTGCATACATGGACTATATAAACTGTAATAAATCACGTATTTTAAACATAGTTGGTCCTTTTTCTTGGCATCTAAATGACTGAGATTGTGCTGTATTTATTTTGTCTCTTCCTAAATGTTGTATTGAAAAGGAACAGGTTCTTCCCTGCCCATTTCCTCCTATGAATTCATTTCAGTATTTTTATTTCTAAGCCATTTTCAGGTTATTCAGAGGTATAATAGGCTAAGTTTCCAAAGTAGTGTCACCATTTTTTCACTGATTTTCCCATTATATGGTATAGAAGTCCCACCAATCATCTTGATCAGCATCCACAGCAAAAGTCTGGAGTATTACATGTGCCACTAACATTTTATTCCCCAAAAGTTATGGGTAGAAAATAAGAATTCAAACAAGCACTAAATGTAAGCTAAAGGAAACAACACCAACTGCTATAATAGTGAGATTTGAATGTGACAGCTGCCTGGCAATACAGTGGCAGAAAACTCTATGACATTATTGGTGACAAAGAAAATCAGGAGTGCTGGTTGCTCTTGAACCACTGCACAAAATTGTGGAAATTACAGCCTTTCTGATGTTTCCTTAAGTACAAGTGGAAAAAGAACAAACAGTCAGAGATTCTTTGCAAGTCAAGTCATTTCCAGCTATAGTCTTGCTTCCCTGTATTTTGTAAAGGTACTTGAATTCCTCACTTCAGGGGATTGCCCGAGTCATGCAAGTGCTTGTTATGGAAAGACAACACTTCTGTTTACACTGCTTTGACTTTCAACAAAGGTCAGTTGCTTCCACCAAGCTGTAATTTTTCATACAAGGAGTTTGCAGGAGTTCTGTGAGCCTTGTCACTGTAAACTTGTAGCATTGGTGCTCTGCCAGGGGCTGGGAATCTGGGAGCTTAAACTCTGTGCAGAAACTTGCAAAAATCAAACATAAAGAATTTTGTTGCCCGCAGACAGACTGAGGAGCTCACTGGATTAGTTCTCACTTCCTTCTCACTACACAAGCACTGTCATTTTCAGGTCTTATGGAACTTCCTGACAGCATTCCCTCCCTGACAGTGAATAAAACAGTATTTAGCACACAATGTCTGAATAGCTCAGTGTCTAATTTTAAATATGTTTTTCACTGCCATTTTTGTGTCTCTGTTTTTTCAGTAGCTTAAATGAGGTCAAAGTCTTTGTGGCTTTTGTGCAATGCAAGCTACTATATCTGAGTAATCTAGTCATCAATTTGATAAGGGATTTAGGAGAGGTCTTCAGTCCCCTTTTTGTGGCCAAGTGTCCGCTGGTTAAAAAAAAAACCCAAAACAAAGAAACCCACAAAACTGTTTGAAAGCTCTATTTCTGGCTGAGTGCACATTTTAGCAGGCTCCTGATTTATTTATTGTGTTTGACCTGGCTGGCTGCTGGAGCTATGGAGATACTCTGAGTGCTGTAGGAAATCAACTGGAGAAAATGTCAGGCATTCTGCTTGTCTCAGACAGATGCAGGTGCAGGATTACACAGGATCTGTGCAGTGTTTCCTTGGGATGGAGCAGTGTTTGCTCCTGCTGCTTGCTCACTTGAGGTTGGTGCAGCCTCTCCCCTCTGTTGGCACGTGCCTCTTGGAACTGTGCTTTTCCAGCTTTGCTGGGAGCAGGAGAAAGTTTGGTTCATTTGTCTTTGGTCAATATAAACCCAGAGAAAGCTGATCTTTGCACCAACTTTCTTTTTGAAGCACAGAATCCTCAATTATCCTCTATCCTCTTATGTATTTTTGAGGTGACATAATCTCTGTGCTGTTATTTTTCTATAAACAAGTAGCACTTTGAAAGAATCATTGTTTCTAAAAGTGGGTTAAGGTATCACTTTAAGATCTTTGCAAGATCTCTCTGTTTGGAGGTTTAAATTTAGAAACCTGCGCTGTCATTAAAAAAAAAAAAAAAAAAGTTGCTTTTCATCTGCTTTCCCTCTGGCTCCCAGGAGCCAGTCTCAATGTAGCAGACACTTCATTGCTATTTCCTTTTCAAATCTAGGACAGTGAAGCTGTGACACTTTTCAAAGTCCCAATGTCCTTGTTAATATTTCTTTGTGCTGTGAGTGAAGGTAAAGCTTATGCAGGAAGTGTCCTAGTTTCCAGTTCCTAATTCCAGCAGAAAAACTTTAGAAAACAGAAGTTTGACAGCTTCTGGTATTGCTATATATTAAATCATGTATATTGTAGCGTGTAAAAGCTTTGTGCAATATGGAGCAGATGAAACGCAAAAGTATGACAGTTTATGATCCACTTGTAAAATATTTTATGGCTACTTTTGAAAGAGTTTCAAACCTTCACAGTCGTTTAACTGAGATGCAACTGTCTGGTATGTGAGCACTTCTTAATGGCTCTCTAGCACCAGAAAGATATTTTCATACTGGAGTTAATTCAGCAAAAGACCACTAAGATAACCAGGGAATTGAAGTACATGGTACACAAGGAGAGGCTGAGAAAATTCGGTTATTTGAGCCTGAAGGAGAGAAAGTGAAGGAGAAACCTTATTGTTCTCTTCATCTGTTTAACAGGAAAGTGCAGAGGGTGACTCTTCCCAGAGGTGCAGAGCTATAGGATGAGAGACAAAGCATGTAAACTCAATCACGGTAAATTTCAGTTACACAGGAAATGTTTTTATTGTGAGGGTGCTCAAACACTGGAACAGATGACCAGAGAAGTCATGGGATCTTTGTCCCTGGAGAACTGAACAGGATAAAGCCCAGTTCCACCAGATCTAATTCCACCTGCTTTGAAAAGGGGATTGGGCCCAAGTTGTTTTCTTTCTGTGACTGAGCAAAGCCTTTGGTGCTGGTTTTGTCACAAGAATTAGGCAGCATGTCTTTCAAATAAAAGCTTAAATATTTTTGGAGTTGCTGTGAAAATGGGTAGCTCCAGATGCACCAGCTCTGGTCACACTTTCTTGTCCTCTCCTTTCTCTGTACTCATGCAGCATTAACAGAAATTAGACAAGTAATACAGGAACAATCAACAGGCTAATACCAGCAGAGCGTGTTAAAACCCTATTTGTGTGTGACTTTTGGTCCATGGTGAGAAACAGTGGGGTCATGAATGACAGTGTTTTGAATTCAGCAGAGGAAAGCTCCAATGAGATTTGAGTTTTTAACCACCAATGATAGGAATGTATGCCTCACACAGAAATTTCTACTTTCAGCTGTTTCATATTACCCCATAAAAATTGCTCAGAAATATAAATATGCACATACACACTTATTTTGCTAAATTTAATCTCAACAATGTTTTAAACTGTTGCTGCAGCAGAGACTTAATTCAAAAAATGAAAGTGAATACAAAGGAAATTAAATTCTACATTCTGATCCCTGTGCTCCTGGTTTTATCCACTCACCAGTCAAAATCAGTTACTTCCTCTACTGCTGTGAGAAGCAAAGCTGAGATACTGATGGTCCTTCCCCACTGACTGCATTGTGTTTTTAACTCATTCTAGAGGGGAAAAAATTTTGCAAGAGTCTAAACCATTATAGCTTTTACTTTCTGAAATGAAAGATTAATGGCTCCTACTTCCTTCCTACAAAGCACTCCTTTTAATTTTTCTCTGGTATAAGAATTTTCTTCACTTTTTCTACCACTTGGCAGTAGGCAGTTTTGTGCAGTAACCGTAAGACTTCTGGACAATCAGCAAATCCTACTAGAGTTTATTTGAAGAAAACTGAGTGACTCTTGTAAGAATGATTGATTATGCATAGTGGGGACATTTCTGCTATAGACAAATACTGTTTTCCTACTTGTTCATTGACCTTGATGGAACTGCCAGTGTGCTACTGAGCTCATCAGGAGAAGATACGACTGAATATTGTTGTTATCCATAAGTGCTGTATATATAAAAAGCTAGAGTCTAACACTGTACTGTAATTATTCTCTGTCCTTATCTGTGTAACTTATGAAGTCAGTATGGGGTAGAAACAAAAGGAGGAGGAAAGGGTCATCATTTCTGAGTAAAGCAGGTATTTAGAAGATGGCAGTAGTATTGGAAATGACAGTTCAAGAAACAAATCCCTTTGAAGGAGCAGCATCTACATGGCATGCTGCAGGTTTTTAGTTTTAAAACTAACATCTCTCAGAGTAGTGGCAGTGAGGGAAAAAGACAGGGAACTGATCAGGCAGTCTTGGGGGGGTTGTCTTTCTTCAGTACAATTTCAAAATAGAGATGAACACATCGCTGAGTTCCATAAACCAAATACCCCTCTATGCAATCCCAGTAAATCAGCAGAATTGCATCATGATCTAGTTACCTCTGCAATTTGGACTACATGACATTGAGTTCAAGGTGCTCATATATCAGGGGAATAGATATGTCACCCTTGGAAGATACTGGCATGTCAACTAGTTTGCTTCAGGGTCATAAGTTGATGTGGAACACTATTTGGAAGGCCTTCCTTTGGGAAACTCCCTCCTGAGTGTGAGTTCAAAAGGAAATATTAATAAATGTGTATACTGAGAGGGGAGGACATATTCTGCAGCTGTGCAAAATGAGAAATAAAGGGAGATATATCACTTCCTGAGAAAGAATGCATTGGGAAGAACCCTAATATTGTATGGCATTTATTAGGCATCATATAAATACCCCTTCTTAGAAGCAAACTGTACTGATATTCCCTGGAACAAATGCTGAGGAGAAGGAATGTGGCTGAAATAAACAATTTTAAAGTTCTGAAGGTAAAATGTACAGAGTAGGATCTGCTCAGACAAGATGGTAAGTGGGATGGACAGAGCTTTTGCTGTGATTTGGGACAATTTAGCTTAAAGAAGGATGCAGCTTGGGGGTGTGGCCGTGGTGACACACAAGTGATCCTAATGCCCAGGTTCTCTCTGTTCCTACACTGTATTGCTCTTGAAAGCAAAGTGGAGGAAGAAAGCAGATGTGGTTCCACCACCTTTTAACCAGTCTATTCCTTAGGGTCAACCAAACCAATGGGAGGGACTTCTGCTGTGTGTGACCTTTCCCTTATACATAGACTGGAATTGCAACGTCCTGTGTCCGCTTGCATCCCTGTGCACCTGCACAACGTTTCTGTCCGTGTCAGTGAGCTTTGACCCACCCATGCTCTGCAGACTGACCTTTTGCACAAGCTGAGTGTAAAGAAATTAAAGTAGGCTGTGTATTCAGCTTTTCTGGCCCCTGGCATGGGTCAGGATCAGTTTAATGGCTGCAGCAGGCTGAGCTCAGGTTCTCTGAGGGGACTGCAATGCCAGCAGGGGAAGAATGGTGGAAAATTGAGGCACAGTTGGCATATATATTTCAAGAGAAATTAAAGGTGCTCTGGCAACATCTGGAAGTCCTAAAATCCCTGAAAAATAAATCTAAGTAAACTCTAGGCTTTAAGCTTCCTCTGCAGTGGCCTGTAGAAACACAGTGTGTTAAAGATAGCAGGCATTCTCATCGTTCTCATTTTTATCCTGTGTGTATCACGTTATACAGCTGTCTGCAGTTGGTGATACGAGCAGAATACATTGAATACATTTATTAATGAAGCATTTTATGCTAAAATGTTCGATCTCATCACTAACTTTTAGTTTATATTGTCTTCATACTTGCTAGAAAGCATTTAATATCCAGATTGATAAATATTGCTCTTCTTAAATCCTGATTCACAACACAATATCTTGATGGCATAATAACTTACATTAGGACCTGATATTTACTCTGCTTCTCCTTACAATTAAATGGATTTGATGAGATCCTGCCCTCTTTCACCTGCTGCTCAAATTATCAGCTTTCTCACCACTGTCCAGTTTCTAGCAAAGTGGTGAGGGTAGGATGTCTTCTTATTGTATTTGTGACAGTAAGTCATCAAATGCCTAAATTCCAATCCAGTCCAGAGGCTGGACTTGATTGGTCTTACTGCACATAGAGTGCATGTTTGTTGGTAATCACGTTTTCTTGTCATTCCACCGAAATAACCGATCTTACTTGCACTAAGTGTAGAAATATAGCTAATATAACTTGCAATTTACTATGTAGTGTAACAGCTCAACCTTCCTTTCTTAATGCATCTAGCCTTGCCAGGGCTAAATCTTCACTAATGATGTAATCTTTGCTAATGAGGCTCCAAAAATACCTAGCCAAATAGTGCAAGATCTTACATAAATAATAGTGAATAATCTGAGGTAGATAGCAGTTCATTATGGTGTGGCAGGAGTTTGATGGAGTGCTGACAAGTGGGTTGCAAAAATGACAGGAAATGCTTCCAGAAAATGTGAAGGGGTGACATTGTTTTCCATTGTGGATTTGACTCAGAAGATTGGAACTTGACTTCTGGCCTTCATATCCAACACTTTTTGGCAGCATATCAGTGTGTAAATAAACCTGTTTAGTTCTTTTATTATGGTTCGTTTCCCAGATCATGTAGAAGTACATGAAATGCATTTTTAAATTAAATTATCTTTTATCTTGAACATTTTAATTGTTATTATTTCAATAGTCTTCATTCTGACATGTAAAATGTAGAAATATGCTTTTGAAGTTGTTATTTTTGGGTTAAACAAGCCCTTGCACTTTCTGTGGGAAACAATGGGAAAGGTTATCTGTATCATAACACAGCTGAATATTTCTGCTTTGTACGATGATGTGAGATTAGGTGTTCCTGCATGGCAGCCTTGAATTTATCCTAGCTTACAGTTTGAACCCTTGACACCCCCTGCCCCATTAGAAAAGAATGCTGGAAAAATACAGGAGATGTACAAGTCATATTTTGGAGGAAAATCAGAACTATGAAAAGTGATTCAGAGATTTTGATGAGACATGGGCAGAGAAAGTTCATCTGTAGGCATTTTTTGTACTCTGGATTGAAATACAAGCATTGGCAATCTTATAAATTTCTACTATAGGGCAGTATATTAATTTCAGGATATAAGATGTTCACATATCACTCGATTACTGAAGGAGAGAGAGAAGGATGTTGATTATAACAAATCAATACAGACAGTTAAATAAAGAGGATAGCAAGGAATATAATGCTCACAAAGTCTTTGTCAGGATAGATGCTGCCCCCATGTTCCCTTGAAGGCTTAAGAGAGGATGCCTTTTGTTCCTGTACAGGAAACTCTGACTTATATTTAAAGATTTATGTTATGGTCATGTGTGTGGGATGAACTTGTTGGTATGACAGACATGTTCTTTGAAATATCACTGAGCTGCTACCCAAGAAGTTACTCATTTGTATTGTGAGCTGTTCCATTGTTCCACAATGGAATCAGAAAGCTCAGGATCTGTTAAAATGGAGAATCTATTCACTAGAGTGGGAAGTTATTACATTTACCATAATCTCATCTTCCTGTGTGAGCTATATAAAACATTCCCTCCATCCCCTATGATTAATTTGCAGATGTGCAGTATATTTTATGTCTCTAATAATGAAGTTATTTCAGATCTTACTGTGGATGAAATTAGATTGTGGTCACTGGAAAGGAGACCACATTCAGGTTATATGAAGTCTAAAACCTTATTATTTAATCATTTGTAAGTTCTTCAATTGTGTTTTTAAGGGTATTACTTTCCCATTTAAGTTATCCTCTAGGTAAGAAGTACAGATGCTTTCACTGCTCTCTGTTCCTCTCTGTTTCTAATACAGATTTGCATCACCTTGAACAGAGGTCTTATACCAGGGACTCTCTTTATTCTGCTCTGTACCATGTCTTGGTTCAGTTTAGAAAGTCCCTTCTGATTGTGTAGATTCTCATACACAATTCTCCAAACTCGAACTTGTCATATTTAGGTTAGTCAGGTAAAGTGAATACCTGGATGTTGATGATGAATTTCAATTCCTGCTGTGATATCCAGATATATGTGTTAATGATCCTTTCTATTTCTTCACAAGTTCTCTTTGTTTCCCTTTTATTTAGTCAGGCTCTTCAGTAAAATGCTGAGGGAAAGAAAAAAAACCATGATGGATTATGCAGTAACTGAGCGAGTTAATTCATAGCCACTTAAATGCATAGCTTTAAATTATATTATTCCCTTTCTTACCCTTTACTTCATTCCTGTAGAGAATTAAGAGTATGTGCACAGTTAATCAATTAAATTACAGGTAGCAATCTCTTTCCAGCTGAGAAATTCAAAGGCTTGAGCAATCAGTCTGCCTGTTAGGCTCAAAGCACTAAAGCTGTGGAGACACTAACACAGGCTTTGTTAGAAATTCTCCTTAAAATGGAAAAGGTTTGAAGCAGTCACCTAGCCCATGTTTCTGAAGGAATATAATACAATTCAGTTTTTCCTGAGAACTGACAACAAGTACCAGGGGAGTTCCTTGAAGATCTGAGGCCTGGCAAATTGCACCTGTGTTGATGGAGGACAAACAGGGTCAGTGCCTGAGGAAAATTGTAAAAAACTACTGAGGAAAATTGTAAAATAGCTTCACACTTCCAGCCCTCCTCTACCAACTACTGAAAACTATGGGAGATTTTTGATGAATTATAGCTCAGAATGCTGGCAGATATGTACAAAAGAATTATGGCAGCAGTTTCCACTCCCTCCATGAAATTGTAAATAGGATGCAGAATATCCATGAAGTTTTTTCTCTACCAATGCATTACCATGAGAGGGACAACACTATTAATTTTAAATGCATTGTATGAATTAGCCTGGGAGATCCAGCTGGCTATAGCTCAGCTCTTCATGCTCAGTTCCCAGATCTTTCTGCTCATCTGGTGTGTAGGCAGTAAAGGGCTGTGCTCCCACAACACAAACAGGGTACAAATCTTTCCTGCCATTCACATAATTCTGATAGCATGAGAACTTGGGGCCTGCTGTAAGTTTTACAAGATTTTATAAGTCACATACATTCTTCATGCATGTAACTGTGTTTATACAGAAGCATGAGGCATATGAAGGACGCTTCTTTGGAAGATGAAACTCGGCCTAAGACACTCAGCGAATGGGCAAGGCCTCACAGTTTCTTCATGAGGCCAGAGATACACCAGAAGAAATATCCTCATCTTTTCCCAAACCAGACAGATCTTCCTGATAAAACAGGCCTTTCTTAAGGAAGGTCTTTCAGACACCAAGCATGAAAATTACTCCTTTTCAGCAGAGGAATACAACAAAGCAGATATTCTTCTGTGCCTCTGGATAGAAAGTAACAAAGAGGAAATGGCAGAACCCGGAGGAAACAGAAGACATATCTTAGTAAAAAACAGTGAAGAAGATCCAGTAGTGTTTCTCTGTAAGAGATGTTATATGGGTGATGTGGGCACCTCATGAAAAATGGAGAGTGTGTAAGTGCATCTGTGTGTAAGCCAGTGGTGATGCCAGGGGATTCTTCTGTTTGAACTTGTAGCTGTCAAATGTGAAATGTTTTCCAAAGCCATGCTGAGGACTGATTCTTAGTACTATAATTCAGGACTTCTCAACAAATACAGTAGGTCAGGAAGAAAAAGGGGAAAAAAAGCTATATTTCTAAGGTTCTACATCTGTGCTTCATAGTAAATGAACATGTATGCACAGAGTAAATGTTTGTATCTATAAACATTCTGATACTTCCTTCTGCTGATGCCTGTCTTGCTAAAATTGGGATTTTCTTCTTAGACAGTGACTTAGAGAACATGATCCATTTATGAGATCATCTGGTTCTGTTCTGCATATTGCACCAAGCAAACAAACCATGCTCCTTCTCAGATCCATTCACAGCCCCTCTGTCAATGTCTGTCAACTCTCAATGGTCCTGAATGGTTAAATCCTTTTCCCAATATCCTCAACACAGTAGGATCAATGCCTTTTTAGTACTTAATTCAAATGTTCATGTTTTTCTTATGCCTCTCCTCATGCTTTGAATGAGATTTTTTGCAAACGTGCAAATCTATTGTTTTCATTCCAAGTACCAGCAAACATTTTGTCCCTCTTATTCTTTTTTTGTCATACCTACAAACAAAAGATAAATATCAGGATGTCACATACTGTGCTACTTCCTATATTGCTTGCTTTTTGGTCCTGCCACTTTCTTTTGTCTGTATTCTCTTTTCACTCTCTCATCTTATACAAAAGTATGTGTGGGACAGCAGTGTCCTCTTAAATTTATATTTATTGAACAGCTGGCACACTGAAGCCCTGGCTTGTGATTAGGATTCATGGGCATGGTGCATGTAAAAAGAATAAACAGAATAAATAAACAAATAAAAAACCTATATAATTTAGGCTGGTGCAAAACTGGAATTGGTACTGTTAAGGCTATGTAAAGAGATCTATGATTAAAGACATCTGAAAATCCAATTGCATATTTTTACCTAATACATTTGAGTGTCTTGTAATTTGAAGAAGTGTCCACTTGCAGTCTGTATAGTAGAAAGAATTCAATTCAGTCTTCCGTCACAAAAACTGAGGGTGGTGTGGACTTAGCACGTATATCTTAGCCAGGGAGTTTGCTTGTAAGTAACTTCTGTGACATCAGAAGGGTAAGTGTCCAGAAGCATTCGGATGTCCTGGTTGTTCAAAAGGGCTACTCCATGAATTATGGTCAGGAGGACTTGGATTTTTCATAATCCTTTTGTAGGTACTGCAAGGAGTGCAAATCAAACATATCAGTCTTTTTTTTTAATGCACACGTGAAGACAAAAATTGCAATTGGGAAGTGCAGTGGCTATTCCAACATCCCTCAGGCCAACACAGAATCTGCTGATGGAAATAGAGACACAGGATTTCATGTCCTATTTTGCTTTTCTTGTTAATTGTCTGAATTTGGGCTATCCTAGAATATGGAAGACTGGTAATGTTTTATTAAATATGTGCAAAAGGAGATGTATCAGATCATTCCCAGGTTATGCTTGTCTAGATGAAACTTGGTTTTTTAGACTGCTAAAATAGTGTAACGCATACATTACTTGTAGTTTATGTTGTAGATAACATAATCTTTTTGATGTAGGAAATAACATCTGTCAGATCTCCAGAACAGCAAATGATATTTTTTTTAGATTAGCCTTGTAACTTGTCTATATGAGTAATAATGTGTATTACAGCACTTGGTCTAAGCTAGTCTCTGCTGGTGAACCAAAAAAACCCCATCATACAGGAATTAATTTAAAAGGGAGATAAACAGCATTTCTTTGCCTACTGGCTGAAATTAGTTGTTTAGTGTTTTAACTGTGTTAAGACAGATCACATCTTTACATCTTGATGTCACTGCAATGGCAGTTCAAAACTCAAGGTAAAAACACAAAAAATTGGGTCTGGCTTAGAAAAGGGTCTCAGACCAAGAATTGGTTGTTTTTCCCTCCATCAGCACAATGCAATCGATAACCTCTGTGCTTAATTTGGATTGATAATGTGTGGAGATGTATCTCCTTCCTAGGATACAGTCCTACCACCATCCTCTTTGGGGTAAGTGGGTTTTGGGGACAGAATTTTAAATATGCTTATGGGCTTGACATACACAAGCTTAGGCTGCTGGGACCATGTATTTAGTGGTACTGACATAAACAGGTACCTCCCCACCACCCTGATCCTATTTGTGTTGGGTTTAGTTTATATTGTATAAAATCATGTTGGAAAAGGTTTTGCATAGTAAGAAGGGTTTTGCTATGGTTTCATTAAGCACCATGTTATAACAAAGTTACAGAACTAGAAAGCTACAAAGATAAATGAAATTTAAAATAGTTTGTGAGGATTTATGATAAGCATGTACACAGTTCAGAAGGCCTCTGGCACTAATAAGCCCCAGTGTCTATCCTCTAACTAGATTAAATTCATTTCCATTAGAATTCAGCAGATGCAGCAGCCAGGGGTTGTTTTTCATTCCCAGGGGGTTCCTTCTCCTTGATGGAAACTCCAGATACCCTTTTGCTTTTCAGTGTCTTAATTGGTAGACAGCAATCAGGAAGGTGACAATAAAACTGAGCTTATGGTAAACACCAGTTTAAAAAGGAGGAAAAAGTTGAAGTGGACATGGCTTAAAGCAGCTTCTTAATGGACTTCACAACTAAAAAGAAAAAGGAAGGTTTGCAACCGTGAAAAACACAACTCCCAATTCAAAAATTTGAGCCTGCATAGTGGAATAAAACAATTGCAGAGAGAACAGCCATTGTAAATGGATACTAAACTGTCAAAATGAAATCAGAAAGGAGGAGAGGTGGCAGATTTAGAAGTTCATTCCTGTTTTCCAGGAATATGCTGAAATTTATCTCTGCCTCAAAAAAACCTCCACACCAAAACACGAAAACTTTGGATGCAGCCCTGTAGGAACTCTACAGTCAACAATGATGAGAAATTTGATAGGGTAAAATAGTTGGATTTTCTGAATGAACTCTAATTCCTTGCAAACAGCAGTTTTACAGCTGCTTTGATGTGCAGCTGGAGAAGATTCTGCTGTGGTCAGTTACCAGGATAGGTCACATTCCAGACCTTCCCATTGTAATACTCTTCTAAGGACCATTTATTGCAAGCTCATGGATGAAATGTATTGATCGTGAAAATTATTGTCTGCAATGTGATGACTAAAGGGACATGTTTGTTGAAACTATTGGATTCACTTTGTTTGAGATTTGTCCCTGAATAGAGTAGTTTAGAATACATACAGAGAGAACTGATTTCATTGCCGTGTATTCTACAGATTTCCCTACCACCTATCCAAACTTTCTGAATGTGTAGGATGGCTAACAGCAAGAACAGCTCTGTACCAAGAAATTCCCATGTCCTAGAGCTTAAGCTCTCCTAAACAAACCAGGGATTTTTGCATTAGCACTCTTTTCAGAATTTTTAAGGAAGCATATGTTACAATCATAAATAAAAAAACAGGAAGATTGAGACTGTGCAGATCTCTGCTTGATATGATACAGCTTCAGTGGCATATTATTCAAAATAAGAAGATGGTGTTACTGCAGGTTTCCCAGGTACTGTATACAAAGCTAAGCAGGCAGACAGGCATGTAGTATTTTATCATGTCTTCAAGTGCCTCCCTGGGGTGGGCCTGCTGGAATCCAATCCTGTCTGCAGGATCCCTGTGGTAACAAATGCACTGTGCAGTGCTTCTCCTTATCCCCGCTGGGCCAGCCAGGACAGAATTTGCTCCATAATTATGAAAAAGGATGTGTAACACTGTGCAGATGTTCAAATGATGTACTTGCTTTCTTCCACTTAGAGAGAAATAAACTTTTTAGCAGTATCACAGTGAACACAGGCACAGCTTGCAAAGGATTTCTGTTTAATATCTTATTGAATGTTGTTACCATGTCACCCAAAAATACTTTGGAAGATGATATCTTTATGCAGCTGACAAGCTATAAATTTTCTCTCAGGCAGCTCTGCAAATGTGTGATCTTCCCAAGAGCTTTTCATTTTAGGCAAATGTGCAAAATAATCAAAAGAAGTATGGATTTATTTATAACTACCTAAGAGATTTTTACATTCAGTTTTGGGCTTACTTTGGTGTAAATGATTAATCTTTAATGAATCAAATCTAATAATTTTATAAAAGCCTTTCACCTTAGCCAGGGAACTGTCCTCTCCATACAACTTAGAGTAAAAAACCCATCCCCAAAACCCAAACCAACAAGCAGCCACAGGAATTAAAAACCCAACCTGTTCAGTAGGGAAGACTATGGTGACATTATTGATGGATAGTGTCACCATTCTAATTAGGATGGTGAACGTTTTCTTGTCATATTACATTTTTTTAATCGTTCTGTTGCTAACCAGACTGTTTTAATTATTTTTTCCCTTTTTCTTCCAACACTGTTAAAACAGCCCTGTTGAATAAAAAGAAGCCTGTGCCTCAAAATCTTTCAGTCTTTCATGTGCAGCACCAGCAATGTATGGGGAGGCTGGAAACAGAGGTGCCACAATGGTAAATGATATGACAGTAGGAAGGAAAAAAGATGTGTGCAGTATGAATTAAGCATTTATATCAAAGGACATTATGATGCCTCGAGCTTCTTCTGTACTCAGGTGTGAAAAACAGAATGTTATCTCTTGTAATTTTCCGCCTTCTCTGGTAAATCAGAAGTGTCAGGGATAATGCATGTAATCAGATTTCTTTGAGGCCAACAGCTTCTTCAGTACTTCACCCACTCTGATTTTACAATCCTCATTACACCCTGTGGTGTCTGCTTGGACTATCTCCCAGTGAAATTAACAGGAATGTTGAACGACAAAGGATACCTGACAATAAATATCCTTACTTTGCACTGCTCCCAAAACACATAATGTAAGGTGTTATATTTATACAATACACGATTTGCTGATGTATTTCTGGTGATAAGTCTTCATTGACATTGATAATGTTTTTAAAAGCTATTTTAAACATAAATAGGAATGGGAATAAAGTTGACCTGACCCTTACTGTACTGTATGATCTTGCTGCATTTGTACCTTGGTGGCCATGAGAACTCTGCTGAAAAATTACTAACAACAGGAAAATTCAGAACTCTCCAGTCACCCACCAATGAAGGCTGACTGCAAACCTTTCTTCTTTGTCCAGGCTTCCCCACGGTAGTGCTCCCATTCTTACTGATTCATGCAGAAAATGAAAACCAGGAGACTTTTTGTCCCTGTTTGTATGCATAGAGGAAGAAAAAAGGGGGAAAAAGAATGGAAGCATGACCATTTTCTTTGGAGGTGTTCTCAAAATGCTCCTTTTCTGGCAAATGTTTTTGCCTGTGCTCAGTCACGGGCCTGAGTACAGTCAATAAGTAAAGGCTGCACAGGAGAACAATGAAACATTTATGTGTACTGAGAGAGCTGGAACCAGTAGGAGCTGGTAGACGTGGCAGGATCTGAGCAAGGTGTTAATCATGTGCCTTGGGAGACTGGTTGCACACACAGAAATGGGGATTAGTCTGTGTTTTCTCATGGGAAAACTTGAAGAGAAGCCATCGGCCTCTGTGAGAGGTATTTCACAAAAGCAAAAACGGGATTTGTAAGCAAGGAAAGTGATGCCACTTTCTTTTTCTATCCAATATGTTCATTGTATATTCCATAAATAGGCTTATGACAAAGACATACCTAAATTCTATATGGGTCTCTCATTTTAGGAAGGCTCAAAATGTTAGCTCTTTACCTGAACAATGAGCAACAGTATAATGAAATAACTTTTAAGAATTTAGAGAAAAACTACCTTCAATGTGCTTGGTATAGGACTATACCTCAGCAAATTAACTTATTTGTGCCAGCTACAGGTGTTTCCATACACTGTTTGCTGTTTGTTTCTGTATTAAACTAAAAATGTGTTGAGGACTTTTTATGTAATGTTTAGGCTTTAGCTGGCACCTGATTATTTCCATATAGAGATCATCTGTCAAAGTAATTCACATCTGGTAATAGTCCCAGATTTAAAACAAAACAACAAAAAATATCCACAAAAAAACAACCTGTTTAATGGATGACTTATTACTTTCTATTGTTTCTAATTACATATGACTAGCCAGTATTGTTGTGCTTCATGTCATGGTGCAAGACTAATTTCTTCCATCCAGCCACAACCTCCTAAGAAGCTTACCAAAAGAAAATCCTTAAAAACCCTTGTTCAGTCTTACAGACATGGAAATTTCCAAATTCAGAAGAATTTAAATGAAGCCTGCATCTTTACACAGCAAGACCTGGATGATTCAGGAGATTTTAATTGGTTTAAAAGTCTTTTAAATTTAGTTATCTGGAATCTAAAATAGGTCAGGGCTGACTGGAATTTTATTTTGTCTAATGACTAGTTATAGATTTTTGCAAAATAACTTGATGGTCCTCAGCCTCTCCTTGGATTCATACTGATCCTCAGGAGGGCTGGCTCTTTCTGTGGCTAAGAGAGTACTCTTGCTGCCTTGAAAATCAAAGCTTGTTTTAAAACATGATTTAGATTTATTATGTCACCCATAGTGGCACACAGTTTCCCTCCTAAAACTGGAAGGTAATAATTACCTAGAAATAAGCTGATCACAAATATTTCTGTGGAGCTCAATGACATCAGGACCATCAAATCCAACAAGTCTAACATAACATGAGCTTCCAAATGAAACATTTATTATTTAAAATACTAAGATTGGGATTCTATTTATCTTCTGAAACTTTAGGTCTTACTTCTCAAAGTTTTGTTTGTTCCTTTATTTTAGGGGAACCAAATCTGTGGGAATTGCTTGAATACTGCAGATGTTAGAGGCAGCCTCGCAGGAAGAAGTTCCCAGGACTTCTGTCATGTGAGTATTTATCAATAAAATTAATGATGACAATAATCCTGTGCATGCCCAAGGCTGTGCAGGTTTCAGAGACAGTCATTACCTTCTTACAAACTAGGTTTAGTTTAACAGTTTATACCAGACAGTATTCAATGTATCCAAAATTGCTTTTTTGTGGAATTTTTCTTAGCTCAGAATTTTGTTACTACATAAAATGTGAAGTTCAAGCACACATATGAAACACCTATCAATGTTTCTCTGTAAAAATAAGTTTCTTTTTTAATTAATTGCTTTAAGTAGTCATGCTATTCTTTTACTTTCTTGCTGGCAGAAGGTCCCTAAATAAATTGTTTGGGAATACTGATGTTTAGCAGCCAAGGCAGTGAAGAATATAAATTAATACTCCCAAACTCATCCCACTGAAGAATGAAGAGATCAGTAGAGATCTTAGATGTCCTTTTGTAATATGTGTAATCACTAATTTTTAATTAGTGTACTGTTACCTTCAGGTACTTCAGTTAGGCAAGCCTCAAAAATAAGTGTGTTGTGTTGGACACTCTGTACTCAGTTTTCTTAATGTCTCCAATGTTCTTATTTTGATATATAATAAAATAGTAGATAGAATAGGACACTGGGTAAAAATGAATTCATTACTTTTAGAGAATTTGAAAAGCTGTAAGTAGAAAATCATTTAAGCATGTGTATTTTTCACTTCAGTGTTGCTACAGACAAGCCTAGAAATGAGTTTATGTTTGGGTGCTTTGTTTAGGGTGTAGGCATTTAGCTCCCAGGACTGAGAGTTACTCTGACTGATCAGAAGCAGTGTTTCTGCCTAAGAAATCAAATCCAGACAAACATTTGAGTACTCAATTTATCCTCTGATAATCAGGTTTCATCTCAAGAGAAAGCTATGTGTTGCTCTTACTTTCTTCAGTTGTGAAGCAAAAAATAGGTTTCACAGAAATATAAAATAATCACCAATGACTTTTCACATAAAAATTCATGTATCCTATAATAATGTATGAAGTTAGTAAAATGCTACAGTAACTCGTGTAAGTAGTGTGAACCAGTTTATCCCTTTTACTAAATGGATGTGAAATAATAGGGCTTTTAAGAATGAGGATGCTGTCTAAAATTTAAAGGAGAGAAATAGCATTTTATTACATAAAATGAAATGAAGACTTACAGACATTATTGTCAAATAAGGAAACACAGTAAGGCCATTCAACTATGGGACAACAAACCCCTATAACTTCAAGGACAGTAGTACTATACACTTCCACACTGACAGTAGGTACATTTCTAGTAAACAATACACACAAAAGTAATGTGACTAAATTAGTAAAACTTGATGTTAGAACTACTGACTTCAGATTATATTAACAGATACTGCTAATTTGATGGCTTCCCCATAGAGTCAGCCTTTATTTCTCAGCATTTAGAAGGGCCTCAGATGGAGTACTGTGCCCAGTTGCCAGAACTATGATCAAAGATAATGAAAGAAGCAGTTATAGAGTATGCAGAGAGCAAAACCAAGAATGATCAGAGACCTTGCAGTTGTGATCTATAGATGGAAAGGAATTGATGTAATGTACTGAAGAGGAAAGTATTCAAATATAGGAAAGTGAAAAAAAGTTTCAATGTTCACAGAAGTGTTTCAAGAATGAGCTGAAATTATAATGGGAGATTTAAATTATATATCCCAGGGAGAACCAATGTAATGGTAAGGACAGGCAAACATCAGAAGAGGTTTAAACATTTCTGCTGTGGGAGGACTTTTATGAGCTGCTTAAACAAACACCTGGTAGGAACAGCAAAGGTAGAGTTGATCTTGCCTTGCAGCAGGAGCATGGAGTAGATGATGCATCTTGGAGCCCTTTTAGCCCTCGTTTCCTACAGTGATGAAGCCTATGCCACCTTGCCATGGGGTCTGTTCCAGCCTCTAACTCCTGACCCTGTGGGCTAATGATGCCCCAGTTTGAGGCAGGAATGAGTCTCAAAGACTCTGAAGTTCCTGTAATTTCCTTGCAAAACTCAATGATGAACAGTGGAGGAAAGCTGAGAGAAGTGGTGGTGCTGCTGCTGGCTGTGATGTGCAGGAAGAGCTGGAAGCTGTGAGCTGGGTGAGGGAGCAGTGCTGTGAGCACAGCAGCTGCAGCACCTGCAGTCACAGGCACAGTGAGCTCTGGTGCCACTGGGGTTAAGGCAGGTGGGCAAGCTGGAGGCATTGCAGGGGGGAGCAGGAACACGGGAATGAATTGGGAGGTTCCTGTGGCAAGAAAAGAGAAGAAAATCCCATTAGAAATGGGGGTTAATTACTTTCACTGCTCAAGAAACTAGTTTCACTCAGGGAAAAACAAGTGTTTGTTTGTATGCTGCTGTTTAACAGTGACCAACCAGCAATGCATCGATCTGATACAGGACTGTGAGACTGCCAACTTGTCTTTTTTTAGCAAAAGTGTGTGTTTCCAGGATCAAAGTGTTAACCACAGAGATGCTTTGTACAAAGCCACACAGATTACCGGAACTGATAAGCATTGTGGTTCTCATCTCTAAAAATACCAACTGCTACTATTATAGCTACTTTTTCCCTTGTTCTCTGTAGGATGGTACCTTTTTTTGAAGCTTCCACTGGTGAATAGACCTCCAAATGTTTAAAAATACATCAAATGATTAGCCCTACTCTGTACTAAAACTGAAGGTGGGGAAAAAACTTTAGTATTGAAAATATGTTGCTTCAGGATTGTGTCCTTTCTATCCAGACCAAAAATAATATTTTACTTAATCATATCTCTTTAAGTATTCAATAAGTCAGCCCAGCTATGAGTTGGCAGTCATTGCCATGTGTATCACCCCTCATGAATACTTAAAGCAAAAGGCTTAATAACCACTACATAGCTACAAGGTGTGCAGGGAGAAATTATGTGCAATGAAGTTAAACTCTTGTAGCTGGCCATCCTTTGACAATAAATAATTTATATTATCTATACTTGGGAGGATTCTTAAAGAGTGCATTTGGTACATATTGCACTGCATCACTACAGTGATGTATTTCTGAGAATCTGTCTTAAAATTAATCACAAAATTCTCTGAATAGGAGCAGACTTGGCAGATTCAACATAGGAATATTATACAAAAAGAAGTGCTTTACTGGTCATCAAAAGGAATGAGGAGGATATTGAGAACCATCTGGATAATCAATTAAACTGGCCAAGAAAATGCTTCAGTCATTCAGAAAATGGAAATAAGATAGCAAATACATATTTTTAAATATTTTACTGAAAGTAAAATAAACAATGTCTCTCCTCTGGCAAACCTCTGAATAGCTTCAGTAAATGAGCATGGTCCTAATCCAACAAAGCATATGCAAGCACAAATACATTTATTTCATCCAGTTTACGTGTTGAAAGTTACATTTGTATTTAGGGCATTGCAGGATGGGGACCTAACCCGAATTATGCAGAGTCTTCGAACAGAGACTGGAGGAGGGGTTTGTTTTTAGCAGTCCATTAAAACCACCAGAATGCCCCGGTGCTGGACGTTCCCGGCCTCTCTGCGAGAGGCCACTCTGCGGGCCCTTTCATTTTTTAAAGCACAATCCCGAGCCCTTGTGACAGCCCCCGCGTGGCGCCAGCGGCGCGGAGCCCGCGGTGCCCGATGCTCGCTGCCAGCGCAGGGCCGCTCCCGCCGCCCGGGCACGGCGGGGCCGCCGCGACCGCGGGGCCGCGG
>VWZV01007081.1:0-54544 GCA_013397155.1 Irena cyanogastra | reverse complement strand
TTTTTTTTTTTTTTTTTTTTTTTACCAGCATGGGTCTGCTACAGTTTTATATTTTAATCTTCTCAAATTACCTAATGCTGTTTTGGAAATCGTGTGGTAAACATGCTTTGATACGCATTTTTGTGTTGATACCTGTATGGCCCCACTTTAATATGTAAAAGAGAAACATCTCATGTTTAAAGCTGATCACTTTTGCCTATATTTGAGCCTTAAGTCTTGCTCCTTTCTGTCTCACAAGGTGCATGTGCAATTGTCTTCTTGTAAAAGTTGTAAAAATGCTCTGCTCAACTAGTATTTTGGTTTCTGAATGACTGTTTATTTTGAAATACATATGCACATGTATTTTTATAAAAGTCTTTAGAGTCACAAAACTGCTTTCATTCACAGGAATTCCCCCCCTTTTTGTGCATGAAGGCATCAACACAGTTGGGAGTTAATTTGTATAGGGTTCATCTCTCCATGGTTGATATCTTTGTGATTGCACAAGTGCCCTAAGGATGTAATTTGGAGACTGGTTGCACAGGTGTGACTAGGGAATCATTTGGCTGGCAGATGTTGATGGTGTATTATGAAATTTTAGTGTGGCTTTGTGCTGGGTCAAGTCTAATTATTTAGAAAGGAAATTCTACAGATAAAAAATACGCATTCCTTAATAGAAGCTCAGACAGACATTCTTCCAAACAGCACCTGTAAAGCAGTAATTTTAAGAGCACTTTTGCGTGTATTAAAAACAGCTGCTGACCTAAACAGTTTTGTTTAAAAATCATGTGTTCTCTTTAAGCAAAAGTTGTTGTTTCTTGTATAGTCATAATTCTTCCATGGATGTAAAGGTGCTTATCTACTTACGGAGTTGAGTGTAGGGAAAAAGGGGATTTCGTTGAAAGCTGTTCTTTAATGTGCACATGGGGAAGTAGACGTAAAATTGCCTATGAAACTTCAAATTTTTTATTTCCCATTTTTTGAATGCTTGATCCTTCAACCTATTCTATTGTTGTAATACTTGTGTAAAAGAAAAAGGCGAAAAAGTACTGAATTTTACAACTGTGCTTTAGACAGTGATTCACAGGCTAAGAGTTGATGTTCAAGATTCAGCACTGCAACAGACTCAAGTTTTGATTTTGAATATGTAACAGAAGAGAGGACAATATTTTGCAGAGAAAGACAGTGATAGGCCTTGGATTTATAAAGTGCAGATAAAGAGAACATGAAGTAGCAGAAAAATATGTCTACTCCTGTCATTTCCAAACCATTTATAGTATCTTGTGTTTTAACTTCTCATGCAGACTCAGGCCTGAACTCGGAGTGATTATGACAGAATTTTAATTTTATATGCCATGAAGCAGTTCCCAAGCAATACAAATAAGTGAAATAGTGCACACATTTTACTTGGCATTTGAGATGTACCTGATCAGAATTTAATGGCAATAAAAGAACATGTAATTCTCATGCTCAAGAGTTTTTTTTTCTTCTGAATTTAAATAACTTGCTTGAAAATCTGGATACTTGGAGCTTCACAAAAGAGGCTGAGGGATTTTTTTTTGATAATTCAAAGATCCCTCTAAAGAAAGGTTACTTTACTTTTCATAAAATCAGGAGGGCCTTCAGATTAGATACAATAGAAGTAGTGAGAAGGGTCTTGCCAATGTTACCATAATTTGTCTCTTTGATGTACAAAGTACTGGAATGAGTAGAGGGCAGTTATCCATATGAGAGCAGGAGTTTGAAAGTAAACACTGATTGAAGTCTGATGATTGCGGACTACAAAAATTGAGATGTTAAATAATTTAACAGTGTCTTTTAGTGTGTAATGATATTCAGTTACTACTAATCTGAAGTAAATTTGAATAGGGTCTAACAGGGTGAACTTGGTATCCTTATCAAGTCCTTTCATTCTTTTTTGCATGAATGGGTCAGACTCACAGCTACTTGTGGTAGTTTAAAACCTGTGAAAGGCAGGGAAGTACTTGCCTGTGGTGACTCAGAAGCTCGTGACAAAACAGGAACTAACTCCAGGTCTCCCCTGCCACGGACTTGTGCTCAGCACCACTAATCGTGGGTTTGGTTGGCTTTTTTTTTAAAGGTTTCAAGGAATGCTCAGTCTTTGCATGCAACATGGTGGGCTGTGACGTCATCAGCTCCACCCATCTCTGGTCTGTGCTCAGGTTGGGCACTTTCTGGGAGACTCCTCTTATTTGTGAGTTAAAGCTGCATTTTAAACCTGAGGGTTCGATGAGAAGCTGTAGAACTGTTGCTCTCTGCAGCAGGGTAGCCAGTCTTGGCTGCAGAGTTGTCAGTAGCCGAGTTTGAGAATTTGATTAACGTTTTAATAATGATTTTAAAAATACTAATTATTGTGGCAATTGAATTTTCATGCAAAAATACAAGAAGCAATTGATTCAGAATTGATGAGTGGGGAAAAGCTAAGTCAGTGAAATGGTGAACAGAACTGGTTCTAATGGAGGCACATGGGCTTCAAAGAATAGGTTCCAGAACAAAAGGCATGCAGAAAATGAGAGTTTAAAGAAATGAAATAGTGAAAAGTGTGGAGCCATCAGAAATGCAAAAGTCCCACAGTAGTTTTGTACTTCTTTTACTAAGGTCTTACATAGTCTAAGTTCAGTGCTTTCTGTTTTCTACATGCACTATATCAACAAAGTACAAAAACCTGTGGCCCACCTTAGATTGCCACAGCTTTCCTTTTGAATTAGTATGCATAGTAGGAAAATTTTAGTTCCAAAATTTGGAAATGTCCATTTTAAAAATACAGACTCGGTCCTTTACTTTTAAATGTTGTGTGTTTTATTCTCCTTGTAGTGCGTGTCTGTGATAAAATAAATGCATTATCTTTATTGGACATTCTTCTGAAAGTTCTTGCTTTTGAAGATTAATTAAAAAAACAGATTTGTAAAACTGTCACTCAGATAGACTAGAGATTCTGTAGTCTAGTACCAGAGGTTCTGAAAAATTAGTAATTTCTGAGGTGTTAAAATTTAGGCTTCCAGTGCCACTAGAGTGTATTCTGTGATGCTGGATGTATTTATGTAGGATCCATACCTGACATGCCTTGTGGCACCAAGGTCTGTACACTGCAATAAGTATCCTGATTCTCCAAACCCTCCCCTACATATTTGCCCTCCTGAGTTTAGATTGCCACACTTTACACAGGCTCCACTGTCATCAGGGCTGCATACAGGAATACAGAACAAGTGAAGGATCCCAAGAAGAAGTGATTATTTAAAATGGAAGTATGTACAAACCTAAGCAATTAACAAGATGAAGGCCTCTCTATAAAAGCAGTCAATGTACATCATCCTGTCCTGACATCCTGCAGAGGGGCTTTCTGTGTCACGGGTCGGTCTCCTGTAGGGCAGTCTTTATTTGTCGGTCTCCTTGATTGGGTGTAGTGATTTTGATGGTCTGCTCCCTACTACTGTTAAGTTATGCAGGAAAAATATTGAGCATAAAATAGGTCTTGAATTTGAATTAGAATAGTTATCACAGAAAGACTTGGTAAGTGAGGACACATCAAAGTACAGGTACTTCTTTTAGCTGAGCCTTACTGAATTAAGGTAGATGCTTCCATGCCACACCCTCCTCCCTGTGTCTGCCACAGACACAGGAATGGTGATGCAATATTGCGTGGCAATTACAGCATGCACTGAAGACTACAGGGTTTGCAAAATCAGACTGAGGAAAGAAATTACAGCCCCCAAATTGTCACACGTGGTAGGATTTGCTGTTACTGTTTACAGACAGGGTTGGTTATTTTTCTTCTTCTTTCCTTCTTTAAAAAATTCCAATAGAGTGCAATTGTATACAGAGCCCATCTATGATGCCTTGTAGAACAATTGAGTGCTTCCTGTTTAGAGACTTCTAAATGGTAGTATGTGTTAGAGCATGAAAAATACCTTGCTTTTTTCTGCTGCTCTTACTAGTTCACTCTGTAGCTGATCCTTCTGTATGCCTGCCTTACTTTTTATTGCAGCATTGTATGTCCAGAACTTTTGAAAAGGTCTCCCTGTGTTTATAGATATTACTGGGCTGAACTGTTGAAGGACGATTCTGATACAGCTCAATTCTGTGTGCTCTGTGCACACTGAACAAAAACTAGATACTACTAAAAATAAAATAAAAATCTTTTCCCTGTTACTTAGTTTGCATAGAGTTATCTGTATTTTCCTATGAAGTTTTCTTTATTTTCTTCTGTCATCTTATTTTCGAGACCAGTGTGCACAGCACAGCAGGCTGCAGACAGGCATGCTCCGTCGGGTTTCTCAGAAGGCTCCTGGGGCACAAGTGCCAGGGTGGGTCCATCCCATGGTTTATCGTGCTGTAGGGTCCGTGTGGGGGCAGCTCTGGGTGTCCTGTGGCAAGGAGGGCTCTGGCCATTGGCTGCCTGCTGATCCTGGCACTGGGGATACAGCTGGGGAAGGAGGGAAGAGAAAGCTCTTGTCAGACAGCACCACCAGGTGCAGTGCAGGAGTGTGCAGGATTCAGCCTGGAGCAGTGTTTCTCTATCACCATCTTCATAGCTCTCTGCTGGGTGGGATTTGGCAGTGTCACAGCAAGACAAGTTATTTGCTTGTTTTTAAAAAGGAAAAATACAGTCATGTCCAATAGGGAAGTGGTCCATGATCTTTTTAATGCAAGTGTTTGGTTTTGATTTGTATTTAAAGAGTGGTTTTTCCCTGTATTTTTGTTTAGCTGTATGTAGTTTCAGTAGCTAGTTTGTTGCTTAAATCCCTTTTATTACAGTCAATTACCAAATATCAATACTTTTTATTTTGTTGCTTATACCAGTTTATTTAATGTATTACTGCATTTTCTTTTTTTCATGGTGGTATTTGATTAGTTAAATATTCAGGAATTTCTTTGATAGTTCCTGTAGCTTTTGCTTTCTGTCCTCCTTCTTTTCCTTCCAAGCTCAAAAAACAGGAGAGATAAACATCCTGTTATGCTTTATGATTTGTAGGGGGTCTGAATTTACAAGGAAACCTGCTTTTTTATTTAATTCTACATGTAAGGTGTGAGAGCTGGCATGTTCTCCACCTATAGAGTATAAAGTGAGTGGTCCAAACTCAGGTTTTGGCTGTTGATCAGACATTTTTAGTTTTCCTTCAGAATGAAATCTGGGAGTTTATCAGGTTTTTTTGCAGTGCTTTGTTCCTTCACAAGGTTGGAGTATCCTAGCAGCATGGGCTCCAGTATTCTGTGCAAAGGTGGATGTTGAAGCTCTGTTTGATTGGAGAACAGGTTATTCACTTGTTGGAATTGATGAAGTTCTTTGTTGCTTGTAAAATTGAACACTTCAGTCATAGTAGTTGGGTACTAACGTGATTTTGATGTAGTCATTGTATGTCTTCTACAGGGTACTGTTCCTTCCTAATCTTACCTTATAAAGTTGTTGGAAAGAAAATCTTTAACAGCTAGGGAAAAACCTCTGCTGGGCTGATGTTGAATATTCCAGCATATCTCCACAGGAGAAATAGGGAGCGACAGTGATGAGGCAGAAGTCAAACAGCACTGACCAAAGTCAGGTTTTTGCATTGGGTAGAAATAGGTGGGTGTAGCAATGCTGTCGGTGTTTCCATGGCTGTGGTTGTGTCGGCAGCTGCCGCACGGGCTGTGCTGAACTCGGAGAAGGTCGGGACAAGCACTGCCACGGCTCCATCGAGGATTGTGAGGGAGCTCATGTGAGACACATCACAGACATGGGGCTGGCAGCTCACTGCAGTGCTGGCCATGAAGACAATTCCATGGTTATATAAATCTGTTGGGATTTCCCTTCCTGGTGCTTGGAAAATGGGATTGGTAGGGAATGTCTTGAGGTGCAAGAAAAAGGCTGCCTGCAGTTTCAGGCAGACTGGGTGTCTAAAACCATCACACTGGGTCACTGCAAGGTAGCAGGAAATGGTCTAATTGTATATGAAAAAGAGATGAACTGGACAGATGACATTTTGGCAAAGGAAATCATCAAGAGTCTAGACTCAATTTTGTATATTTATTTTGGTCTCATTTTATAATCTGTTACATTGGATTGATCTAGCTTGTTATGCAGGAAAAGAGAAGCCCTGAGGTGTCTGAAATAACAAATAGCATAGTTAAGGGCACCAAAGAAAGAGTGTCTGGAAGGGTTGAAAAAAATCCTAATTCATTAGTCAAATCTAGAGTGCATACAGACTAAATTATATTATATAGTTGATTAATAATTTATGTCATGAACTGTCATCTAAAAGTTGTGAAGTAGGCCAGCAGGTCCAGAGGCTGTGTCTGAGCAGGGGTGCACATGTCTGTCCAGGCCTGCATTTGATCCTAACCATGCTAGGCCCTTGGGACCCAGCATCTCCCAAGAGCTGGGAAAAAGAAACTGATATAGACTGCAAAAGGCAAAACCTTGGGCCCTAAAATGTCTTTTAAATGAAATGAAATTAAAAATACTAGTTTCTTAAAAAATATTGGCAAGCTTTTCTTTGATGTATTTTATGTTTAATGAGTGTTTTCAATCTTTCATTTAGCTTTTGGGTTTTGACATTCTTTGGCTTGTGTCACATATTGAAAAAACAACTAGTCAGTGTTTTTCACGACTTCATCCTATTCTCATTCCCAGTGCTCTCCAACAGTACTCTGTGTAAGTAAGTCTTATTCTCAAATATGATTGTACAGTTGAAAAAGTTGAAAGATTTTTTGTTACTTTGTTGGTGGCTGCAATGCTTTAAAGAGTGCATTTTGAATGGAAGTTCCTGAACTCAGTTAGTTTTGAAATGTTACAGAAAAAAATGTTGTTGAATCACATATAGATAATTGTGATAATTTTTTTCTGTCCTTTTATTACTCTTATATCAGACTTTTCCCTTCCAACCATTAAGATGACTATACAAAACTTTTGTGGTTTTTTCCCCCCAAACTAATATTCAGTTACCCTTTCAAAAGCAAACTAAAATGCTAAACTGAAGTCCAATCTATTTGATATGGGTGAGGATATGAGAGATGGTGTGCTCTTTGATATAAGAGAAGTGGATGATGCTAAGTTGAATTTGTCAAAGGTGCCCGGTATTGCAGTGAAGCACAAATGTGATTTTTAGAATATGTCTGGAGCTAACACCTTGGTAAGGTGAGAAGCTGGAAGAGTATCAGCGTAGTTGTATTTACCTTTGTTAATTCCCTGGCACATGAGGCACACGATCTTTTTCAACTTCTTCAAACTACTTTCCATGTGCCTGCGCCTCAGCAGAGCTTTTTAACCAGTGGTTTGGCTGTGCCTTCCATTCCCACAGTATTTTGGTTCTGTGTCCGGGTCCCAAAGGCTTTGTCGGCGAGGCACAGTGCAGCCAGCAAAGCACGCGGGCGGCAGCAGCTGTGGCCTGGCCAGGGGCGGTGGGTGTGCTCTGGGGACACTGCCGCACCAGGGGGAGCTTAGGGCGTGTTTACACACCTCACAACACGCTATTAGTTTCTCAAAAGCTGTTTCAATGCAGTTTGTATTCAGCTTTTCTGTTCTGCTTGTAAACTTTCTTGAGTCTTACACGGTGAGATGCTGTATATTGCACGTTTGCGGGTGAGACCAAAGGAAGCCTTGTATCGAGTGGGCAGGTTTTTTTTTATTGCCCACTCGATATGGGGCATTATTGGGGGCAAATAATTGGGCATTATTTGCAGGTATTACAGTGCTGATACAAGTCTTCTTGAAAAGGACTTGGATTTCAAATAGTAGGAAAGCATTTTTAAATATAATTTTCTTTACTCAGATATTGTAGCCTTACTTTTTATGTGACCACAACAGTTTATCTCTGTTCTGTTGCCTCCACTGAAACTTGTACTTCCATCATCTTACCATCATTATATCAGCGTTCCATGCCGTCTAAGCTTTTCTGAGCAAAGTATGTGCATCATGCAAGCGTGCTGACTTGGTTTCCAACTGTTTTATCCTTTTAACTGTTCTAATTTTTTTTAATAGTCCAGGTAGATAATCAAATACGCCATATTGTTCTAGTTCCGTTGGTAATTTATTTTCCTTGAGATTATGCTTTTGCTTAATTGAGTAATATTTATACAAATGGAGAAAATTCCTGTTGAATAGGACTTTTACAGATCCACAGTGAAAAATGCTCATCTGAGGAATATCCTTGGAATGGGAGGAAGCGATTTTCATGTCTTAGAAGAGTTTTGAATGGAAGCTATAGCTTTTTCAAAGCAGTTATTTCGGGGGAAGCGGAGGGCTTTCTCCGTGCGCACGTGTGAGGCACGGCCGGACCGCGGGCATGCGGGGGGAGCTGTATGTGCGGAGCGCCCGGGCGGGCCTGGGGACGCGTGGGGCGGCTGCGCCGGGCGGGAGGGGCGGGATCCCAGTCCCATGATGGGGCGGGGCCGGATCCCGTGTCCGCGGGAAGGGCGGGGCCGGTGCTCGGTTCCGCGGGCGGGGCCGAGCCGCGTCCTCCCCCGGAGGCAGCGGCGGGCGGGGCGGGGCGGGGCCGTCCCGCGCCGGCAGTGCCGGGGAAGCTCGGGGAACCATTTTGGGGCGCGGGGCCGAAGCGCGGCCGCACATGGGGGCGGTGGGCCCCGCCCGGGGCGGTGACATCCGGGCGCCGCGCGGGGCCCGCCGGGGGTCGTGGGGGCTTTCGCCGCGGTCACTGCCCGGCCCGCGCCCTAAGCCCGCCTGTGCTGCGCGGACACGCCATGAGCTCCTCCGCGCCCCATGACGGGCAGATCTGCCTCCAGCGGGCCGTATTCCTGGAAGGGCGTCTGGTCTGCGTGCTTGCCGGGGAGTAAAACCTGCAAGGGGAAAGGTAGTGCCGTTTAAATTGCCTTATCCACCGTATTTAACGCTGGGCTTGTAGGAGCTGTTAAGTTGTGTCCCGCGGGAGGTCTCGGTAGACTGTGCATGTCACCTTTCCCAGAACAGCGTCGAGAATGCTTTTAGCAACAGGTCGGTGCGTTCTGGTTGTTACCAAGAAAGCTTTTCTTGTTTTAGAGCTAGGAAATCTTAAGGTGCGTTTTCTCCTTTTCAGTCTTACTGTTGGGTAATTTTTTTAAATATTTACATGTTTTTGGTAATTGGAGTTAAAGGACGTAATACTCTCGAAAATGATATATTAGTGTTCTTAGTTTGTCGCTGTTGCTTAGGAACGTGTTCCTAATGTGTACAAATAAAGATAATGAAATAGCAAATATTGTATATAGGTGTTTTTACCTGTAGTAAGGGGCTTCTAACTAAAGATATCTTTAAACTTTATCTCCAGTTCTGTGGTTGTTTTTCCTTTGTTGGTAATTGCATGGTTTTCATAGTTTGGTGGGTTAAATGTATTTCACTGTTAAAACTTTGACTTGTGCCGTAAAAGATGTATTATTCATCTTTGTGTTAACAAGACTGATGAAAATGTAGGCTTTGGGCAGGTATAGGCTTGGTAAATTACAGTTTATAGCCTTATCCAGTGTCTTTCCTACATGCTAATCTCAGTGGTCTGGTTCAGAGACTCCTCCTTGTTTCCAGTCCCTGCGTCTTTCCACTCCCTGCTCCTGTGAGTATTGTGGAAAGTGTGTGTGAACGCTGCTCACACAGGAGCACTGGTAACACAGTTCTGTTCTCCGGTGCTTCTGTACCTTAGAAAGCTCAAGTGGGAAGTGCATCTGGGCACAAGGTCTTTCACAAAGTTTGTAGGTTGCTTCATTTAACTGTTGCATGGGCTCAGCGAGGTGTAATTAAAGACAGCAGAGCTCACCCAGCTTGTCAGGCTGCCCAGGGAACTGGTCTGACGCAGTGGTTTTCACCAGCGTTATCTGCAGGTTGTGGAGGATCCTTGGATCAGGACGTACAGGGTCAGGCAAGAGGAAGCACACTCAGACTTTTCTGAAATGTGTGTGTTTGCGATATTTGAAGGGAAACACTTCCAGAATTTTACATGCTTGTTATTTCTAAGCTCTTCCCAATTAAACTGTGTGATCAGCGTCGGCTTTCCCGTGTCCGATGGTTTGTTCTGGAGCACAGAACTGCAGGGTGCCCCCACCTGCAGCTGCTGGGGACACAGAACAGTGCAGCTGGCCTGGCTGCTCCAGTCCCCTCACTGGTGCAGCATCACTTCCCCAGGACACATGCTTGATTTGTCACAGACATCCTAAACTTCTCATATAAGCTGGAATGCCTCACAGTGAGAAGATACAGCCAAAAGACACAAACATTCTTGTCATATCTCTACAGGATCAGTTATGGCCCAGCACTGAAAACTGCTGCATGGGTGTTTTTCCCAAGGATGGGAATTGGGTATTTCTCGACCACCAAGCCTGAGATGGAGAAAGAGAGTTTGGTGGGTTGAGAAGATGCTGTCAGTGGGCTTGTGAGGCTCATAAAATCAGTGTCTGAGAGTCAGATCTTAGACACTCATACTTTTCTAGCTCTGGGAAGAGGTAGTTCTGTAGAGGAATTTGGACTTGTCTGTCTCTCATTACTTTTTAAATGTCAAGGACTAAGTCATTTTGCAAGTAGGAATCTCTTCGTTGCTCTGCTTTGTGCCCTGAACAGTGCATGTCTTGCAAAAGCATGCACAGTATTCTGCTCTGAGCTGTCTGGTCCAAGTATGAGTAACTTTGTGGGTGAAATGATGCTAAATATGGGAAGCTTGCCTATTGCCTAATATTCCCATGTCAAATAGCAAGGAGATTAAAGATGAGGTTTATTTTGAGAGCCTTATACGTACGTGACAGATCCAGAGCTGGTTGTACTCGCAGAGAGGCACTTAGGGTGGCTGAGAATTGTACTGTGTAACAGAAGCCAATTTTGGATAGCATTTTATTTAACTGCCCTTTACCTACAAAGGTATGGTTTATTTTTTTAAAACTGTGTTTATTTTTTCAGAGAGTGCTAGTAATTTCTTTTCCACAAGAAGGAGGAGAGTTAGGAGTGCAGGAAAACATAACATGTTCAGAAATATGGTTGGTACTTGTTCCACATCTGTGGAATGCTTGAGCAAGCTGTTTGGTCAGACAGCTGTCACCTTTGTCTGGGGACATTGGAGAGGACAAAACTTCAGTGGGAGCTCCACTGAACATAGAACTTGAACAAGAAGGACTGCAAATGTCTGAGTATTTACATGGTACAAGGAATTCTCAAATTTAACAGGTGAAGTTCAAATTTTTAATCTTATTTGGGAAATTAAATAAAGTAATTGCTTTGGGGGTTTTTTTCTGGTATCCTCACAAATGGTTTAGTTAAGGAAGCTGAAGCAGTGGCTGTGCTTTACAAACCATGGGCCTCAGTAACAGAGTCATGAAAATGAAGAGTCACTGTCCTGTCCTAGGAAAAAAACAGGGTAGTGATTGTCTGAGCTGTGTTTTTCAACTTTTTTTAAAATAAATTACACTGTAAACATGATTACTGAGAAGGTCACATCCAGAAGATAAGTTTTTTTTCATTAAAAATGCCTTGTTTCTCATACACAACACCTTAAAATTGTTCCATGCAGAGAGTTGATACACACAAGTGATCTGGGTGAAGCGTTTCATAAATGCAATATTAAAAAAAACAAACCAACAATAACAAACATCTTCTTTTTAGCATGTTTTTACTCCTCTCCCTTGCAGCTTCCAGTAGGTAAATGCCACTTCAGAACAATGACCAGAACTTCTTCACTTGCTCAGTTTCCATGTCATGCAAGTGTCTGTACTGTATGTACAGCTGATCTACACATACCATATATGCAGTTTGTATTACATGGAGGGGTTTTTGCTTTCATTTGTGTCTTACTGTCTCTTGGCACTTCTTTGTGAGTCTGGAAATGCTGTATGCTACAGCAGTGAAGTGTGGTTAGGTCTGAATTGTCTGTTCTCTGTTCCATTGCAGAAATGAGCCGTCAGACCGCTACAGCACTACCCACAGGTACCTCCAAGTGCACGCCATCGCAGAGGGTGCCCGCGCTGACGGGCACCACAGCTTCCAACAATGACTTGGCCAGCCTCTTTGAGTGTCCCGTGTGCTTTGACTATGTTCTGCCACCGATCCTGCAGTGTCAGAGTGGCCATCTGGTCTGTAGCAACTGTCGCCCCAAACTCACGTGCTGCCCCACTTGCCGAGGCCCGCTGGGCTCCATCCGTAACCTGGCTATGGAGAAAGTTGCCAATTCCGTACTATTCCCGTGTAAATACGCCTCTTCCGGCTGCGAGATAACTTTGCCACACACAGAAAAAGCAGACCATGAGGAGCTGTGTGAGTTTAGGCCTTACTCCTGTCCCTGTCCCGGTGCTTCATGTAAATGGCAAGGCTCTCTGGATGCTGTAATGCCACACCTGATGCATCAGCATAAGTCAATTACAACGCTGCAGGGAGAAGATATAGTGTTCCTAGCCACGGACATTAATCTTCCTGGTGCTGTTGACTGGGTTATGATGCAGTCTTGTTTTGGCTTTCATTTCATGCTAGTGTTGGAGAAACAGGAAAAGTATGATGGTCACCAGCAGTTCTTTGCAATTGTACAGCTGATAGGAACACGCAAGCAAGCAGAAAACTTTGCTTATCGACTCGAGCTAAACGGGCATAGGCGGCGATTGACTTGGGAAGCAACTCCTCGATCCATTCATGAGGGAATTGCAACAGCCATTATGAATAGTGACTGTCTAGTCTTTGACACCAGCATTGCACAGCTCTTTGCAGAAAACGGCAATTTAGGCATCAATGTAACTATATCCATGTGTTGAAATGGCAATCAAACCTCTTCAGGCCAGTGTTTAAAACCGTTGCATTTAATTTAGCAGAAATAGGGTAACCATCTTTGACTGTCAGACAAATTATTTGGTAGATGGAGGGTAGACATAAATGAAGGTAAATAAAAGGAAAGGCTGTTAAATTACAGGAAGCAGTTGCATGTAGTAACTAATATATTTAAAATAAGTCAACAGTAAACCACTGAAAATATATATACACCCAAAATGGGCATCTTTTGTATTAAGAATTGATTCTACAGGAAATGTTGTAAAATAATTCTAAAAACTTGTTTGTAGATTGATTGTACTGTTGAAAAGGATACTGTTTCGTGGTTTTGTTTGTGTTTTTTTCCTCCCCCTTTGACTGACAAGCCATGTTGAGCGGTCTGGTCTCTGGCCGCTGCTTCCCCTCCTCATCCCCACCCCCCCTTTGTAAGTCACTACATAGTATTGCTGCTGTTTGTGTATATTTTTTGTGTATTTGCTAATTTTTATTAACTTCTAGTTTTTCATTAAATAAATATGACTTTCTTTTCTGTAATTCAGGTTTTTCTCTTTTTTGTATCTTTTTAAGATTAATTACAGGTGTCATCTTTTGATATGCATAATTGCTATGGTAAAACTTATATTTCTGTATGTTTGGTAAATTTTGTCTCTTTCCAGTAGTCAATTCATTGGTGATACTGTTCTTAATTGAGCTATTTGTGAATGTACTGAACTCGAAAGGAGTGCTTATGTTCAAAGATGTGTCAGGAAAGACAGCTCCTTTAAAAACAGGTCTAGATGTTGTTGTACTTTGAGTTATCTTCTAACAAAAATGAAACAATTATTAAGAACTTTCCAAACCTAAAAAAAAATAGTAATTCACATTTCAAATTTAGAGATGCTTAGAAAATTGATTGCATCCTTGTATTTGTCAGTTTGCAGTACAAAGAAAGTATTGTATTACACAATATTTGTAATTATAAAAACAGACCATTTGTCTAAAAAAAGGCAGTCAGAGTGAGATGTTTTCAGTCTTTTTATATTTGTTATTATAAGATTACCTGGCAAATGAAAAAAACACAGCCAACTTCTGCTTTTTGCTTTAGCTCAAAGTTTGACACGCTGATGCTCTTGCTCAGTTTCTTGTCTTCATGTCTTTTGGTTGTTACTAAAGCAACTGTCTGGAACTGACTTTTGTATCTCATTTTGGTGACATGATCCACATGACAATGCAGATAAATCTCTTCCAGGTGTGACTGACCAGCCCTAAAGGCTTTGGAAGGATTCTGGCTTTATGCAGACTGCCTGTATGTGCAAACCTGAACCACGAATGTAAATGGGATTTGTGTTACAAAACAGACACAGACAAGAGCAGGGGGAAAGCTGTTGACTTCGAGCAGGGAGGAAATCTTTGTCAAACCTAGTGGTAGCGGACGTGTCGGGGAGCTGGTCTGGCTGTTGACTACTTTTGTAACACATTAAAATACAGTTTATTTACTGTGCACTGTCTTAACTTTCTTATCAGAAGTTGATCTGTTAAGACAACTTGTGTTCTTACTATTTTTGATGCATGATGAGGTAAGTAGTTCTACAGGTAAGGAACATAAAAGCCGTTGGGTTGGATTAATAAAATACTACAGAAATAGTTGGCTTAATGTAGTAAAGTTTCACTCTGAAAATTTGATACTTAAGACTGATTGAACTGTGCACAGATGTAATTTAAAAATGTACTAGTACCTTGTGACAGTAGATAAATGCTTCCAAAACTCCTGCAAGCTAGCATTTTTTTTCTTTTTGTATATACAGCCAACTGTTTGCAGTTTTCTAAATTCAGTAATTATTCTCACCTAATTAAGCTTGTCTACATTTACCTCCAGTTTGTCTTTAAGAGAAAGTTGGCTAAATACTCTTTTTAGAGGAGCCCTTGCCTCCCTGGTGCCTGCCTGGCTGGGCTGAGCCATTCCAGCTCTGGCTGTGCTAAGGGAACGTGGTGGAGAACCTGTGTGGCCCCTCTGGCCCTGCCCTGAGAGGCCAGGGGCGTGCAGGGTTGGTCACTGCTGCTGTGTTTGGGAGGGTTCAGCTGGGGCTGTGTCCCCAGGAGCACTGTCACCCTTGAACCTGTGTGCTGAGCTGCCATGATTTGATTTAGGTACAGTGGGCTGAAGGTCAGGGCTGTGCTCTGGAAGGGGCCTTCAGGAACGGCCTTTGCAGTGAGGTTTTGAAGCTGCCTGCTGTGCTCAGACAGGTTGGTTCATGTTTCACAGAGGACAAGAGCTATAGCATAACTACTGTATGCTGACTTACTGTAATGTAAATTAGTATTGCTCCATTTGGTGTTAAATAATTGTATAAAACCTTTCATATCCATCATCAGATGGAATTACAAAATTACCCTTAGGCCCAGATCCTCAACAGTATTAAAAGCCTAAAGAGTGTGAGGATCTGTTAAGTCAACTACACTGTTAATATATGAAAAAGGAAACCATACTAGAAGTCTGTACAGTTTACTAACTTATCTAAAATAAATGGTGTATTAAAGCCTGGCATTGTCTTAACATTAGCTATTTATTTTAGAAAGTGCTGTTTCACTTTGCTGTATTGGGAAGGAGTATTCAAATTTGTCTCTACAAGATGAAACACAGTAGATCTTGCATTTGTCTGCTAGCACTACCTCCATGGTTTTTCATTGCCCTTTAAAAAAAAAAGGCCTTAAAATGTTTGACAAATGTGGATGTAAATATTTTGATTCTGTTGTGACAGTTCCTGCTAGTTCTTGTTTGCAGTAGTGCTTTAAAAATTAAAGCAGGTGAATGGTTTTGTATTGCTGCCTGTCCTGTTGTTTTATCCAGAATCTTTTCCAAGCTGCTGTGATTAAAGCAGGAATTGTTCTAGTGGGCTAGTTACTATCTGCAGCAGTTTATAGTGCGGATAGAGGAAAGGAGATACTAGTGTTTTTACTTTTGATAGGCTTCAGGTATTTTGGGGTATTTTTCTGAGGGACACGAATCCCTGCTCCATATAACTGTTCCTAAGCAGATACGCCCCGGGGTATTGAGATTCCTTCTGAAGTGCTGCACTGCTCCGGCTCACTGCTGCACGGGATTAGTGTGCTCAGTGAAAGCAAAACAAAAGGCACCGAAGTGTGGCTGTAGTGTCTGCTATAATGGGTAATGCTTATGTTTGTTCAAAAAAATCTCAGTGCCAGAACCTCCTCAGCTCTGGCAGCAGGGACAGGAAGAGCTGGCACTAAATGCCTGGCATTACCTCCAGAGTGCCATTAAACCCCTCACCTTCAGGTGGAGTCTGTGGGGCCAAGACTTAGGAATTGGTGTGATGTGTCAGACAGAGTCATCCTTTAACTTTCTGGGGAACAGCTCCCTGTTTTGCCATGCTGGAAACTTTTTTTTAGTAGTCCTTAGTCTCTTCTAAAAAAAATGCAGATTTGTTTTGTCCATGTGTAAACAGACTGGGCTGGAATTCCAAGCATGTCAGTGCTCTCACAGTGCAAAGCAGTGCAGGATTGTTTCTCCATCTGTTTGGTAAAGGATTTTTCCCTCCTGGTTTGATCAAAAGCAAAGCAGCAGCACAGAGTTACCAGGCAGGGGTTTTACCCAAGGGGAAGTTCCTTTGCACTTCTTCCCTACACATTTCTCATGAGGCAGAACCTGTTCTGAGACTGGGGCTGTTGTCTGTAGTCTCGGAACATACTTGTGAGTGACTAAGAGTACAGCTCTTAAAATATTGACACAGAATCAGCTTTTATTTTTATAATTTTATTAGATTAAGTGTTTTGTAAAATAGGTGTTGAAATTCCCACTGAATTGATTACAATCGGTGCTGTTATATTCCAGGTAAATCAGCTTTGTTATCTACAAAAATGAAAGCAAAGCAAACTCTTTACTTTTGATTTTTAGGCAGCTTCTAGAACAGGCTCTTGTGACTGGTACAGTTGCATAAACACTTTGGTGTTTGCTTCAGAACCAGTGAACAACAGAAGGATGTAACACCATCCAGGATTTGCTTGTGGGGCTGACCCTGGAATAAACAGTGCCAAAGGGCCTGGATCACACACTGAAGTGCAGGTGTCACTGAGGTTCAAGGGGAGATAAGAGACAAAGCTATCAAAGGACAGGGAGGCTACCAGCTTTCTTGAACCTTACAGTATTCACAGTGAATAAAGATTCAGAATTTTCTTGGCATTGTTCAAATGGATTTAATTTCCATAGGTGAACCTCCAAGCACAGGCATTCCAGAACCAAGTGGGTTTGTAGTGGGTAAGGAATGAAGGACACACACTCTGCCCCTCCAAAACATTACTGGGTTTTCTCATTAAGGCCTCAAAGCACACTCCACCCTCCCTGCTGCTGCAGGGACAGCTGTGTAAATGGGAACTGATGTTTCTCTCCCTTCCTACACAACAATTCCTATATTTCAGTTCTAGCATTGCTTCCTGCGTTTGAAATACGGAACAAACTACAACCAAGTGCTGAAAGAACTTCCTAACTTTGTTTATTAGGCCATAGTGCTTCTCTTCAGATGCCTTAAGCGTATTTTTTTAGATTTCAAAAACCTTATTTTCCCCAGATACTGCTGCTCCTTAGCACATTATTATTCATTATTACAGATATTTTGTAGATAAGTAAACTTGCACTAAATCAGTTTTCTTATTGTAACAACCCCACCCATGAGCCTCTCCTGCTGCACATCATTCCTTCTTCAAGGATGTCCAGCTGCTGACATGTACATACCTAGGTGCCAGACAGGCTAAGGAATCCTTTCTCATGCTCAAATCCATCAGGAAATGAGATTCAAGATTCTTTGCTGGTAAAAAGCAGCAAATGCCATGAAGTGCAGTTTCAGGTTGATAACTGCAGCGGCAACATCTTCCTTTTGATGGCACTGACACCCCCATTCAAACAATCCCGTTTAGCTCATAGTTGTACCTGACACCTAAATGTAGCTGAAAGAGATCAAGAACTATGGAATTGGAGAGAAGTAATCTCAGCCTGTCTGCCTAAAGTTTGCTATTTAAGTGCTCAAGCCTGGCTTTGACCGCAAAGCCCCCATCGAAGGCTGCGTTCAGCACCTCATCCAGGCACCCGGCCAGCACGAAGGTCAGGTCCTGCCGCACGTGCGCCGCAATCTCCTCCAGATCCTTCTCATTTCTCTGAGGAATGATAATTCTCTTCAGTCCAGCTCGGTGTGCTGCCAGCACTTTGTCTTTAATTCCCCCAACCTAAGAAGGAAAAGAAATACATGTATAAAAACAATGAACTAATCTAATAAAATAATTACTGTAGCATCACATCACGAGTTAAATTTTGATGAAAGGTTCTGCCTCCCTCAGTCATTTAGGAAAGCAATTAAAAATGCAGTCCGAGTTGTGGCTCATCATGTGCTTAATGGGGGAAATATGTTAATATGCTACAGTATTCTTTCTGTAACAGCTAATAACGAGAAAAATAAATTTAGGAGAGTGCAGGTACAAGAGAAATAGTGGAAATAGTGGAAAAGTCATTGCTTTTCAGGAATTTCTTTAACAAAATTGGCCTTCACTCCGTTTTTTTAATATTGTGCTGAAATCCTGCACCTACATTATAATGGCAGATTTTTCAGATAAAGTCAGTGTTAGATTTAGGGTGAAAAGAGGCCTAAGGAAAGAATGTCCCATGAAAAATAACTTGACCTGTACAACAAAATATGCACAGCAAAGCAAACCCTGTGTTCCAGGAGTGGAGAGGCACTGCTTCACTCAGCCTCCTGGCCGAGTTGCTAATGAGACGTAAACAAGGGTTAAATTAGTTTTTCTTACAGTTGTAGCTTCTTCCCCCAGACTCCTTTCTATTCCTAAAGACCATCTTAGAGCAGAAACTTGTAGTTTTACAATGCTTTACAGGAGAGGAAGGGCCTGTATTACAGTACAAAGGGCAAACCCCGGGCTGCTGTGACACGGGGCAGGAGTGAACCATGGTCCTCACGTGACTCACGGATCTGGGCAGTGCTGCACACTCAGCAGCAAAGGCAGCCCCTGGCACAGCCCTGGGAATTCAGTCACTGACAACAGCAGGATTCCAGACTACATTGGGGAAGGAGGAAAATGTGGTTAATATTTACAGGTGCCTTATCTCTGCACACAGCTTTAGCAGCAGGCACAGTCAGGACAGGCTGGCTGCAGGGCTAAGCTGGCTCCCACCAGAGTAACTGCACAGTGCTCCAGAACCCTGGACAATGGCCTGTCCTGTCAGTCTCTGCCCCCAGAGCCTCCCAGGCCACTGCCTACCATGGCATCTCTGGTTCTGTCTTCTCTGCAGGGAACAAAACCCTGTCCCTGATTTCCAGCTTCATCCTCTCCTGTCCATCATTTGGTATGAGATGATGACTCCCACATCAGCTTCAGCACCCGTGCCACACTCCACTGACACTTTAAACTGTTTGTTTAAACACCTTCTTTGCCTTCATGATTTCACAAAGCTTTATGGAAACCCCACTTGGCTGAGCTACATACAAGAACCAACATTTAAGAGAAACCTAAAAGTGGATCCATGGATTCACAAGTAGCCTATATGCAGTTGCTGTGAGAGTTTTAAGACAAAACTTTTCAAAGACTTTTTCAGAAGTAGTTCTGTACCAACAGTCTGAGGAAGCATGTTTAGAAACTGCAGTGCAGACTCAGAGCCATCTTGCATTTTAAGACTCTGAGGTTTTCTTTCCAAGTAGACATTTTAATGTATTTTCCCAAAAAGCCACATCAAGGCTAGCTTTAGCTTGAAAGGCAAAGCAGAGGAGTGGGGCAGTCCTGCGGCAGCCTGGCCTCTTCCAACTGCACCAGCAGAGACTGCATTGCTACTAAGGAATGATCCAGCAAGGCTCTGGATCCACTCATTTTCTAAGTGGCTATAAACAGATTTTATATCCAAAACAGGGAGAATTAATACAACTTAGCTCTTTTCTCCAATGATGCTTACTGGAAGAACAAGGCCTCTTAGTGTAATTTCTCCTGTCATGGCTACATCTGAGCACACCAGCCGCCCACTGAAGAGTGAAGCAAGGCAGGTTACTATGGTAACACCAGCAGATGGTCCATCTTTTGTGACAGCTCCAGCTGGGAAGTGCAGATGGATGTCAGTGTTGTCAAGGAGATCAAAACTTCCAGAAGCTTAAGGAAAAAAAGAATGGTTTGAATGTTAAAAATCTAAACCCATTTTGTTCCTGGTCTTTATTCTAAAAGCCCACCAAGAACTAAAAGCCTTGGCACTATTTACTAACAGTAGGCTGAAAAAAAACAACACAATATTGCAGAGGCCCTAGGAAGAAACAACAAAGAGAAATCCCAATGAGCTTTCCTACATCCAGATTCCTAGAAAAAATTGTAACATGATAACCAATAAGCTTGGCATTTGCATGCAGTGGGAAATTGAGAGTAGAGATTAATGTGGAAACCAAGGGATTTCCACATAGAATTTTTTTTGTCCCAAACCATCATCGTCAATGTTCAGAGAACACTCCACAGAAACTCACAATTATAATAAAGTGGAACTCTTATTTGTGTTCTTTCACCTGTAATGGAGTACATGGAGTGCAAACCAGAGAGGTAAACATGTACACAGGTAATGCCTGCAGCATTTCATACATTAATTACATTTTGGTTTTTAACCTATCTAAAGTTCCACAAATAATGACAGATACTAGTCAATTATTTGCCTGATCAGCAAATGATCAATCTAGAAAGTGCATTTCTACAAGTCCTGTGAGGTTCAGACAAAAAAATAGTTAAAATACTCTTCTCCAGAGCCCTACTGCACTGCAGTTCCACAGCTGCCATACAAACCCAACATTCTCAAAATACTAAAACTTGGACTACAAAACCCTTTTAACAGAACTTGTCAGAGAAAACTACAGACTTCCATATCTGTCTCCACTGTGACAATCCTGCTGGAAAGCTTGAATGTAAAAATGAGTCAGAGGCCATGTCTGCCACAACCAAGGAGAAGCACCTTGGCACTGAGGCTGCCCACAACCTTCCAGGCTAGGGCACGGAGACACAACTCATGTTCTGCCAGGCCACAACCACCTTGGCTTGGCAGCAACTGGGAAAGAACTAACAAAGGCACTCTGGAGCTGATCTCATCTCAGGGTAGCACTACTGGCTGAAACCCTTTCTCTGTTACACGCCCAGAGGGAGTAACTCCCAGGGTTACTCAGCAACAGGCTGCAATCCCCAGCGTGTCCCTGCTGCCCACCGTTGGTGAGCTGGTATCTCTTGGCGTTGCTGCGCAGCCAGCTGATGGCCAGGTGAGCCGACTCCTTCATGACGTCCCCCAGCTGCCCCGTCAGTGTCAGCTGGCCCTCCCCGTCCATCCGGCTGGCTTCCACAAACATGATCTCCCCTCCCAGCGGCGTCCAGGCCAGCCCGATGGCCACCCCGGGCTGGCTGAGGCGCTCAGACACCTGAAGGCAAACACAGGAAGCGGTTTAGGAAATAGCCATAAAAAAATTGCAAAAACAATTCAATAGTTGGCTTTGAAACAACTGTACCCATCAAAACACTAAAGTTAAGCCAAGTGTCTGATCTCTTATATTTTAATTTATTATTTAATGCAGCAGTAGCTCTGGATATGTGTAAACACTAATTACACAACAGGAGCTGTATGTGGCAGCCTAGCTTAAGGCCATGGCCAACATCTAGGCATGTCATTCCTGAAACCTTCCCCACCCCCAAAAACACCATAAGAATCTTTCTCCTCAAAGGACTTCAAGTATTCAGTCAACCCTGACTGAATACTTATGTGACTTAACCCGTCTGTTGGAGTGTGCTTGCCCTGACTGCTACTCCTGTGACAAAGCCAGTTTTGCTCCCCAGTGTTCCTTATAAGCCTTTTAAAGGTGGTGGCACTGCCTGAGCTGTGGCCTGCCAAGCCCCCGATGTTGTTCCCTGCAGACATTTACAAACACTTTGGAACAGCAGAAACGTGAATGTGTTCCCAGGCCAGGCAGAGGGGACATCTGACAGAGTCCCTTTAGGAGTTAGAAGCAGCCAAGCAATCAGCAGCTACAGTGGCAGCCCAAGCCAAGGAAGCCACACAGCCCCTCCCTCCTGGTTCTCCTGGGGCTCTCCCTTACCGTGCACTGGCATCAGCATCCTGCTGTTTGCTTTCATTAGCACGATTTAACTAAGAAGGCTCTTTTTCTAGCATGTAAGAAAATTATACAGAACTGTGTGTTTCACTTTTATGGTATCAAAATATCTCATCAAGTATTTTCATTTTTGCTAACATCAGTTTCTATGTCCATTCCCTGCGTGTTATTAGTTACAGTGATTTACTCTGATTGTTTTAGTAACTGCTTAGTAACTCAGGTTAAAGAAGTCAGTTCATCCTGCTCACACTGAAATCCAACAACACTGGAACATTCCTCTTTGCACTGGAGACAATGCTATTTTGGCAAACTACCATGATTTCAAACATTACAGGTGTGATGAACAAAATTGTACACAGCCTCTCCCAGTCCAAAGCAGCCACCAACAAGGTTTGTTGATTTGGGGGTTTTGTTTCAGTTTTTTTAGACTGTACTCTTGATCAATTGAAAATAGTTTAGAGACTGCTTGAGAACTGAGAGGCAGAACACAGCAGACTCGCTTAGCACAGGCTCCCTCTTCTATCCTCAGGCTAGGCAGGTACTTCCTCTTACTTTCACAAGTCACTTGAGATCTGATAAGAGAAACTGGCTGTGTAGTAGGTGCTGATCACCTTTGGACCATTGTTCTTTGCATCACCTGGTGCCTCCAAAGCCAAACAACCGCTCCTGCTGGACAGAGTCTGGACCACCCTTGCTGCAACCTCCTCAGCTGAGCCTGTACTGAGCCTGCTGACAGGCACACGTGGCAAATGCCCTGGCAGCTTTGAGATCGGGCTGCAGAAAAGCCCCTTGGAAATCCCTAAATACAGCCAGAGCCACAGAACCCCCAACACTCAGAATAAAGCACACTGCACTGTGTGAGACACCCACGAAGTGTCACAGGGAGCCCCACAAGACTGAATCGCTTCTGGCACCTCTGAATAATTCCTTCTCACCAAAAGCCAGATGAATTTAAATTAGAATAAATCCTTTCTTACACTTTCTAAACAACCTCAATTAAAAATGACCATTCAAACCAGCTGAGGGCTGGTGATGTCTGTCAGATGATGAAGATGCCACTGACCAAGAGAGTCTCGGGGTTTGAAAATTTTTGTAGGTGAGACGAAACCAGCTGTGATTTAGCTGTACCCTGAGTACATGAACATACATTGGATACATTTTAGCTGCCTGGACATTGCAAAATTTAAGTCTTAAAATTCAGCACAGTCATTTATTTTAGAGTGTTTCAGGTCACCATCTGCAGTTTTGGAGCTACACCAAGTCAGTGTAATGGACAAGAAGCTGGTAAGTCCCTGATTGACAATGGGAAGATGAGAACCAGTTCAGCCACTTGCTGGCCTTTAGCACATTTGTTTTCCTTCCACAGGTTTTCCCAGCCTGACTGTACCAACTTTTTTTCTTCTCTTCTGATTCATTCCCTGGCAAATCACTGCTGGCAAAACACATTAACAGTGGCTTCCCTCTCAGGGAGGAGGATTTCCCAGAAATATCACCACAAGACTGATAGTTCTTAGATAAAAATACTAATCTAAACCTGTCCTTTGGACAAGTTTTGCTTCTGAAAGGCACCCTAATTTTTTCCCTGGTTAGAATTGTGCATGTCCCATGAAACAGAGCCATTCTTTTATGGCATCTGCACTTTCATTTCCTAGAACAGGGCATTTTCCTGACCTGCAGCTTCTGTCCCTTCAACTTCACTCAAGTTATGAGGATATAAACCAATTCTGATGGACCTTCCTGTGGTGCCAACAGCCTTTGTTACTTGAGCAGAATTAAGGGTTGAAAGAAAAAAAAAGAGCTAAAAAAATCCCCTAAAACACCAACTAAAATCCAAGCCAAAACCACAAATAGTTCGTTATAAACTCACTGGATATGTTAGAAACCCCTTCCCCCAAAAGTGTGCTGTGCTGAAACATTTCATTAAATCTTCTGCACCTTAAACTGTCGAGATTATTCTTTCAAAGCCTCACTATGTGATTTATTCCAACATTCGTTCTGTAGGGAAACACATAAGATTATTTATTTGTGATAAATGAGTTAATCCAGCAAGTAGGAGCTGAATATTCTGTCACGTCTTCCTGCTGGGAGAGCTGTGCAGAAAACAGCCAAACAATGCCCTGGAAAGGTGAAAGATGAATCCCCGGGTCAGGAATTCCCTGAAGGACAACAGATCAATTAGGTCATGTCATGTTTTCAGTTCCATTTGCTCAGCCTCATGCAGGTACTGACACTGTGGCTGCCTCCACCGTGTCTGTTTCAGCTCTGATAAATGGTAAAATGCAGGCCCAGGGTGAAACTCTCAGGCCAGACCCAGAGAGGAGACCCACCCTGTGACTACAGAGCAGAACCCACAGCAGCCAAGCTGAGACACTTGCCAGAGGAGCAATGCTGCTCCTCCAAAGAACCTTGGGGGGACTTGGGAAAATTCTAAGGAATAACACATCAGTTGGGAAAACTCCTTAAAATAGGAGTTATGTTGTTATCTGAGCAATTTACATGGAAAAAACCAAAGTTTGTACTGAAAAATATTCACTCAATAAATACAACAAATAGTTCATGCAAAGAAATCTTGGGCTGCTTGGGGAATTGATCTGTGTAGATTCATCTCCACTTCTATTTATGCACTAAATTTGCCTTCTAAATACAGAAATGTTAAGAAAACCTTTTGATACAGAAGTCACAAGCTTCAGTCAGTTTTATTTCAGTTTACAGAGCCCAGCAGATCCATGAAATGCTTATCTGCAAATTCATGGCATCTGTTGTGGACCCCACAATAAATAAGCAAAAAACCCACAAAAGATAACCCCCAGCTAGCACTCCTATATTTGTACACTTGAAATTAAGAGCCACACTTTAATTACTTAATCCTACAGAAAAAAAGACAAAATAGCAGAAATTATTTTCCAACACAGCCATACTACCAAATTTAAATGAATAATTAACTCCAGAAACAAAACTGACACCAGGTGGAACACCTAAGGAAAGTCCCATATTAGCACTGAAGTCTTACATTTTTGTGATCTTCCTGTTGGGTACAGAGGCTTCTCACAGTTGGAAAGAACAAATAAAAGTTGCTGACAATTCAGTCATTTGCCTAAAGAGTAAATTCTTCTAATTTCTGAAAGTAAAAAAATAAATCACCACAGAACCCATGTGAATGCACTCAGCCCAGAGTCTCCAGGCACTGGCCTTTGGCCATTTATCTTCCTTGCCTCCCATTCTCCCTCTGTTCCCATCACCGTCCTCTGTCACAATCAATGGCACTGTCTCCTTTCAGTTTGTTTCCTCATTTCTATCTCTTCCTTAAGAATCTCTTCCATGATAAAATCTTCATATCCAAAAGTCTCAGTTCAGGTCTAAAAACTGATTCATTCCTTAACAATCATTCCATTTTCTCCTGCTAACACAATCATCTTGCCCCCTTTTTGTTTGTCAAATCCCACTGGAATTCCGGTCCTCTGATTTAGGAGAAAAAATTGTAAGAGGAAAGTTCTCAGAAACAGAACAACTGCACTGTCACTGGTGCAATGAGAATCCCAAACTAACAAACTACTTTAAATAATGGCATTTCCATAGACTGGAGCAAAATACAGATGGGGCAAAGCGAAAAATCTCAAATATGCCTATTGAGGAGCTGAGCTGGAGGTGCCTGACTGATCATAAAACATTTTAATAGCTAAGAGTCACATTAACCTAAAGAATGTCTGAGAACTTCCGGTGCAAACTGAAGTGGTTTTAATACCCAAAAATGCTGCCTGGCTTTAAGGAGGTATGAGGGACAGTCCTCAGCACAGCTGCTGCAGAGACAGGATTCCACTTTTGGCTGCTTTCCCAAGACCACCAAACATCCCCCAAACAAAAGTAAAATTGTTTCAAACTGAAAAAACACCAGCACATTCTTCAGCACTGCTGCAGGAACCTTTACTAACAGAAAAGTCAGGGCATTATGTTATTTATATACCCTGAATTAAAAGAAAAGAAAAACTTCTTTAGGTGAAAACACACTTTGTGGAACATGAAGAAACAGAGTGCTGTTGTTAACGTATTCTGAAGTTGTTAACATTGTACAGACTCAGTAAACAGCAATAATCCTATCAGCCAGAAACAGCATCAAACAGAAACAAATGAGGATGTTACCTCCAGGTCATACATGGGGGGCCCCAGGATATCTTTCAGAGCATGGAAATCAATTAAAATCGGCATTTCAGGTGGCAGAGCCAGGTCAGCTGTGTCACTGATGGATTCTGGTTTGGCATCTTCTGTGACGTGTTCTTTGCAATCTAAGGGAAGAAAATCTAATTTAGGGCTTGTAATGGTCTTTCCCAGACAGAAGAATTTTTTAAAAATTGTGACAGGGAAAAATAAAACATGCAACAAAATTCTCAGTGAGTTCAGGCAAATGTGCTCAAACCATCTCTCACAAGAATCTCGTCAAATTAAAGATAATATGGCATGAAATGTAATTATTAAGCCTAAATATGTTCTAACTGTTCATCAAAGATAAAATTAAATCTAGAGCACTGACAGAGATGCAACTCAGCAGGTTAAGTGCATTTTACACAAATTCAAATAAAAAAATACATTAAGCTCATTTAAGACTGTGCACTTTTCACCAGATTTGTGCAGAAAACCAGTGTTTCACAGAATCAGAATTGTTTGGGCTATAAAGGACCTTGAAGCTGATCTTGCTTTAAGGTCTTGCAGGGACACCTCCCACTATCCCAGCTTGCTCCAAACCACATCCAGCCTGGCCTTGGACACTTTCAAGAGATAGGGCAGCCACAGCTTCTCTGGGAACCTGTGCCAGGGCCTCCCCACCCTCACAGGGAAGGATTTATTCCTGCAGGAGGAATCATGTGCAGTGTGGTGTAATAGAGAACGTGCAGACAAACAGGGCAGTTCTGACAGTGCAGAAACTCCTGTTCTTTTCATGTGTGTTCATGTGTGCCCCAGCACAGAGCAACCCCAGTGCAGCCCTTGCAGCACAGGCTCTGATGTGACACTTTTCATGTTGATTTTTGTCTCCTATGACTTTTATGGCTTTACTCAATCATAGAAGGGTTTGGGTTGGAAAGGACCCTTAAAGATTATCAGCCTAACTCCCCACCACACACAGGGACACCTTCCACCTACTCAGGCTGCTTAACTCACAAAACTGACATCTCCTGTCTGTTCAACAGCCAGCTCAGAACACAACACCTACAGGCCTTGTTCATTGGAAAAACCTCAAACAATTTCAGTGTAACAACCTGTGGCTTTTGTCTTGAAATACTACACACACAGAGGGCTCTGTTCTTTTCTTTGTTGAAGTATCTATTGCTAAGGTGTCATGCTCAATAAGCAGTAGCAGCAAAAAATTCCTCCAAGGTCCAATTACCAGACATTTTCAGAAGCACCTACAGGCATGATATACTCTTCAGGAAGGGCTATAAACCTCCAGCAGCCTGACATTTTTGAATGCAATATACCCAAGTGTCACCTAGGAGGGATCAGACAATTAAAGCAATAGTGATGGGTTCAGAAGGGGGCTCTTGCCTTCCTTCACTCACAGCATGAGTGGATTTCTTATCCGTACAATGGCTTCCTTAGCAGAATTGCCTTCAAAATTCTGTCTTCTCTTTCTGTACAAAAGTGAACTGTAATAGGAACCATATCAATGTCAACCTCACACCCAGCCTGCAGAGGAGCTGTTTGCATGACTGAGCTCAAGAACTCTCATGTCCCTGGCAGGGACTGACACTGCACAGGTACCAAGGGACTGGGAGCAGAGGGAAAATGCAAGCAGGCAATCATTTCCCCACAGAATCTGATCCAGGTGCAAGAGGCTTATCAGCATTTCTCAAGAGCCCTAAGCAGTATTTTAGTGAAACATCTATCAGAGAAATTAAGAATGCTTGGACAATCCACTGTTCCTAAGGCTCTGTGGCACTCTCAGAGCAGTGCATCCCTGCCCTGGGGCTGCCCTCCTGCACACACAGAGTGAAGACTTTTCTTCCCACTCCAAACCCCAGCCTAACACACATCTGAAGTCTGTATTACATAGCAATGTACACTGAGCTTCAGGACTCCTGCACCGTATTTTGGACCCAAATATGGGTTGTTTACTTTCTTTGAATTCTTTCTAATTTTAGTTTGAAAAGAAGCTTTCTGTTCTTCCTCTGCACATCAATGCATGCACAGTAACTGAAGATCCAAGAGTTCAAACAAGGACAGAAAAACACAAATCATTGATCTAATCTATTTACTATAACATGAAATTGCAAAAGCAATTTCCAGAATGGATGAATGAGGATGTCTCCTTTCACAAGATACAAACTACCCTGTTATTAATTCTGATACATAAAGGCCTTTTTACAGATAATTTTGTGATAGTGCAATTCTCACTAATGCCTTAACAGAGTATCAAGGAAAACACCACTACTACATCACTACTAACATGACAGCAGCAACTCAGCTTTCATTCAGGACTCCAGTCTAACAGTTCTTACCCAACAGCCACTAATCTTTCCATCGTACAACTCACTGCTCCATGGCTAAATCCCACTCCTTTAGTGCAAACACTGCCTTGGTCAGATGCCTCCTGTTGTTCCAGCATGTCTCTCTGCTTTTGTCAAACTACTAATTTTGTACATAATAAATTCAAAGACATAAATACTGACAAGTCTAGGAAACTTGACTCTGCACACTATTCTTGCAATTCAGACTGCAATTTCAACACTATTTGATAATCTGAGATGCAATCCATATTTCAAAACAAAATTGAGTTTAAAACCAGCTGCTTTTGTTCTATACCAAGATTTTACTGCCTAACAAACACAAATGCATCTATTCATCTAGCTCTGTATACAGCAGAAGAGACAAACTCCTCATAAACAAATCAGGGAATTTGAGGTCACCTGCCCCATTAAAAGAATCAGGAACTCTTTTCTTTGAGTTTATCTGATCTAATGAGTAGATCTTGTTTTATAATCTGTAACAATAACAAACTCCAGACTTTTTCTAAAAATGTTAAACTAAATTCTGGCATTATCTAATTTTCTGTAAAAGCATTACAAAAGTGATGTCCCAAAATGTAATTACAAACTCTAACTTTTTCTTTGAAGAAAAAAGGCATCTCCATTTATCATCTTTAAACAGGTGCTGACTAAGAGGAATCTATAAAGACACAAGTAATTAAGATTTCCACTAACAATGACAAATGCATGTTCCCTACCTACCTCAGACTAACAGCCATAAACCATGATACAAGCTAAATGACATATTTATCTAAAACAAGACATTTAAATTCAAGTTTCCAGAAACAGAACTTCCTGTTAGGACAGCAGCTTAACCATCTTACAATTTGAGACAAGTTGGCAAAATAAACTAAAAGGTCAAAAAGTACCCCTAGCAGAGCTTCAAACTGCACTAGAGGAACCACCTGCTGCTTTTCTATTACATGTCTGCTTACACAAAAGCAGCATGGTATTGAGTTATTTTAACATTTAAAAATTGTAATACTAAAAATAAACAACACATAGCCCTCCTCAAGAAACCAAAAATAAGTTAAAAAAAAAAAAAAACCAAAAAAAGATTATGTTTGTAAAATTTTCCAAGCAGAATCTGCAGCTACTCAGAGATCACAATGTTCTTCAGGAATCTGTCTTTGCAAGTTCCCAAAATAAAATAAAGTCTCACATGTAAATAATGGATTTGTAAAAAAATGGACTCCTAAGAAAACATACCGACAATGAACTATTAATGTAATTAAAGATTTACTCTTAATGGACATTTAATGGCACTAAGATTTAAAAAAATAGGACTGCAACCTTTTACAGATGTAATGAAAATGAGAGACTACAAAAGTCTAAAACTTCCTCAACATGCAGCAATTTCTCATCTCCTCATAAAACAGATTTAAATTAAGCACTAGCAACACAAGTCTTAAACCCAAAGATTTCTAGCCATATTTAGTGACCAAGATAGAAAAATAGAAGCCTAACATTTTTAAGCAGTTTTTAACATAACATACACTGATTTGCTGAATTGCTACAAAGAAATATAAAAAAGAGCATCAGCATGATGGACAAGATTTCATGTCTGTGGGCAATTAAAGGGAAAATATAATCTCATCTGACTTAGCAGCAGATGCTTCAGCACACAACAGTCAGACTCAGAATTCTTTTAGCCCCTCCATACTGAAAACCCCCCAAAACTGCATATAGGTAGAGAAGGATGGGATTGCTTTTGCTGACAACAGTCCACATTCAAAGCCAGCCACAATACAACACTGCACCCTAAAAGCAACATTCCACTGTTAAACTTAAACCTTATGCACCAAACTTTTAGGAAGTGTTTTTTCAGGAAGAGAACAATTTCCTGGGACCCTAATCCTGTTCACACTTACTTATATGCTTCAATTTAATGCTATGTGCACTTCTCCCCACAGCATCATTGAAGTTCTCTTTCCACAAAATAATTACATTCCATCATTTGTGACCTACAGTAACAATGGGTACTTGAAGCATTTGGATGTGAGATGTTCATGCAGGAATATTTAGATGAATTAGCATAGAAAAAATAACACTTTAAAAATTAATTTGTATTCAAGTCAAACTTCTCAGAACGTTTATGCCTTTATGACCTTCTACAGAGAAGGCATTCCAAGCAATTTTCAGAAATTTCAGAAAAAGGCCCACACTGCAGCCTGCAGAGCTGGGAAGCTCTCTAAGGTCAGTAGAGCTGAGCTCAGACCTGAGTACCTGCAGTCACACCACCCTGGGACTGATGCTCAGCAGATTTCATGTGTCAGTTCACATTGATCACTTTGGTCAAACTTGCATTTAATTTAAAACCAAGTGTTTCATCCACAAGGAGTGGAACAAACTGCTCTGTCTTGTTGGGTTATGGAAATATTTAAGTATGTTCAAAGCCTTGGTTTCAACATAAATACAATCCTCATTTCATCACTTTTAGTTATGAAATATTACTTGTTCTAAATCTCCCTTCAGGTCTGAATTAAACAAATTGGTTTTCACTCTGGGCTTCAACTGCTGTATCATGATATGATGTCTTAGTGCACAGTTGCTGCATTGTATTCTCAAGGCAGTTGCACTAAAATAGGAAGGAGAGTTTCACACATTTTTGTGACTCCTAGAATTTCTTGTAGTGTCAAAAGACTTGAGGAGTGTCTCATAAATCTTAGATAGTGTTTCAGTGAAATATCAGATAGCATTGCTGTACACAGGGACAACTCCCCAGGGGGCTCTGAAAAATGCTGAAGCTCCCTGTGCAAACTCAACAACTGACACAAACTAACATTCCTGTACTCACCAACTTCTCCAGAAAGCTCAGGAATCACAGGAGCAAGGAAGGCACTAAAAGCTGCCAGTGCATTTCTGGGAAGTGCTGAACCCAGCCTGAGAGAGAGTCTCCAGCTCTGCTAGGGCAGTACCCTCCCTCTCCCAGAGCCCACTGCCAAAGAGTGGCAAAAGCCTCATCTTTACAAAGCCTTGAAAACAGGTGCCCTCCCTGGAGTTAATAACCTGATTTAATCAATGTAATGGTGGAAAGCCTGTGATTCTACCACCTAGTGCCCTTAACTCTTACTACACCCCAGCAGCCAGAGGCACTCAGCTGAATAAACACAACAGGCACCATGGCAGGATTTGGCTATGCTTTTTATCAGGTATAAATTATGTTTCAGTAAGTAAGGCAAGCCTGCAGTCTGCCCTCTCCTAGTCACAACTCAAGGTATATCAATGCACCAACTGCAGAGTCTCAGTCTCACATCAGCAACACACAAATGCAGGAAGCAAAAATGACTTTCAGGTATTTTTATAGAGATAAAAAAAAATCAAGAAATAATTTTAAATGAAACTATTAAGGGATGACAACTTGGTTAACTAATCTTCCAGAGTCATTCATTATATGAAATAAAAATTCATCATCATGATGCAGAACTGCACAAATGTCCACTAATCAAACGAGAAAAAATGCCAAAGAAATCAATTTAGTCTACAAGTTCCATTATTTGCATCAACTTGCAAGTATTTGGAGATATTTACAAGCTTTGTTTTGAACACATAGTTGTTTCCAACACATAGAATGAAAATAACATTTTTTCTTAAAAGGCTCCTCCTCTCATACACTCCCAGTAAATGACACACTGTAAAAACACACCAGGGTGTAAGCATTATTTTGTACTTGTACAAAATAAAACCCATTTTGCAGACTGCACCATTCTGTACAAGTCTTTATAACAGCAAAGTTTCACTGTAGAGACACCTGTCCCTCAGACTCCCTTTTACTAATACAGCTTTTTCTTATGGACAGTTTCCACTTCAGAAGTACAAAGGCAACTCTTCACATCTTATTTCTTTCTTAACTCCAAACTAGGTCAACCAAAAATGCCAGTATTTTGCTCCCTCTTGAAGCAACTGGGCTGCTATTTTCACTTAGCTTTGGTAAGTTGCAAGTCCAGACCTAATTTTAACAGTGTATAATTTTAACAGTGTAAATACCTCGGTTGCAAGCACAGCACTAATTTTAACATGGTAAATAACTCTCTCACCGGATTGAGAGGTCTAATACAGTTCCTTTTTGTTACTTCCCTTAATAATAAAGTGTTTATTCTCACAGTACCATGAGTTGTGCTCTGAATCTACCTCTTGTCTATTTTACCACAACGCTTGAAGAGCAAAACGGATCTGTTTTTATTCAGCAACTGTATTAGACCTCTGAAACCCATTTTTGACACAGCTATCTACTTTGAAAATATGACTTGTCAAAATTACCATGCAGGCAGTGCAGTAGCCAGGACACCTGATACTGCCTGGTGCTGGTGAGCTGGGCCAGCACAGCCCAAAGGCTCAGCAGTCACAATCACAAAGAGAGCACAGAAGCATCAATAAATCAGTGTTTGACTTCACAAAGTCCATCAGAGCACAGAAGGTAGAGAACACACACATAATATAAAAGGAAAGCATTGGTAAATGTCTTAAAACCTCTGCCTTTTAATGTAGATGGGATGATTTAAATTGCAGTATCATTCATGGATTCAGTCACCACTATTGTGAGAGCTCAATGCCTTTAAGCCAAACATTCAGAGAAAACCAAGCTGAACCTGCTTAAGCAAACATCGCCAAATTCAATGTTCTTAAATTACAGTTTTCACAGACATTACAGTGATCTTAGAAAACTCAACAAGGTAAAAGAAGATTTAATTTTCAGAAGGAAAATACAGAGCTAGGGAAAAAAGGCAAGGTAAAGCTCAAAGACTGTCAAGAAACAGATTCTCAGAGACCAATTATATAAGTTTTTACTGTGGGTAAAACTCTTTTTCAAACACCCTTTTAATCATTATCACTGTTTGTAAAAATATCCCTTATATTTCCTCCCCTGGGATTTACTTTCTGAAAAGGGCAAGCACTGCTGAGAATTGTTTGCTGCCTGGTTTTAAAGGAATAGACAATGAATCTCCTCATTTGTCCTCCTCCAATCCAGACCAGACCTATTCCAGTGGTACAGATGTTAGAACCTAAAGGATTTTTCCACATCAACTACATAGTGGAATATTTTAGAATATCAAACCTACAGGGCTCTGTTTGCTATTTTAAGTCTGTGAGTATCCTGGAGCAAAATCAAGCAGCCATTCTGTAGTTTTCATTTTCCAGGATCCTTTGACACCCAGCTGCTCTCTGACACACTGGCAGAATTTCTTGTCTCATTTCAGTCTTCAAAAAACAAACTAATGGAACACACAACACCCTGCTGGATAGATTTTATTAGACTAAGGGCTATCCACATTTTAGAAGTTCAACCTGAGGTTTGCAGTTTGTCCTTTCACATTTCTAATCTACCTGACATGGAGGGCTCCTGCAGACATCCAGTGCTGCAATGAGTACTAAGGAGCTCCGAGAAGAAATGGCTGCATACAACACCATCCTCCATCAGCATCTGGCTGGACAAAAGCACAGCCATCTACACCCCTCATTGCATCTTTCACCAAACACAGTGTGGATGTTCATTTTTGTTAAAGAGAACACTCACGGGGGGCGGGGGTTAAAAAAGGGAGCAGTCACTGTTGTATGCTGCATATGAACTGGATCACAGGCCTGACTTCATCCTTCCCTCTCCTATTTCCAGACTAGAAAGAGACCTATCCTTTACTGGTGAAGCAGTTACCTGGGTATTTTTGCTGTTTGAGAGCTTTGTGTTTAGCTTTCTTTCAGTCTGTTTGATGATTGGGAATGATAAAACACTGTCTGTACACATGAGAAACAAGACCAGACTAACTGAGGCTGAGAAGTTACCAAAGCTCCAAGAGACTTTGAATAAGCATGGTCTTAAAAGGCACATAAAACAATTCTAATTTCAGAGCCCTTCAAGCAGACAATTTTTTTAGTGTGTAACAAAATAACCAGATTGAGTCCTGAACTAGTAGGAACTACAGCCATGCTTAGAGAAGAAGTGAAAGATTTGCATTAAAAAACCTAGGAAGACATACACAAATCATAACTGCATCCCTAAGACATAAGACAGATGCACTGAACTTATCAATTCAGCCAACTGAAACTACTCAACTTATATCCTAAGTCATAATTCAGCACTAAAACTGTACATAATAATAACGTCACACTATCTGCCATGCTTTTAAAAAAAACAAGTCCTTTACGAAGAATAAAATAGGAGAAAAAGTTGCTACATTAGCTTCCTAGTGACTACATTAGAAGTCCCCTTTTTAACAAAACATGCCAAAGATACACACCTTCTCCTTCCCCCACCTCAGCACGATCTGGCTTTGCTTCTTTGTGCTGCCCTTCTGCCACTTTCACAGCCACTGCTCTGCAAATGGCTCCCAGCTTCCGATCCAGGGCCCGCACTCCTGCCTCCCTCGTGTACCTGTGAGAGACAACGGCTGGGCTGGGCTTTGCAAGACAGAGCTCTTTTCAATGGAAACATACTCCTGCCTAAACACGCAGCCACAGAAAATGGCATGGGAAATGTACCAAAACTTCGGACTACTCTATTACATAGGAAAAAAATAATTTGTTTTTATCAAAATAATTATGGTTGCTGATTAAATTGTAGACAAATTACTGAGTGGGAAGACACAACTAACACCTGGTGCCAAATCTTCATGAAATGCTAAGCAATGTCCAATAGCACTGAGCTCTCCTTGGATGCATAAAAATTAAAAGAACTATTTTAAAACTTAAAATATATAGCTCACTGGAAATTGAGGAACTGGATGTAAAAGAGTATTTTGTTTTAGTCTATGAACTAAAAAGAAGCACCAGGCAGTAACACTACACAAAGCAGCCAAAACACTGGTCATAAAATACTTCCATTCATTGAAACCCAGTACATTTTTTCCATTGGAAATGAGCTAGTTTCAAGTTCAAAAGATGTTTTGATCAATACATTTGCTGTCATGTCTAACAAAAACCCCAGTTCTAATGAATAGAAGCTATTTAAAACCACCATATTTTAATTTTTTACACCTAATTCAAAATCTAGACAAATGTACCCATCAAGTCACAAGGGAAAAAAAAGAAGGGTAAATTCCTTTTTTTTTCTATAAAAATTATAGAAATATAACTTGGTTCTTTAAACTATATGCTGTCTGCTGCCAAGGCCATGGCCTCACACAGTGCAGCCACACCAACCTCAGGTGTTCCTGTCTATTCACAGGACCTTGGCAATTGTGTCAGCACAACTGACTGTGAGCCACAATAAGAGAGCAAGAGCAAGGAATTCTCTATAGAAAGAATGTTCTCTAGAGAAGACAAGAGCAAGGGAAAGAGCAGTTCCATAGGCTACCAACTGTTGAACTGCTGAAGCTATTAAGGACAATACATATTAAGATACATTTGTATTACCACTTTATAAACTGATTTATAAAAGAAGGTATTTAAACTGAAAGCAATGAACAGATTTACCTGGTAATTATGCCCAAAGTGGTTACTTGGGGAATCTGTATTTGCTGTGGAGTCAGACCATGTAGTTCAAGCTGTTTAGGAATCAAGTGTCTATGTGCAATTTCAATTTTTTCCTCTTGTGTGTATCCTTCAAAAAAAAAAAGGCATGAATTTATTAATGATCTTTTTGCTTAGACACTACAATATAATCAAATCTCTTATCTTTAACAATTCTACCTGATTGAATTCAACAAAAAAACCTCCCCCAGCTATAATTTACAAGGCTGTTGGTATGATCCTTTGTGGCTATTCAAAACTTCATGCAAACAAGAACAGAATTTTAAAGTTTCGAAGACCCCTTTCTCCATTGGAATCTTAAAAAGATGCATCAGCCAACTGACCATTAGAATACAAACAAATCACTGATGGAAAATATCATTACAGAATGTATCCATGTATCACCACAGACCTGGAAATGAATTTTCCTGAGTGCAGTGCTAAGTACTACTCTCGTGACAGAGGCCACAGCAGAGGCAGCCTGCCTTGTCCCTTTAACCGACCCCAGCCAAGCACTCCAGATTCCTGGCAGGTTTTCCTTAAGGAGCTGCCTTTCATTTCAGCAAGAACGCCCCAAACTTGTTTAAGGACCTGCAATAGCCATGTAATGAAGGCACTGCAGTGTTACCTGGCACCTGGATAACCTCCATTCTGTCCAGCAGGGCAGGTGGGATTGTAGCTGTAGTGTTGGCTGTAGCTATGAAAAGCACTTGGGACAGGTCAAAGGCTACGTTTAGGTAGTGATCGGTGAAACTGTGATTTTGTTCTGGATCCAAGACCTTAACAAGAGTGAACACAAAAGTGATGCAATTGTGCAATCAGAAGTAAATAAAATATGCACATTTTTATTACTGGATCTGTCAAATTTGACTTCATAGTAATAAAATACATTATGGATATAATTAAATCCTGGCCTTGCCTGGATTACTCTGTCACATCACATGTACAGTTCAAAGTCACTTCCCCGTGAGTTGTTCCTGCCCTTTTCTAGAGGTGCTACAGCATTTCTCCAGCCATCAAGCACCTCCCCTAAGCTGCATCTCCATGACCTTTCACACGTGATAGAGTGGCCTTTCAAGGGCCCACAGTAACCTTGGAAAAGCAGCCCATGAGCCACAGAACAAGGAGAATTCTCCCAAGTAATTACTGACTCCAATCCTCACCTGCTGCTGGCAGCTCTTCTTACTCTAAGCTTACTTTTTACTCTCACACCAGCCCGTGAGATCTCTCTTGTAAGACCAAGGGGAAGAACACAATCCCAGCCTTATCTGCTGTCACTAAATCACCTGTCCCACTCTTTCTGCTTTGTCTAGCCTTTATTACTAAAGGAGGAGTACGAGTTCTTATTGTCCATGACATTCCAGGCAAGCTTTGACCCTTGGCCAGCCCCGGCCTTCTCAACACAATAATTTTTCTTTTTGTTCCAAAACAACAGAGACAAAACTGAACAAGCACTGCAGAACAAAAACACACACTGACCAACCTCAAAAACTTACTGAACAAGTAGGACTAGGGCTTCAATAACTGTGTTGTCTTCCTATCACTTTTAGTACAACTTAGGTGTGCTAATGCACCACTTGCCTAGATTTAAGATTAGGTGATAAATATTCAACACATACATGGAACACAAGTGTACTGAGATGCTGTCTTGTAGATTTTTTAACAGTGATACAAATGAGAAGTTCATTGTACACAGCAATGTCCTCCTGGCTCCTATGTCACCTGTGAACCACCTTTGCTTCACGTCCCCTTGAAGTACAGCCACACTCATCCTTCCCAAATGATGAACGATCAATGCTACACCCACATGAATTATTCTCACAAATTCTGGAACCCATGCACCTCCTGAGAGACAGCACTCCAATGTCAAAATAAGTTATCTGCCTACACCCAAATGAATCCACACAACCTGAATTATAGCCAAGAACAGTGCTGATAATTAAAAAACAACAACTGAATTTGAGGACTTCTTTGATAGTTATAAAAGAAACAATTCTGAATTTTCATTAATTTTAAATTCTCCTCAGGCTTTGAAAAGTGAAAAAATATTTTGAAAAAAAATTATGATCAGAACAAACTTAAAAAGTTCTTCTACTACAGAATGCCAGAATTGCAGCTGACTTTCCTGAAAAACAGAATAAATTTGGATTTTATTTTGAAGTGCTGCACAGATTTAAGAGCAGTTACACATTCCCCTTAATAGTGAAATCTTAAAACACACTGAAGCATATGTTTCAATTCTGAACCTAGGGCTGGAACTCAGTGAATGCCATTGCACACTGGCTCTAAGCTATTCAAAAGCTTTTCTTACCCTCTTCAGTAAGAAGCTGCTGTCATTTACTCCCTTCTTTACAAAGGCAAAGGCCTTGAAGTATCCTGACAAGCCAAGTCCACTGATGCATAATTCACAGATGTGCTTTACCTCAGCCAGCCCCAAACTACAGGGAGACACAACAGGCAAGCACAGCATCTACAAACTGACTTCAAAACAAGCAGGTCTATACCAAATATTAGCCTCCCACTCAAAGTCTACTCGTGCAAATTTTTCTAAACTATTTTAAACAGCCTATCCTAATTCAACTTACCACTTTTTTTAAAACTGATAACAGTACTTCCACAAAATTCTAGTCTATCAGCTGAAGTGTTTGCAAGTAATTCCAAAGCTACTGAAAAACAATGTATTCTGACAGACCAAATTGGTATTTTGACACATTTATTTACCTGCATGTTTCTCTCTCTAGTCTGCAACTAGAAATCATTATGAACCTGCTAAGTGCCAAACTGGTGATTAGAATGTCCTCTACAAAGATTTATGAAATATTGCTGCTGTACTCACATATAAAAAAAACCTATCCAATAAAGATAAAGGAAACTCTAACCCAAACCAACTCGGATTATATCTAAAAATGTGAATTTTCTGAGATTTTTTACAAGGGGTGGAGATCCTTCAGACCCATAATTCTTTGTCATGGTAGCTGCTTTTTAGAGTAAGATAAAAAACCAGTGTCCTGCCTACGTATTTCAAACAGACTTTCCAAAGCAAATAGAACTGTTCTTCAGTTAGGTATCCGTGCTGAAGTTCAAGTTCAAAAGTTTTCCAAGATATTCAAGTAATACAGAAATACGAAGTACAAAAAGAACATTCAGTGCACAAAGTATCTTGGCTAATTTATGACAGATAGCTCACATGCATACAAAGGCTTCTCTGTAATAGCTTTTTATTACCACAAAATCCAGAACAAATTCCATGAACATTTAATTGCCTGGCTATGCTCCTGGTCTAATTTCCCTGCATACAAATAGTCACTATCAGGCACTTGGATCCATTTCTGGTTTTTTTCTGTTTTTAACAGAGGTCATCTAAATTTAGACTAAAATATTCCTTTGTTAATGAACAGTAACTGGAAATAGGAAGACATTCTATCTTGCTGAAACAACAGCTCTGCAGAAGCATTAGAACTAAACACATATCCAGCAATTAGAAAGCACCAAGCTTTGCTCCCAAGCTCACAGGGATGGCAATTTTCTTCCTGAATATGTCCTGTTGTAGACAGCAAGAATTTAACACATTAAGGAATAAAGGATGTGTCTTTCATACATAATGATGGCACTTACCAGACAAGCAGCAGTGTGAACAGCAAATGCAGCAGTTAGGTGACCACTGACTATTGTTTGCTCTCCAGCATAACAGCCACCTTTGCTCACTTCAGACAGACTTTCCAACCACATAAACCATGAGAATCAGATGAAAATGAAGCTATTACGTCCAGCCATGAGCTGTCCATTAGAGGAGGTAAAGCACCTGCTTCAGGATATTTAGCCAGCAGTAGAGGGATATATATCTCACAAGGGAACATCCCAGCCATGGTTAATACAGCAATTACTTTTCCAGATGCAACTAATGGGCAATTAGCAGGGCTTACATAAACCCTGCAGCCCAGGCAGACAGTAGGAAGTGAACCTTATGAGCCTGAGCTGGAAAAATCCATGACAGGAGCAGAGCAGAGTATCACTGAGAATGTGGTTTTAAAAGATGGAAAACAGAAACATCTCAAAGCAGCAACAAAGTACCCAGAATTCAAACACAACCAATTAAACAAGTATTAATTAAGTTAGTTTGCCTTTACAAATGACATAATAGAAAAACACGACTATTCTCTACTGCAGGACAGGGAATGAAAAAAACGTAAAACCCAGCAAAGGTTGAATAAAATTACCAATATTAATATACAGATCTAGATTCATGATTGGAAGACTCTTTCCAAGAAATCCCAAATCATTGTGTCTACATAGCAAACAACAGCCAGCTAAATAGAACAATTTGATTTTCAAGTATTTTTATCCACTCATTGACTAGAATTAGGACAGCTTAGTTCAAGTATCTAAAAGACAAATGACAGGAGACATATCAGCAAACTCAGAAACAGAGAGCATTACACTTTCAGCAAAGTATAAATAAAATCCCTCCAGAGGAATAGTACAAGTAATAATGTATTTACTACACTTCCCTGCTTGTTTTCTTTGCACTTTGAAGCCCTTCATGCACCCTAGAAAAGTGTACTACACACCTGAGAAATGCACAGGTAAAGGACCATAACTGCCATTTTTAAAAGCTAAAGAAGTGAAGCCACTCTATTTTCTAGAACATTTAAATTACTACTAGATCATGTTAACATGCAAAGATCAAAGCAGAGCTCTGAAACCACAGCCTGTTCATACACTGACTTTCAAAGAACTCGTCGGCCTTGTCAAAACAGTAATTTTCCACTATCTAGCAGGAAGAAAATAATGACGTTTGTAGAATGTCGATTGACACTTCATTTGCAGAATGTCATACAGCATCCAGATGAGCTCATGACACCTTAATTTAAGTAGCATTTTTCATATTTAAATCACTGCATTAATCACTGTCAGTCAAGAGAGTCATTAGAATGACTCTGTAGGCAAATACTATAAGAACCACTTTCACCCCCACCTACCAAAGTTACCACAATTTAGGTCTGACAACTGAGATGCTTCTAGGATTATGCCCTAAGTCACTTCTGTGAAAGTGAGCCCGGCTAGCTCAAAAAACATGGGTATTTCTTACTAATGCCTCTCCTTTTGACTGAAACAGGTACAGAACCATGCAAGAAGCAGTGCAGCTGCAACAGTGGGAGCATGGCAGTCCCTAGGGCCAGAGGGAACACAAAAGAGAAGGCATGCGCAATAAGCATGCCCAACACTATAACCATCACGTGCATTAGTACTGCATCTGCCCTGTCAGCCACAACAATTCAGCCTGGCCCAACCCTGCCGTGCAAGCACCTCCCCTGTTCTCCCCTTTGCCATCCCCTCCCTCGTTCTCCCCTTTGCCATCCATGCTGGCACAAGAAGATGGACACAGCCTTCTGCCCAGGGAAGGGCAATGCTTTGTCTTCTCCCCACACCTGAGGACGTGCTCCTTCCTCTCTCCAGCCAACTGCTAGAATAAAAGTATTGAATATGCACAAATCAGTGAAGAAGGAATTGTATTGGGATATCATGTCATGCTCCAGAAAATGGAAATTGGGAAGAAGATTCTGACAACTCCTCACTGCTGCCTGCTACATAATACATTAATCTTGCAAGGCACAGGTCTCAATTACTCTTCTTCATGATTACTCCAGTTCTGGCCTCCTGAAAGCCCAACAAACCTAATTAATAACATCTCAACACTCGATGTGATTTACAAAATATTCCAACAGTATCTCATTCACCAAAGTCCTCAATTGTATCTCTGGAATGTTATTTGTGTCTTTAAGTAAATCAACTTGACAACTCTAAAACCTTTATGATAAAATAACTGTAACATGTGCTTCAAAATTAGATTCATTCACATCTCAGTCTGAGTGCCAGAAGTTCAGAAAAAATGCACTCATGGAAAACCTGACTCTCATGGAAAGCTAACACTCATCACACCACAATCAGCCAAAGACTCATCACACCATAATCAGTCAGGGAGTGGGAATCTGTGACTTACATGAAAAATCTAAGTTCAGAAAGTTAATTACAACACTAATTAAAGAAATGCTCCTAAAAGAACATGCAGCTAGTCCATATTATGCACTGGGTGAATTGCTTAGCTCCAATACAAGCTGTACCATCAAGAGCTTCAAAAATATATTACAGTTGATCCAAGAAAGAAAGGAAAAACCTTGACAAAGTCTAGTTACTGTCTAGATCCTCTGCAGCTCTTTCTTACCTAACAACATTTGATCATTAAAAATCGGTGTCTTGCAGTCCCCCAAATAAGTGATGTTTAGAGTCTGAACACTATTTAAATACTGAAAACACCCCAAAATCTATCCTTGTGTTTAAGTACAGCTCACTGAGATTTCTGTGTTACTTAGCCACTATATAACAGCATCTGCATTGTGCCCAAGAAACTCACCCATATCAGAACTCAGCAGCTGATATATGAAAAACAGAGCTGGCACTGTCAGGCCTTCTCTTGTTCAGTAAATCTTCTGTGTCCAGTTCAATTCTTTTAAAATCCAAAGAAAACAATGCTTGCAGTTTAATTACCTCTTACCTCAAGCAACGCTGCTGCAGGATCCCCCTGCAAGCTCTTTGCCAGTTTATCCACCTCATCCAAGAGGAAAACGGGATTGTTCACCCCAACGGTCTTCAGCCCATTGATGATCCTGCCAGGCATGCTGCCCACGTAAGTGCGCCTGGAAAGGAATGGGGATGGGCAAAGAGCATGGTGACACGGGGAACAGGAGCAGCAACATCAAAAATATCACAAATAAAACTCCAGGAAAAATAGAAGAACAAGGAGCACTGAAACAATTCTTGCTTGTTTTGCAAAAATTTGTGGAATACTTGATAAAAATATGGAATGTACAACTGAGCTGATACAAGCCATTACAGCAGCAGATGAAAATCTGAGTTCCGTGGTGAACTAGCTGGTCGGCAAGGATAATCACTTGCATTAAAGTGCATCCAAACTTTACAGCTTGTGGACATCTTAACATGTTCCAGTACCAGCATCCTTATACTGTAAGAACAAGCAGAAGCAGATTTGGGAACCTCATTAATAAAAACATTTTCATAATTACAATGCTGGAATTTTGTCATCACAACAGAGTTCACATAGCATGTTACAAAAGAGAGCAAAATTCCAATTATGCTGAACTGTCAATGTCCCCATGGCAGCATGGTTTAATAAACACCCACCAAAAATAACTGTATTTACTGTCATTTCAATATAAAATGAAAAGCTGGATGCTGCAATGAAAAAAAAAATGATGAGTTTATTCAGCAAATCAGTAAAATCTTTTTTCCACAACACACACGGAGCACAACTACATTTTACAGATGTATATAACCCTTGCTTGCTGCATTTATCACACTTGTTTCTGCTTGTGCCACAACTACTCAAAATACTGTAATTAAGAGCATGAAATTCTAAGAAGAAAGAGATACATTAAGTGCTGAATTACAGTATCTAGCTCATGACCCTCATAATGCTACCAAGCAGAACAGGCCTGCTTTGCCATATGATCTGGTTTACTACTGTCCAAAATAAGCAGGATGACATTTACAAAGATGAAACCAAAAATACCACGAGACTAATTTCAAAAAATACTAGAAATGACTTTAAATATATTAAAAAAAACCCCAAAAAACCAACAAAAACAGAACCCAAACCACACAGCAACTGGTGTCAATTCCATGTAACATTTAACCAGAGGAAACAAATTGCAGCAAATGTATTTAATTCTAGATCTGAGAAAAAATAAAAGGTTTTAAGATTTTCTAAACAGCCAGCAATGCAAGAGAAATTCAGTTTGCCTGTTACCACCTTCCTGAGGCAGCTGCTAAAGACTGAAGCAGCCAGCAGGCAACAGTTCCTCACTTCAGTGCTTTTGTGTAGTCTTAATCTGCAGCAAGGGAGCGGATTGCTCTCACAGAGGCCTGCGCTGTGAACGTTCATTACAGATCAGGACTCTGCATGGGGAGCTATTACACAGCCAGCCTGCCTCCTCCTCCTCCATCTGCACACCCACAGCCTTGCCAAGACAGGGAAAGCATTCTAGAAAATGCAATCAGAAAATGAGGAGACTGAATCAGAGCTGGAGTTCACAGAAGTGAATCACTTACCAGTGTAAACAAATTTATCAGTGTAGCAGTTTGGACATTTCTTTGTTTTGGGGGGGATTTTTATTTTTTTTTTTCAAGTATGGGTTTGGGTTATTTTCTTTTTCTGGTTTTGGGTTTTGGGTTTTGGTGGTAGTTTTGCACTTCTCTGGGTTGTTTCCACCACAAGGTGCTCACTGCACTAGTGAAAAATTTTATATGTTCCAGAGACAATGCAGCCCAACTGTTTCAGTACTCTGCTTATGCCAGTAACAGGGTAACATAATTAGGTAAACATCAAACATTCTTTGTTCTTGCCTGCTACATTAGTCTCAAGTGCATGCTTTAAAACATTACAATTTTTAAATGCATGTTTGTGTTTTTAGATACACAGTTTTACTTGGTCCTTTTGAAGCCTATAAAGATTTGAGCTATCCATGTTCCATTGAGTTTTAAGAAAGAGGCTAGTTTATAAACTAAATGAAGGCAAACAGATGCAACAGTCTAAATCTGTAGTATCTCTTCATTTATTAGAGATGGACCAATACCTGTTTTATTATACTAATAATCAAATACTCGAGATCTCCAAAGTTATTAGGGCAACACATCTCAACAAAAGAATCCTTGGTAAGGCAGGCCTCGCAGGTATTTACATATAAAACCAGCCAGAATATATTAAAATTACAAGCAGATTTACAGAACCATTTATCTGTCTGGCTGTTAACCTTTGCCTTGCAAGATGTGAAACTAAATGCTAATGTTTATGAACACTATCACTGAATATGATGTTGATTTCATTATTTTTGCTAGGGCTGAAAGGAGCTAAGACACCTTGCGACATTGCTCCTACATTGCTTTGCTCATTTTTTGATGCAGTTTCTTTCCCTGCATTTCCTCCCCAGAAGACAGACAGCTTTCCCCACTCAAAACAGGAAGCACAAACCAGGTTTCCTACTTATCTCATTTGTACAGCAACACTTAAAAAACCCAACCCCTTGAGAGCTCCAGGCAGAGGCCTGCAACTTAGTAATCTTTTTAAACAGTTTTAGATCAGTGAAAAAGTACCTTTAAACAAAACTTTAGAGTGGTACAGTATCTCATCAGGCACTATGTATCCTAGAAAACGCAAGAAAAACAGCTGGGAAATTCAACCTTCTTGGTTCTCCCAAAGTAAACTGGGAAAGCCTAGGAAACAGAACCTTTAAAGCAGTGGTAGTATTATTCAAAGAAAGAAACAGGATTCACTTTCTTCACAGTCATCTCAAGACAAATAGTTTTAAATAATTTTTATCTCAAGGGCTTGAAAAGGATAATAAAGGTAACACCACTGCTTCTGAATGTCCTTGCACAAGGTCACAGTTGGTTTTTTTTTGTTTGTTTGTTTGTTTGTTTTTTTCCATGCAAGGCCACAGATTGCATCCACTCAAGGGCTTTACGAATCTATCTCTGCTTTATACTTGTCTAACAAAGCTCATTCCTCTCATGGGTGAAGCTGTCTGCAGTTTGTTTTTTTCTGGTGCAACAAGGCCTGTGCAGGAAAGCTCTGCCAGCACAGCTGTCCTGGTGAGGAATCTCACCTCCCATAAACAGTTGCAGCTAAACAAGTCTTCAGCAAAGACCTAAGCCAGAAGTGAACTGTCCAAGCTTTTGAAACTGCAACACAGTGGAAATATAGGAAGGAGTGTTTCACATGAAGGTGAGAAAGAAGAGCTTCACACTTACCTCACCAGCACCACTATAAATAAATGGCACAATTACATCTTTCCTTTTCAGAAATAGGAAAACACACAACAGAGAAGATCATACATTTCCTATGTGATACAAAATATAAATTTTAAAGGAGGAGATTTTAAAAGCAATGAGCTTTTTGGAAAAAAGTTCTAAGTCATCCTTCAGAGTGGTTTGTGGGTTTTTTTTTTATTTTTTTATTTTTTTAATACAAGTAAACAACAAATGTAAACCAGCACACTTTAACACATGGTATAGATGAGTGGTAAATGCAGACAACAGCTGAAGGATGTCGGATCAAGGAGTTCTGGTTTTGTACCAAGAGGATTATTTTGTTTTGGCAATGCAGAACAATGTTTGCTGCTCCTCACTCAATCAGTGAAGGATTCCCAAGCTGCAGGTGCAGGCACATGACCTCCAGTGAAATGGCCAGACCTGGGCAGTTCCAATTGCCACATTTACAGATCAGGTGGGATAGCACAGTTACTGAAACACCACACCCCCACCCTGCTGTTCTCCAAGAGCTTTGTCTGCTGAATCTCTGTCTGCACCTTTCACCGAAGTGGCCCAAGTGAATGCTATTTCAGGCACTGTTTGCTTGCAAGTCAAGCTGAAAGAGTTCCTTTTGAATGTCCCAGTACATTTGGTACATTTTTCTACATGTTCAGTACATCGGTAGGCACATACAGTACTGTTCTCCTGCAATGTTAATGGAATCCTTAACTTAAGCCCCAAAGCCTAATAAGGAGCTTTTAGGAGAAAAACAATGTCTTCTAAGGTGTAATATCAGAAAATCAGCCTGCTTGATAGTGAAACTCAGAAAACAAGTCTGTCTCCTCCACTTCCAGACTACCTCCCTCTGACTGCCACCAGATTGCCAACATGGATTCATCTGACTGGGAATAACTTGAAGGATTTGTTCACACAAAAGGACATTACAGAACTCTACAGAAAAGCTGTAGCTCTAATCTGACTAAATCTTATTCTGAGAAGGAGGAATACAAACCAAAGCAGAATTTAAAATCCAGTATGCAACAGGTAGGTTTGATCTTAGCTACAAAAAACTGGAAAAAACAGTTGGCTATAAAGGACTCCTGGTACCAACTGCACTAAAGTTCATTTTCAAACTATATACTTGCTTGTTGAACAGTAACCACACAATACTCTTGCTAATTCTAGAATATATTTTCCTCTGATGGTGAAAAATAAAATCTCTTAGCAAATATTTCTCACTGGCTAATTTCATACACTTTTAAATATGAAATTTATAGCAGTTAGCCTCTAACATGAATTAATAGCTTAATAATGCCCTCAAAAATGTGTGACAGCCACAAACGCCTGAACTAAAAAGCTTTTTAGAGGCTCTCCCATATGACTCTGCCTGTCTTTACTCTTTATGAAGTCTAAGCACAAGACAGTAAATTTGACTTTTGTTTATAATGTCAAGCTCAAGATGTGGTTTCTCTGTTACAAAGGATTGAGTCCTGCTCTGCTCTGGAAAAGTTACTTTCCATAATGCTGACTATTCCACAGCCTCTAGTGGCTTCACTTCGAATAGCACATGCTGTTGAGTCACATTTTAAGTTGTTTTTAGGACATCCTATTTTAGATGTATTCTACTGAGAGCAGGTGCATAGCTACTGGGCAAAATGAACTGTTAGACAGCATCAAAAAAATAACTGATGGCTTTAATTCACAGTAATCGCCTACTGCTCTAAGGAGAAATTTTATTCAATAACAGGACTTAAAGAAAACCTGACTAAAATTCATTATTCCAGATTTCCTACACTGCATGCATTAAGCATAAAATACGCGTAATGGAAACAAAAATGCTGCACTGATGCTTGGCAGTTACCTATGTCTACTGCCCATTCATTATGCTTCCAGGTGCATGGATTGAGGAATGGACTAAAATACAAATTTAAAAGACTAAGTAATAGATACATAAAGAGCCCAACATCAAAAACAGTCCTAAGGAACGTCACCCAAAAAAATCTCCTTTGAAACCTGCCAGCTTAGGTGTTCTTGCATAAATGTCCTTCTGAAATAGGAAAACAGTGCACAAACAAGTCCATTGCTATGCTCTAGCAACTTTCATGTATCACTCCAAGTTTCCTCTTGTCTTTTAGCAGCAAACATGGTTATGAAGGAACGTATTGCTACCATAGGTTATACTGGATAATTAAATCTTTACATCTCTCTTAAATGGCACAAAACATGAAGATTTTGCATTAAACTTTCTACAGAACTTTACTTCAAAGTGCTAAAATAAGCAAAGATGAAATCCATTCCCTATGAAAATAAAGGACAGCAGCAGAAAGGAAAGAATAAACAGTATACCACAACACTAAACATCCATTCCCATTAAAATTCTCTCTCAAGTAACACCACTGAATACCAAAGAAAATCAATAAATACCTACCATTGTTTCGCAGAAGCAAAATTTCTCTGTATTGGCTGAACAGTGAAAATAATCAATACATTCTGCAAAGAAAAAACTGCAATTAGGAAAAGAAGAAGTAATTACCTGTGGCCTCGAATATCAGACTGATCACAGACTCCTCCTAAAGCAATTCTGTGGAATTCTCGACCCAAAGTCTTCGCAATTGATCTTCCAACACTGGTTTTACCAACGCCTGGAGGCCCCACAAAACAAAGAATGGGTCCCTTGAGGTTGTTTTTAAGCTGTCGCACGGCCAAGTACTCCAAAACTCTCTTCTTCAATTTCTCCATGGCATAATGGTCATTATCCAAAACAATCCGAGCTGCACGGATTTCCAGGCGATCTGCATCAACAACAGCACAGAGATCAGCACATTTACCTTAAAAATGGAAACAACTGATCCTACAGTAGAAACAGATACCTTTATCAGGGCAATCCCCCAACTCACACATATTTCAGACAACGCTTTTCTAAAACAAAGGTATTAAAGTTCTTCTTTAATTTCCTTCTTTTATAAAGAAAATAGACCTAAGATAGATAGATTATGGTACTGAAAACGACACAGTACTGATAATGACATATAAGGCTAAAATAATTATCATAATTTTCTCTTTCTATATTCATGTGTTTTGATTCACTGTAGCTACCGAGTTCAAAATAGCAATCACATGGGTCACACTCATAAACTTTGCTTAAAGTAAAAACACCAAACTTCACATGACACAGCATAATTTTAAGAGATCAAAGAGCAACTTCCACCAAAAAAACATTCTGCTAGGACATGACTGTCAACAGACATTTTACTCATGTGGGGATTCTTTGAATAATACCGCAAAGCACATGTAGGCAGATCTTTTTACAATTTCATGATTAAAGAAAATATTTACAAGAAGATCTGTAAACAGCCAGGGCTCTATTTCAAACCAGCAAAATTCATCACTACAAATACCACCAGAAGGGTAGAGATGGACATGCAGGTGTGCCAAGTCCACCTTGTGCAAAGTAATTTTTGCCCACTTAACCTACTTGTGCTGGTCAGTAGAAGATGTCTGCTGGTCGTGTTTGGTTTCCTACTCTTCCCTCACTCTCCATTTTTGCACACTGTATCTGTATTAACAGTATCACCCTCTACTCACAACTCCAAAAGCCATGGTATGAAGCAGACATGGACTCAGTTTTTTTACTGCATCCCAAGCTGTAATTATTAAAATTAACTACATTTGTACTTTTTTATCCTTTTGTTTCTTACCACATTTGCTTAAGATAAAGCAAAATCTTCTTCAGAAAAAACAACGTTACAGAAATCTCCAAAAGGGTTTTTTGTCTGACATATAAAAAATTATTAGATGCTTGTTTCTTTGACATATACTTGCACAAACTGTAATTAGTAACACCTTCATTTTTTAATGAAACTATTCTTAATACTTTTTAAATCCACATTCTTAGATAAACAACTGGGCAACACAGGCTATTCAATGTACAGCTCTCACTGAAATCTAGTCCTTCAACTGGCTTACAGTAACTTATCAACAATGTTTTTACAAGACAGAGCTAATTCACAGTGTTTACATGATAGTTACTTGTCCTAAAATGTTTGTACAAGAGAATCACCACTAAGAGAAGGGTTTACCTTTCGTACTCTTGTTCCATGGCAATTCTACCATCAGTTCCAAGTAATTTCTTGTCAAAGCATATTCAGGCATTGACTGAGGCATCTTCTTTAATCTGGAAATGTAAGTAAAGAATTCAAAAGGCCAACTAGAAATTAAATGCAAAGGAAGCCTCTACTGCACCACAAGGCAGCAGCAAGTTTAAAATAATTTCCAAAACACAACCAACACAAACATATATCAAACAGGAAAAAGTCTGCAAGATTTGTTTTAAATTTTAAAAGAAACCACCATTTAAAAGCCTCCTACCTTTTTATCTCTTTAAGACAAACTTTAAGAGCTTGTTCTGACATACTGGATGTTCTGATCTTTTTTTCTAGCATGACAACATCATCATGATCTTCTTCTTCCTCCTCATCTTCTGTAATGCTTCCATGACTGATTCTTCTATTAGGACGAATAGCTACAACCTGCAATTTAAACAGAGCCACAGAATTGCACCAGTTCTTGGCTTTTAAATAAGCTGTGTACTTTGGCTTTGAATGGAAATCACAGCAAAAACAGGTAAGGTGCGCAGAAAAATCAGAACTCCAGAAAGTTTTAACTCCAGAAATTAACTTCGAAAAGTGTTATTGGTGCTACTTTAAAAAGTTACAGTTCTTTATATATTTCCTAGTTTATCATATATCCTAAAATAGCAAACAACACAAAACAAGAACAAAACCGAAAGGAGCTATTTCTGGTATTTCAAGCAATGGAGCCCATCATATTAAGCAGAAAAATGGGTTAATCTCTCTAATCTTTTTTTATTTCTCAATGACTTCCCAGTTACTAAACTATTTAAGTGCAGTTAGATGCAGCATAAGTGAACAAGCTCCATTTTACAACACCCATTCTTTATCTGTAATTCAAAAGTTGGAACTCATCTGCAATGCCATCAGTAAACGATACACCTTTCACTGCACAGGCCACAATTCACTGAGTGCATACCGTGCATGTGAACTGACTCTTCAGAGCATTCATTTAATAGCACAAAGTGCTCAGAGTAAAATAAAAATTAAATCAAAAAAACATTAAAATAATGCCTAAGCAGTTTTAAACAAATATTTTGTCTTTTGTGTATCTACACAGCCAAAGTTGCCAGCTATGACTATACATTAAAAATGCACAGATTAAAGTCATGCATTCATAAGCCTGTTTAAAGACTGCATCTTAGTACTTATTTAGAAAATGTTTAAGTATTCCAAATGTAAAGCTGCATACCCTTTTATCATCATCCTGTTTGGACTTTCTTGTTTTCTGAAGCAGCTTCAGGCCTTCAATCTGTCTAACAAGCAATGGTATGGTCATCTTGAACCGTTCCTCCAGCCTAACAGCATCTAAAATCTAAGAGCAAGGAGGTGTAAGCAGCCAACAAGTTCACGCTGATGAATCCTCACTCTGGGGGAAAGGAACATGGAGGTACTGCTACTGTCTTTTGACTAGAGCTACAGAATACATAGCAAGAAAAGCAAGGAGAATACAGTACACAAAATCTAGCCTCAAGGGTCTGGATGCCTGAACTACACAGCACTTCAAACTAGAGAGAATTCTCTTATCCTGTCTAGTTTTAAAACATCTTAATATTTCAGTGGCATTTTCTGTGGCAAACATCCATCAATGTTCTATTTTTCAATTACTGGGCCTCAGGAAAGAGACGGCTCTGTTAAAAAAGTTACAGCATCATCTCCTTGGGTAACCCTGAGGCAAAAAAAAAAATCACCTTGTGCCTTAAGGTTTTTGTTCAGAGATTTTTTGTCTATTTTGTCTTTTTAATATTTTGCACACAATTCCATTTTCATACTAAATGAAGTTAATGTGTGGAAATGGGTAGAATTCTGCTCCTCTGTATTTCCACAGCTTCCAACAGCTGCTCTTTTCTTTAGAACTTTTAATAATGAAAAAGTGACACACTAATAATGAAGGTACTTTCCTCCAGCAGGATATTCAGCTATAGTACACACCTTCCCTTCAAATTATTGCATTAATTTCTACTTGTGGAACCTAACACACTTTCAATCCCAGGTGTAGCATAAGCAGTTAGAGAAGAAAAGGAACAACTTGCAAAACATAGCAAGTAAACACAGAAATCAGATGAATAAGCACCAAGTCATAAAGATCACTTTTGCACAGCTTTAGTTTGACATATGATAGAAATTTAACCACTGTCTCAGTGTTTAAAAAAACCCAAACTTCAAGATGTTTTAAAAAACATTTAATTCTAATACTAAAAATATTTTAATTCCAAAGTTATTGGTATTAAGATATGTACAATGATCAGTCAGCTGAGATAAGCAAGCAAAGTTTCAACACAATCTGAAGATTTATCATCTTTACTATGGCAAGTCCATGCTCTACTTATTGTTTAATAAAATAAACCATTTCCAAGATTTCCTAAGTAGATCTATTTACCTTAGGCGAGTTCTGCCATATGCATATATAAACACTTGAAACAACATCATCAAACCATTTTGCAAGCTTTCATGCTCAGTTGTAACACAAATCCCTGCTGGCATAACACTATCACTGTACAGTTACAAGTGTAAGCAATTCCAAAATTACCTAAAAGCAACTGACACTAAAAAGACAGCAACACCTAACTACCACTAGAACTACTGAAGAACATGATACCTGCAGCTTCTCTTGGTTGCTTGTTCGGATGATAGAGGTCAGGATATCTGGCAGAGCTTCCCTGGGCAGATTGTCCAGGAGACGCCGGAGCTTTGCAACTGCAGGCACGGACATATCCAGCATCTCAACCAGCTACAACACACAAGGAACAACACTAATGGCCACTGTGTTTCTTTTGGAATTATCTCAGTGCCTCTCTGACCTAAACAGGATTGTGTCTTTCAGGGTGAAGCATGTCCTGGTAGTTTGCCAAAAAGCTACTGAAATAAGTTCGCCAAAAGTTCACAGATGAGGCATTAACTCGGCATAGAACACCAAGACTTTGAGCTTTCTGCTTGTTTGAGAAGTTCAAAAGTATCATTATTGTTTGCAGTATTTTATTCAATACATACATCTCCTATTTCCCCCACATACCCAGAATAAAAACTTCCCTATGACTCTTTTTCAATACATCCTTTAAATTCCAATTTGTTATACTTCTATGGTGTATGTTTTCTTATATATCTATAAAAATTAATCAAATATTTTACTAGAATTGCTATATATGAAACACCAACTTATCATAACACCAACACAAGCAGTTGCACAAGATTCAGTTGCAATAAGCTGTGTAGACACACTGGAACTTGCCACAGAAACCTCAAGCTGTAACAGTAATACTTATTTTGTAGCAGAAATACTGAAATTCTACTAGCTGCTGAAAAATACAGGAACTGGACAAACAGAAGGGCAGATAGAGAACAAGAGCCTAAGCATACCCACAGGTTATATGACACACAAGAAGAAAACAAATTACCTGTACTGCATACTTGTAGAATTGTTCTGACAGCTCTCCAAGCTCCTCCTCAGATTTATGGCCATTAGTGAACTGCTCAAGTCGATCTAACTGCTGCACTTCAGCAACGGGATAGGGCTTCTCCTTCAGCAGCTGCAGGATCTGGAATCGGCAGAGGCCCGTCACCAGCAACGTGTAATGGGGCTTGGGCCAGTTGCTACCAACCACCTGAACTGCTAAGGCAGCAGTGCCAATCCTAAAAACAGATCAAATCCTTCTATTATCTGTCACCTTCCACAGAACATTTTGTGTGCTCCTTGTCAGAAGTAACCAAGCTATAGGTTGCAAGATCCTGATGGGTCATAGTTCCTACCATGAAATGAAATCAAATTATCCAATTCCTTTTGTAACACAGATAACAAAACCAAACCCTAAAAACTCAAAACAAATGAGTTAACTGAAAAATGAAGTAGGGTACTGTAATATCAGTCATGCAATTTAGAAACATATGTAATTTGCTCATAATAATGGATCTGGCTGTGGACAGGCACACTGACATTTCTGCTTAAGCAATATGCACTGGGAAATGGGAGTGTCCATAAATGACAGTTCTTCATTGAAATTCCCGGCCTTGAACTGAATCAATATTTTAGATCACCATACCTATTGAAGCAGATTTACAACAGAAGTTATTTTCTTGCAACATCTTACTAAGTCCACTGATACAATAAAGTTCGGAGAGTAAGGGTTACATCATGTTAGTTTCACCAGACAGAAATACAGTTTGTTTTCATTTTTTGTGAACTAAGTCAATATCTGTGTTACCTATCAGGTGAAAAATTCTATGGTTAACAGCTGCGACAGCCCTAGAGCTGCGTTCTTTCGTCTTATTTTGCTCGTCCACCCTCGCTTCTTTTCAAACTTCCCCTCCGGCCAGCCCGCCCCCGGCACCTCGCCCGCTGGGTCGGTTGTGCGACCAGGCTTCTCGGAGGGCAGAGGCGTTTCCCGGGGGCGGCGGAGCCGGGCGGCCCCTCGGGGTGACCCCACGGCAAGCCCCGGCCGGGGAGGCCGGGCCAGGCTCCGGGGGGCCCGCAGGCCGCGAGGGCGGCAGGGAGAGCCGGGCCGAGCCGCACCTGTGCAGGTTGGGCAGGTCGTCGCAGTCGGAGGTGGGGTCGCTGGTGTTGGGGATGACGCCGATGATGGTGCTCCGCAGCGAGGTGCCCTTCAGCAGCCGGCTGCGCACAAGCTGCATGTTGCGCGGCGAGTCCACGCTGGTGCGCATGGTGGAGCCGGGCAGTAGCACGCTCTCGTGTGTGAGCAGCAGCGGCAACCGGGTGGGGATCTGGATAGCGCTGCCCGCCGACATGGCTGCTCGCGACCCTCGCCTTACCCCGCGCCCCTCACGCCGGCCCCGCCGCCATGGCAGCCCGGCCCCTCACGCGCGGCCGCC